>OZ012741.1:648248701-648756201 GCA_963859935.3 Lathyrus sativus
AAGGGACATAATATGTTGTGAATCTTGTGAATTACGACAAAATTCAATTCAATTTATGAGGTAAAGAACAATAGCGACCAAAATAAATGGTTTTCAGCAATAATACTCTGTACACAGATAATATAATAGAATAAGTCAAGAAAAATTCGAAGGTTTGTTTATCCAGTTCGATCAAACGATCTACTCTAGAAGAGAGAGCATCTCTTCAATTCACTATACTCAGAAAGTTGTTACAAGAGATTACAGATGAGTTACAAGAAAATAGTCTTTGCCTTCAGGTTCTCAAGAACAACATTGAAGGCGCTCAAGAACAACCCTATTTTTTACCCAAGTGTTTTAGTGTTTTCCTACCTCCAAGGTTTTCTTTGTGCATAGCTGAAACCCTATGTTATACCTTTAAACTTTTGGTCTCCCTTGTTGGTGAAAACTCTAAGATTGTCACACACCGAACATATAAGAGATACATATTTATAATAACAAATATCCAACAAATAAAGCCCAAAATCACATGGATCCATGGACCGAATAAAAAAACCCGAAAACTCGAAAATACTATTCACCGTAGAGATATCACTATTCATCGTATGGACGACACTATTCATCGACCGATGTTTTCCTCGACTTTTCGTCCGACTTTCTAAAACTTCTGATTTTCGCAGTAAACGCAATCTCCAAAATATGTTTTCTTTCTCTTTATCAACAATGATTTTAAAACACATTTACAATATAATATTTTATCCCTTCTCGAAGCAATAGGTAAATCATTTTGGTCATTATCAAAAGTATCATAAATTTGAAAATCACAAATAAAATAATCTTTTTTAGGACTTACCTCTAGTTCAGACAATTGAATTTGTTTCTCAAACGGGTTAAATTTACTTCTTCCTTGATATACTAGAGTTGGTACTGAAGACATTGGTTCCTATAAAACAAAAGACATGGATAGATTAGGAACAATTCTAGAGTTGGTATACTAGAGTTGGTACTGAAGACATTATGTTCAACCATTGAAGAACCAAGAACACTTATAAACCCAAGTTTAGAAGTGGGGATGTGCTCTAGGAAGGTTAGGACCAAGGATAAGGAACTGAGACTGTGGATGAGAGAAGTATGACACATTTTCATGAAAGGTGGCATCTTTGGAGACAAAAAAATTCCTACTAGGAGGATGATAACATTTGTACTCTTTTTTGTTAGATGCATAACCCAAAAAGATACATCTGAGATCACAAGGATCCAGCTTGTTGCAATATTGTTTATGAACATGAACAAACACAACACAACTAAACACACTAGATTCGAGGTTTTGTAGTATGGGAACCATGCGAAAACATGAAAGCATAAATTGAACAAGACTGGCATTACCTAAGACTCAAGATAGGATTACTACTACAAATAATACATTTTATGACAACACTTTCACCTCACCCAACAAAAAGTTGATGTATAATACTTGGGTGCGTTACATTATTGTTTTTTCCCCGAAAAATACCATATATTTCTCGGTTATATATATAATTGAGGGATAAAATAATTCAGGATCATGCTTCGGATCCTATCAACTGCAGTTTTTGTTTTTATTTCTTCAAAAGTGACACTTTTCTTTTTATTTTAATTTTTATTAAATTATTAAATAATTTATTATATTGGTTTCCCTAATAACCGAGGGATATGATACCCAAATTTAGCTATAAAAGTATTCACTCACTAAGTTTTACACTGAATCTAACTCATATATACAATTGCTCCATACTCGTAAACATCATTCTTTTGGATGGATTGCATGACAACAAAATTCTTTTGTTTTGTATTGTTGTTCTTCTAAAACCAACCTTTAACAAATCATTTTTTTCTTGCAATCTATATCGAATAATGGTGTTGTTGTTCGTGTTGTTGTTGTTGTTGTTTCTGGTGGGTCATCATGAAGGAGAAACATCCACATTGGGTCAAACACTCATCTAAAGGTTAAATATTCACCCAAAAAAGTGAGAGAGACACCACAAACTCACCCAAAACCTTAAGGTGATAGGTGTTTGGACTCTCTTACTTATAAAGTGCTCAACCTCCAATTTTCTAAGAAATGTGAGACTTAAAACTCACATTTGTTTCTCAACACAACTCACACTTGTTTTTCAACAATTTCCACATCTTACAAATGTTGAATGGTAAAAGAAATGATTGTTAAATTTTGGAATAACTTTCCAATGTTGTTAGTCAAAGAAAAGGTGAATGGAAAAAAAATTGAAAGTAAAAACCCTTAATCCATAAGATATGTATTGTTTCTCACACTCGATGGATTTAAACCATTAAACCATCTTGTTTCTCACACTCGATGGATTTAAACACCAAAGGGAAATTCTTATTTTATTTTTTATTTAAAAAAAGTAAAAACCATTTACCTCAGTTTTTTTTGTCAAAACTGAAGTGTCAAATAAATGCGTTAATTGATTTTATTTGTCATCTATAAACAAATTGTTGTGAATCGGATGTCTTAAAACAAAATATAAACGGCTTCTTTATGATCAAGAAACACACAAGGGTTGGGGTTAATAAAGATAACAAGGTATAACAACAAGGAACAACAAGGATTAGTTATAAACTGTTATTCTTTCATTACTCTTAGAACAAGATTACAAGTATACAAGAATAACAAAATAACCTCTCTCTCTCTCTCTCTCTTGAAATTAGGATTTTATCTTCCTATTTTTCCTTATGCCAAGATTGAGAAACTAGCATCCTATTTATAAGAAAAATAGCACACTAACCTAATGGGCTTTTTAACAATTACTCATTACAAGCTAACTTAAACAATTGGACTTACAAGCAATGCCCAATTCAACATGCTAACAACCCTAGTAATATTGGCTAATGCATGTTAGAACAAACTTCGACTACAACATGCATTACTCTGACATCAGCATGCGAACATACGTCGACCTCATGCTTAATTCCTATTGAACCAGAAGCTACCCTTCGACCATACTAGAATTCGATCCAGCATCTCACAAATATCCATCTTAGATCTAACTCTATAACATCAAAAAACTAGCTTTTTTCATGCAGCTTTATCAACTGCATACAGTGAAAAAACTTGCAACTGGGCAACATCTTGGTGATCATATCAGCAGAATTATGATCTGTTGAAACCTTCAGCACTTGAACTTCTCCACGCTCGATTATCCCTCTGACGAAATGCAGCCTCACATCAATGTGCTTGGTTCGCTCATGATAGGTCGAATTCTTCGACAAATGTATTACACTTTGACTATCTTCACCTAAGGCTCCACTATAAATTAGAACTCTATTTAGAGACTCATTTATGTACCTTAAAATCCACTTCAATGCTTGCTAGAGAGCCTTTCCAGGATTCGCCATGTACCTGCTTACAAGACTTACTGCATATGCTATGTCGGGTCTAGTACAGACCATAACATACATCAAAGAACCTACTATGTTAGCATATGGAATGTTATTCATATAAGTTCTTTCAACATCAGTGTTGGAACACTGATCTATACTCAGCTTGAATTGAAGGTTTGTCGGAGTTACAACAGGCTTTGAATTCGACATACCAAAGTTTTCGAGAACCTTCCGTAGGTATGCCTCTTGAGATAAGCATAATTTTGACTGCTTTCTATCTCTTTGGATGTCAATCCCAAGAATCCTAGACGCAGCTCCCAGATCCTTCATGTCGAACTTCTTATTGAGTTCATCCTTTACCCTTATTACATCTTCGACATTGTTGCTTGCTATTAAAATATCATCCACATAGAGCAACAAAATAACAAATGAATTACCCGGTCGAAATCTGAAGTAAACACAGTGGTCGAACTGACTTCTGATGAAACTTATGCGTGCCATGAACTTGTTGAATCTCCTATTCCACTGTCGAGAAGATTGTTTCAGTCCATATAAGGATCTATTCAGCTTGCACACATAATTTTCCTTCCCTTTTTCGACATACCCTTCAGGTTGCCTTATCAGGATTGTTTCATCTAAATCATCATACAAGAACGCAATCTTCACATCCATTTGTTCTAGTTCAAGGTCAAACTGCGCCACTATGACAAGCAACATTCGAATGGATATGTGCTTTACAACAGGAGAGAACACATCATTAAAGTCGACACCTTCTTTCTGAGTGAACCCCCTAGCAACCAATCTTGCCTTGTATCTCTTTGACGCCACTCCTTTAATTCCTTCCTTAACTTTGAAAATTCATTTACAACTGAATAACTTGCCTCCAGTAGGTTTCTTGATCAGTTCCCAGGTATTGTTATTATGAAGAGATTTTATCTCATCATCCATGGCCTTCAGCCATTAAGTCTTCTTTCGACTCCTCATAACTTCCTTATAGTCTCTAGGTTCTTCGTCTAGAATCTCACTTGCAGAGATTAAGGCATAAGCTATAAGATCTGCATACCCAAGTCTCTGAGGTGGCTTGATGACTCTCCTCGACCTGTCTCTTGCTAGCAGGTAGTCATTATCAGTCTCCTCATCTTCGAAAATATCTTCTGCATCTTCTTCGACTTCATCTGGGGTATGCAATTCAGCAATAACATGCTCTACCTCAACAGGAACCTCTCCCTGTTCCAACTCTTCGTCAGCATCATCAGTTTTCTTGAAAGTCATCTCTTCTTCATTGAAAACTACATCTCGACTAGTGACACACCTCCTGTGACATGACTCTAGGCACCATAACCTATAAGCTTTGACTCCTTCTGGGTATCCCATGAACATGCATTTCAAAGCTCTAGTTTCGACCTTGTCTTGCCTAATATGAGCATAGGTCACACAGCCAAATACTCTCAGTCTGTCGAGACTAGATGGATGTCCCGATAAAACTTCTCAAGGTGTCTTCATTCCCAAGGCAGTCGAGGGACATCTATTTATCAGGTAAGCTGTTGTCGAAACAGCTTCCGCCCAAAACACCTTCTTCAATCTAGCACTAACCAACATGCATTTAACCCTTTCAAGGATTTTTTGATTGAATCTCTCAGCTAAGCCATTTTGCTGAGGAGTACCTGCTACAGTCTTATGCCTTGCAATCGCAGACTCAACACAGTAATTGTCGAACGCTTCGTTGCAGAATTCAAGGCCATTGTCAGTTCTCAACCTCTTAACCTTTCTGCTAGTTTGAGTTTCGACCAGAATCTTCCAACTTTTGAAATTATCAAAAGTTTCATCCTTCTTCTTCTGAAAGAATACCCATAGGTTTCTAGAATAGTCATCAACAATGGATAGAAAATACCTTGCACCTGAGTGTGATGGATTTCTTGCAGGCCCTCAAAGATCAGCATGAATGTAATCCAAGGATCCATGTGTTCTTTGCTTGACTTTGTTAAACTTCGCCCTATAGGATTTACCAAATACACAAGATTCACAAAACTCCAACTTTTCGACTTTGTCACCTCCTAGCAGGTTTTGCTTCCCCAATTCGACCAGACCTCTTTTGCTAACATGGCCCAATCTCATGTGCCATAATTTTGTCTTCGACACAGGTTTTGTGGATGCAACATTTGTCGAACCACTTACAACCTCAGCCTCAAAGGTATACAAGCCTTGTTTCTTCACGCCTCTCAAGACTTCCTTCGACCCCTTAATGACTCTTAGGATACTTTTCTCTCCTTGAAAAACATATCCCTTTCTGTCAAATTTACCAAGAGAAATCAAATTTCTCTTCAAGTCAGGTACATACCTGACTTCAGTTAGTAACCTTATTGACTCATCATAGAGCTTGAATCTCACAGATCCAATACCTGCAATTTTGCAAGATTTGTTGTTTCCCAGCAGCACAGATCCACCATCTTGATCACATAGCTCCTCGAACAATTCTTTGTTTGGAGCCATGTGCCAAGTGCAACCTAAATCCATAATCCACTCTTTTCTCAAGTCGCCCCTTGAAACCACAAGAACATCAGATGAGTCAAAGTCATCTTGAACAATGGATGCGTTGCCATTACCTCCATGATCTTTCAGGCGTTCAGGGCACACCTTTCTTGTGTGACCCTCCTTCTTACAGTGATAACATCGAATACCAGATGTTTCTCCACTAAAAGATTTCTGTTGACTTTTACCTTTCTTCTTGTCGAACTTACCATCCTTTCGCAAGAATTTTCCCTTAACGGCCAAACCTTCCCCCACCAACAAAGGTTTATACTCCTTTCGTTCGTTCAAGTCCTTAGAATACAAGGTTGATTGAACTTATTCAAAGGTCAAGGATTCCCTGCCATATAAGAGAGTTTCTTTGAGGTGAGCATGTGTTTTGGGAAAAGCACACAACAACAACAGTGTTTAATCTTTATAATCGATCTTCACATCAATATTTTTAAGATCAAGAATCATCTTGTTGAACATATCCAACTACTCATCCAACACTTTGTCTTCACTCTTCTTGAATGAATACAAAGCTTGCTTCAGGTAGAGGCAGTTTACCAGAGACTTGGTCATGTACAAACTTTCAAGCTTCACCCATAATCCTGATGTTATAGTCTCCTTTGGTACCTGCCGAAGAACCTTATCACCAAGGCTCAATAATATTACGTTGTGGGCTTTCTCAATCATGACAGTATTTTCTTTTGTCGTTAATGCAGCGTTCATGGTTGCCTCTCACTTCAACGCTTCAAAACAACCCTACTGAACCAGTAGGGCTTTCATCTTCAAGCGCCACAGACCGAAGTCGTTCACTCCGGTGAACTTTTCAATCTCATATTTTGTTGAAGGCATCTTCTCCATGCTCACCGCACCAATTTGTTATGAATTAGATATCTTGAAACAAAATATAAACGGTTTCATTATGATCAAGAAACACGCAAGGGTTAGGGTTAACAAAGACAACAAGGAACAACAAGGATTGGTTATAAACTGTTATTCTTACCTTACTCTTAGAACAAGATTACAAGTGTTGCACCCAAAATTTGTCCTACCTTTACATAGTTTCTAGTGCCACTTTATTTCGAATGAATAAATGGTACAATTGGCAAGATACCGTGTGTAAGTAGTTGTGAGTGTGAGAGGTCGAGAGTTTGAATCCCACCTTCTTCACTTTTTGTTTTGTTTCTTTTATTTTTATTCTAACTTTTCTATTTTCATAAAAAAAATAACAAAAATAGTTTTTTTATTATTTAATTATTATTTTCGTATTTTATTTAAATTATTTTTTAAAAAATATTATTTTTTCACTTTTTTCCATATTTTTCATAAAAACATCCAAAAATCATAAAATTAAAAATATTAGAAAAGATTTTATTCTTTTAAGTTTGTTTTAGTTTATTTTTTTAGCTTTGACTAATTATTTAAGTTGGGCTTTAAAGTGGGCATTAGGTTGGAGTTAACCCTAATTTGTTACATATATAAACATGAGTTGCATTTGAGAAAAAGGAGAGAGCACACAAAAGGAAAAAACGGTGGTCGTTTTTACGACTTATCAGAAGAGGAAAGCGTCAGCAAATCCACCAAACGGCGCAAAACCACCGCGAACCGCTTCGAACCCCGAACGAGGTGAGCAGTTCTTTTTGTCAATAACAAAGTTTTTCTGTTGTTTTCAGGTGGAACAAACCGAAGAAGAAGGAGAGAAATCGTTTCCGGCCATGCAAGAATGGAGCAAAGCTCAAAGGAGCTGTAACGACGCCGCCACCGTGATGAAGAAGAAGATGGGGTTTCTAAAAACCTAAAGATTGAAAGACTTCAGCGTGAAGCCTACTTTTCCCCTTTTATTTTTTTATATTTTTTATTTTTCCCTTTTTTTTATTTTTTTATTATTAATATTATTATTATTATTATTATTATTATTATTATTATTATTATTATTATTATTATTATTATTATTATTATTATTATTATTATTATTCTGATTTTCTTTAAATTGTAATTATGTCATAATAAATGGTTAGTTTAATTAAAAAATATTTGCTAGTTAAACCTTGTTTTAAAACTCTGTTCTTATAATAAAAAAAATTAAAACTGTTTTTTATTAAAACTAAAACTTCTTTTTTTAAAAAAATTTAAATTGAATCCTTTTTAAAAAAATTAAAACTAAAACATTTTTATTAAAAACCATTGTTTCAAAATTAAGATTAAATTTCTTTTTTCAGAAATTAAAAATAAAGTTTTTCAAAATTAATAAAATAATAAATTTCCCAATTGCCTTTTCTTTCTTTCATTATTAATTGCTTTATTATTTGTCATTGATTTCCGCCTAACTTTTTTTCACTAACGTTCTCTATTTGTTTTCCGCTAGGTTTTAGTCGGTCTCCGATTATTATTAATTAAATATTTCGTTATCATATTTGTAATTTGTTCCATGGATGTAATTTACGCGAGGCCATGGTCGCGGTTTATTTTATTTTGCATTTTTTGGGGATTTGTAATTTACGCGAGTGATCGTCGCGACGCTTTCTTTACTTTCCGCACTTTATTTCTGCCATATAATATTTTGCCATGTTTTGCATGATTTAGCGTTATGTTCCTTCCGAAGGATTAGGTCTAGCCGTTTGACCGCCGAGTCAATAACCCTAACGTTTGACCATTTCAAAATCCTAATCGCCTAGGTGTCCCGCCGTGGACGAAAATACCCTTTACCCTAACATTAGGTCAAAGAGTCGCCGTACTCTGTTTTAGGGTTTCCCGCCGTGGAATATTTAATTTAACCCTAATTTCAATTAACAATTTCAACGTAGAAATAGGAGTTTCAAGACTCCACGTAGGCGCTTCCCTATGAACGCTTACTCCCCAATGAAACCTTGACCCACAGTCAAGACGTTTCTAACCTCCCTTTCGAGGGGAACTACAATTACTCTGATTCCATTCCCGTCAGGATATGTAGGCACAAGATGCAACGTCTTGTCGAGTAAACTTAGGACTAACCCTTAGGTCTTTAGGTCACTCTATCCCTTAGCTCAATATATATTAAAGCAGATAATAAAATAAAATAAAAAATCATACAATAAACAAAAGGTTCCCGTAGAGTACTACAGAAGTTTAGGGTGCTAGTACCTTCCCTGAGCTTAACCAACCCTTACCTATATCTCTCCCCGCATTGTCTTTACGATGCAAAATTAGGTTTTCCTCTTTTGACCTTTTCCTTCGGATAAATCAAAGAGCGGTCGTGAACTAAAGATGCGATTCAAATTAATTAATAATTTGATATCATATTCTAACCGCAACAGAAAATGGCGACTTCACTGGGGACCCTCCTAATTTTTAAGGGTTACCCCTATTTTGTTTATTGTATGATATTTTATTAATTATTTTTATATATCATTGTACCTTGTGGGGATACCTGTTATTGTGAGATAAGTCCTAACCCGGACTTGAGTGACCTTATTATAGGAAGGTGAGATATTCGAAGAGGCTTGCTGGGAGTGAGTCTCGACCAAGTCAACTCGAGAATCACCGCTCAGTTGAGACCCTTTCGAAAATGGTTCGGTTGATCGAGTGCAGTCGTGAAAACTTTTACTATTTTCAATTGGAGTCTGTGATACTGGGGACCGTAGTACCTTAACACCACCTTGGCCTTATATAGGACGTAGTGCGAGAACTATGTGGGAGTAGTCCTACAATAGTTGCTACGCGATACTACACTCAAATGAGGTTCTCTTGAGAATATTATCGACCCCCGGGTCAGTCGGAAAGTTGATAATATCCAAAAGATGGATTGGTGACTTTGGGCACCGCTTTAGAACCTTGTTCTGCAGGTACAATTAACCTATAGTACTTACCTTTTGGGAAGGGTAGACCTTAACTCCATTCACTGTCCTCTAACCTAGGACCTTTGTGTGTATTTGTGCTTTGCATCCATAAAGCATCATATCATTTCCAGTTTCAAGGAATTCAACAGTCCTTTGCAAATTCAAAAAGGTCCTACATTTTAGAGTCAAAAATTTTTTTTTTTTTCAACTTTCCTAAAAGGGAATATTTGCAATCGACCGTTGAAATTCTTAGAACCATTACATGGCATTAGCATCACATTTTTGCATTACATTTTTCCCCCAGTTTCTCATTCTCGGTTCTCTCGTATTCCAGTGTACCTTTGAGTCGTCAAGCTGATTCCTCGACACAGATATCAGACCAGGGCTAACTATAGACACAAGACGTCAGAGCAAGAGACATACAATGCAGAGATCCAAATGGAAATCGATGAGTTGAAGTCAGACATGACTAAGCTCACTGAAATGCTTCAAATACTGATTGCCAGAGGACAGCCAGCTCAGACTCCTCAACGCCCAGTTATCGGACAAAACCAGAAATGGAACAGAAGCCACTTTGATCCTATTCCCATGACTTACACCGAGCTATATCTTGACTTGGTTCGACGAGGACTGATCACCACAAAGGCTTCGCCACCTCCTCCTAATCCCCATCCAGTTGGGTTCAGGACCGATCTCCATTGTGCTTTTCATGAGGGTGCCCCAGGCCACGACTTGGAACATTGTTTTGCGCTGAAGGCTAGAGTGCGTGAATTGGTTAGAACCGGAATACTTAATTTTACAGACGGTCATCCGAATGTTCAGAAGGATCCCTTGCCAGTGCATCAGAAATGAAGTTGTATCACTAGGCCTTTTATTCCTTGTTGTTTACATTTTCCTTATTTCGTATTAGTTGTTTGCTTTCAAATTATGTTTGTACTTTTACATTAATGAAATGAGCATTGCGACTTTTGATTCAATTCATTTTGCCTACTATGTGCATCTTTATGCTTTATTTTCAAATATTTACTTTTTGTCCAAATTTTTGATATGCTAAGATTGAAGGGAGGATGACGAAAACGTTATACCCATAACTGTTGTCAGTATGCTTTCAATCAAACTTTGTTGACGATGTAAGGCATTGTTTCGATCCCCAAACACTGGAGAAATAAGGAAGTTATCCCCTTGTCACCCCCTTCGAGCATAGAAGTTGGAGTTCCTTTCTTTACAAAAAAAAACCCGCAATTTTAACCTGGGGATGGGTAGTTCTCAGTTAACTCGGTTATGTGTTCATGCAATATACCTTTCATATAAAGGTCGCACTTACAATTTTCCTTCACACACAACAAACAAGTGTCAAAGATTATTTTTAAGTCAAAAACACCGATGATGGTTCACCGTAATCATTAAACCAGGCAATCATGTTTCAAAAAAAAAATCAAAAGAAAAAGCCCGCTAAGTCAAAACCTATGAAGGAGACTTAGGCAAAACTAGGGCATCCCGCTGACTGTAAAATAGTTCAGGCAAAATTTAGGGATAATACAAAGAGGAGTTTTAAATCTTTACCCTGAAAATCCTCAATGTCAAAATGACCAAATTATCATAAGGAAGTAGTGGCTGCTTTTCATAGGTCCATTGACTTCTGAACCATCATTGCTACCATCAGTGCAATTCCTAACCTATGGGAACCTGAATGCATAATAGGAGTTAACTGAGCGTAGGACTGGAGATCATCATATAGATTGGATGGGTATAAATAAATTTTGAGCCTTTATCCTTTGTTTCATAAACCGTGAACCAGACCACGTTACAACCCTCAAAAGACCTAATTGAAGCAAGGTTATTTTGAAAGTATACTACAACAAGGTTGCGTAACCTGACTCAAAAAGATCTTTGTGAATCATTTATTTTGGCAATACACTTTTGTTTTAAATTTTGAGCGTCTTGAACCACCATGTTCTGACCAATGACTTATTTTTCAAAAATAATTTTGATTTCAAAGGTCGCATGAACTTTGCATTACCATGTTTGTATGAATATTTTTGTTTGCAAAATGGCTTTCCTCTAATGAATTTTCAAACAATGAGAAATTGGGTCAAGTGATCCTATCAGGGGAAAGTTCCGCTTACATCCTGTCTAAGAATCAGTTCAAGATTGGTTCAAGGCAAGATCTTCTCAGACTTGGTTTATCCAGAAAATTTTCAAGACTCATACTGGGGCAAACCTTCCGAGGATACAGTAAAACAGTCATATTTACGAATCAGATAAGCTGAAGCAATTATCAGTTTGTCTAATCTAGGGCAGTGTACTGGAAAAATCCCCAAGCATCTCTTCATCCTTCCTACAAGGACTATCAACTTGATACAGTTTAATAGAATGACAATGATATATGGGTTGAGGAATCAGTCGTCCAGTTTTGTCATCTCACCAACAGAGTCGGGCCTTGTCATCGACATCTGCATTTGCATGTGATCATATATCATAGCATAATTCTTATACATGTGCATATCATGGGTGTTTTATTCCCATTTGCATTCTTCTCTTGAGGTCATGTTTTACCCGCGTCTTACCTCGTGAACGAATTCCAATCTACTTGGCATCATGGGTGTTTTATCCCCATTCGCATTCTTCTCCCGAGGTCGTGTTTTACTCGCGTCTTACCTCGTGGACGAAGTCCAATTTACCTGGCATCATGGGTGTTTTATCCCCATTTGCTTTTTTTTCTCCTGAGGTCGTGTTTTACTCGCGTCTTACCTCGTGGACGAAGTCCAATTTACCTGGCATTGTAACACCCCCTTTCTATACCCCCAAATAAAACAAATAATCATTTAGGCATAAATTCAAAATTTCATCAGAGTATATTTATGTTATGGCATAAAAGGGGCATATCACATTATACCAAAAATTCAACACCTTCTCAACAGATATGCAACATCGGGGCAACACCCACAAAAAAATATTTAGAACAAAGGCGGAAACATCTAAATATTTAATAACTTCCAAAATATGTAATCACATACATGTACATCATTCAAGTTGATTTACAACATCATCGATATTTAACCAGCATGTTTACATAAACATTCGTCAGCAGATACAAACATAGATGTATCACAAAAGAATCAAAATAATCCCTAGCTACCCGGTGCTACATATCAGAGCCGACCGACCAAAAAGGGATGAAGTCACACTTCACAAAAATACCTCCAGCCAACTAATCTGCAATGCCTCATAGGGCATTATAAAACAACAGAAGGGTGAGAAACAATATCATAATACATAATGCACATAAACATATGTGTATATATATATATATATATATATATATATATATATATATATATATATATATATATATATATATATATATATATATATATATATATATATATATATATATATATATATATATATATATATATATATATACATACATATAACATCCAATAACATCGTTCGCGTTCTCACCACAACTCATCTCACTACACCGCACATCGCAATGTATTCAAAATATCTATTCACAAATAGAACACTGAGCATACACAATATACATCATCAATGTTTATATTAATTCATAAACATACACACATATACAGATATACTCACACATACATGTATCTTCAAACATTCCATTCATGCCAATTATCAACAACTTACATAAACATCTACAATCATGTTTATTCACCATACATCATGTAAAGATGATAAATGCAATTCATAGAGGCCAACTCACTACTCTATGCAAACGTAATACGATACCGACTTAATCGTCCATCAGATTCTCCTAAGAATCAATTCACAAATCATAGAGGCCGACTCGCAACTCTATACAAACGTAATACGATACCAACTTAATCGTCCATCAGATTCTCCTAAGAATCAATTCACTCACGCCCCTCACGGTTACATTATAACTCATCAGATTCACCTAGGAATCGCATTGCTCATCAGATTCTCCGAGGAATCACATCGTTCATCAGATTCTCCGAGGAATCACATCGTTCATCAGATTCTCCGAGGAATCACAATGTTCATCAGATTCTCCGAGGAATCACATTGTTCATCAGATTCTCCGAGGAATCACATCGTTCATCAGATTCTCCGAGGAATCACAATGTTCATCAGATTCTCCGAGGAATCACATTGTTCATCAGATTCTCCGAGGAATCACATTCTTCATCAGATTCTCCGAGGAATCACATTGTTCATCAGATTCTCCGAGGAATCACATTGTTCATCAAATTCTCCGAGGAATCACATTACTCATCGGACTCTCCTAGGAATCCTATCACTCATCAGACTTTCCTAGGAATCACACTACTCATCAGACTCTCCGAGGAATCACATTTCTCATCAGATTCTTCGAGGAATCACATCACTCATCAGATTCTCCGAGGAATCACTTCACTCATCAGATTCTCCGAGGAATCCTATCACTCATCGGACTCTCCTAGGAATCAACAGCACAAGAACGTACTTCATGAGGTTTCGCATGCAAAGTGACTCCACACACCTCTTGAAATGCATACATGTTTACAAACATACTCATGCATTCTTCACATTCATCGCATATATTCATTATGCATTCACAATATATATACATATCACAATACATATATACATATTCATCATTCATTCACAACATGCATTTCTATTCAGTTCAAGTAAATGCACCAAATTGCCAAACAGCCACATTCCACACTCCACGAATCACAAACTAGGATTCAAGCCATACGGTTACCCACAACACACGTAACGACATATAATTAATCATCTCAAACAAGGAATGATCGCAACCAAACCACACAACCAATCCACGAATGGAAAACACAAGAAAGAAAAATATGTTGCTGTGTTCGCTAACCTTCCCCTGGCAAAGCCTCTGGCGAACCTTCGCTACTTCGTTCGCCTGGCGAACTTGCCAGCGAAGACCACTGGGATTTATTCTGGAATTACTCGCTAGCACTCGCTAGCATACTCTACTGGAAAACCTTCGCCACTCTCATTCGCCTGGCGAACTTGCCAGCGAAGACAGGGTGGATGCTACTGACTTGGTTCGCTGCTGCTCGCTGGGCTTCGCCCGGCGAAGCTTCGCTGGCATTCGCCTGGCGAACCTGCGAACTCAGAACTCCCATGGCTGTCCAAAAGCCCAAACCTCACAAACCGACCGATTTAATCCAAATTAGTTCCAGTAGTACAACCCATTCATCATCCGACTATACTACACCGTCTATTCCAAATTCTAACCGATAAAACTCAGTTTCTACCGATTAAATCAACTTCCGACCTAGAAATGGAAACATAAAAAATAATCCAACAAATCCAATCTAGCACATACATGATCATACACATTATGAAGATGATAAAACTTCTCACCCTTACCTGATTAATCGCAAGCTAGGGTTTGATCTTGATGTTTTCCAAAGTTTCCTCTTCTTTCTCTCCTCTTTCTCTTCTCCTTCTTTCTTTCTCTTTTCTTTCCTTCCTTTCTTACTATCTTTCTTTCTCTTTTATTTCCTCTTTAATATCTTCCTATTATTTTTCCCAAAAAATCTATTAACTTATTACCTCATAAAACATCAAACTTATCACTTAAATAGGAAATGTCCAAAATACCCTCCAACTATTTTCTCCGACAACTCCCAAAATCGGGTAAAATAGAATAATATGTAAACATAACATATTTCCACAAAAATTACACATCAAAATAATATTCGCCCAATTAAAATCAAAAAGGACTTAACGAAAAAGGGATAGTCGAAATCGGGGCATTACAACTCTCCCTCACTTTAGAAATTTTCGTCCTCGAAAATATTACCTGATCCAAAACAACTCTGGATGCGACTCACGCATCTTACTCCCCCATTCCCAAATCATACATGATCGCACACATGCACACTTTCATACCGCAATCATAGCTATGCCATGTGGCTCCTATGAAACCTTCAATTCGCAAGAATCTCCATTGGAGATTATGGGTACACCGTCTGTACGCCCACTAAGAACAACATCTCGGTCATTCTACCCCGATGATCATTTCACTAGGAACGACGCATAGTCATTCTACCCCAATGGGATCGAACCTCGGACATATACATATTCCAATAACATCATCTTGAAGTCTCCCATCTTATCACCATCAAATCCATGGACTTCAAATCCAATTTCTCTTCCCGGCGGTACATCCTTAATATCCTTCCAGAAGCATCTCTGAAAAGTCACGCACCACTGGAAACACATCCAGTTCAGCCTTACCCTCCGCCGACAATGATGCAGACAACTGAACACTTGAGTTCCGTCCCCCAAAAGTTTCTTCAACTCTTTCGGGAATAAGAAACTCTCATCCTTTCCATCCTTCATAGAAGAAATCCTCACCAACGAGAAATAACAATCTACACTAACTCTATCATACTGCAATCAGCTCATACCCAAGATTACATATAATCTTTCTAATGGTAAACATACTAAGTCCATGATAGAACCCTTACCACACATGGTCAAAGGACACTTAAACACACTAAAGACGTAGTTACCGACCCCGAAGCGGGCGTCTCAATAACCATACCACCCTCACAAGAATACAACACAACTCCAAACGCTTAGCATTCACAAAAGAAAAGAACGAATGAGTCGTTCCGGTATCAATAATAGAAACTAAAGGCATATTATTAATAAAGCACATACCTCAAATCAACCGATCCGCATTAGTAGTGTCTGATCCTGCCAATGTAAATACTTTTCCACTTGTTGGAGCTTGCTTAGGTTTAGGACACTTAGCACTGATATGACCTTCTTCTCCACAATTGTAGCACTTCACCACACCCTTTCTACAGTCCGTAGCATCATGCCCAATAACCCCGCAGTTAGAGCACTTAACTTTGGGCTTTCCACACATAAAAGACTTATGACCCATCTCACCACACTTGTAGCATTTAATGGATCCAGAACTCCCTCCTCCAGGCCTCTTAACAAGGTCCTCCCTATGCTTGCCCTTATCAGTAGGCGTCACATAAGGTCCACTCCTTACTTGTTGCCTTTCTTTCTCCTCCTTCAAACTCTTGTAGTGAGTAGAACGAGTTTTACTATCCTCTTTAAAAATTCGACAACATTCGGTCAAGTCCGAAAATCTCCTTATCCTCTGATAGCCCACCGCTTGCTTGATCTCAGGGCGCAAGCCGTTCTCATACTTAACACACTTAGAAAATTCCGCCGTCACCGCGTCATAGTGAGGATGAAATTTTACTAACTCTGTGAACTTTGCCGTGTAGTCTACCACGGACATATTGCCTTGCTTCAATTCTAGGAATTCCATTTCCTTCCTTCCCTTCACACTCTCAGGGTAATACTTCCTTAAAAATTCAGCACGAAATAAATCCCAAGTTATTTCCTCGTCATCCACTTCAAGGACTTGTCGCATACCGATCCACCAGTCATCGGCTTCTCCTTGCAACATGTGAGATCCAAGTCTCACCTTGTTTCCTTCAGCACAATTCATAACCCTGAAGATCCTCTCGATCTCCTTCAACCAAATCTGAGCACCGTCCGGATCAAACCTTCCTTTGAACACCGGCGGCTGATTCTTTCTGAACTCATCATTAGCGTTCACATTCGGTGCACCCTGCACCGCTCTAGCCATTGCCTTCAATGCCGCAGCTATCGCATTGTCATTACGACCAGCCATATTCTGATTATTCTCAAAAATAACAACAAGGTTAAACAACTGTTCAACCAACAAAACAACGAGACAGACACAACCGACTCAACACTGGCTCTGATACCACTTAATGTAACACCCCCTTTCTATACCCCCAAATAAAACAAATAATCATTTAGGCATAAATTCAAAATTTCATCAGAGTATATTTATGTTATGGCATAAAAGGGGCATATCACATTATACCAAAAATTCAACACCTTCTCAACAGATATGCAACATCGGGGCAACACCCACAAAAAAATATTTAGAACAAAGGCGGAAACATCTAAATATTTAATAACTTCCAAAATATGTAATCACATACATGTACATCATTCAAGTTGATTTACAACATCATCGATATTTAACCAGCATGTTTACATAAACATTCGTCAGCAAATACAAACATAGATGTATCACAAAAGAATCAAAATAATCCCTAGCTACCCGGTGCTACATATCAGAGCCGACCGACCAAAAAGGGATGAAGTCACACTTCACAAAAATACCTCCAGCCAACTAATCTGCAATGCCTCATAGGGCATTATAAAACAGCAGAAGGGTGAGAAACAATATCATAATACATAATGCATATAAACATATATATATATATATATATATATATATATATATATATATATATATATATATATATATATATATATATATATATATATATATATATATATATATATATATATATATATATATATATATATATATATATATATATATATATATATATATATATATATATATACATATAACATCCAATAACATCGTTCGCGTTCTCATCACAACTCATCTCACTACACCGTACATCGCAATGTATTCAAAATATCTATTCACAAATAGAACACTGAGCATACACAATATACATCATCAATGTTTATATTAATTCATAAACATACAGACATATACAGATATACTCACACATACATGTATCTTCAAACATTCCATTCATGCCAATTATCAACAACTTACATAAACATCTACAATCATGTTTATTCACCATACATCATGTAAAGATGATAAATGCAATTCATAGAGGCCAACTCACTACTCTATGCAAACGTAATACGATACCGACTTAATCGTCCATCAGATTCTCCTAAGAATCAATTCACAAATCATAGAGGCCGACTCGCAACTCTATACAAACGTAATACGATACCAACTTAATCGTCCATCAGATTCTCCTAAGAATCAATTCACTCACGCCCCTCACGGTTACACTATAACTCATCAGATTCACCTAGGAATCGCATTGCTCATCAGATTCTCCGAGGAATCACATCGTTCATCAGATTCTCCGAGGAATCACATCGTTCATCAGATTCTCCGAGGAATCACAATGTTCATCAGATTCTCCGAGGAATCACATTGTTCATCAGATTCTCCGAGGAATCACATCGTTCATCAGATTCTCCGAGGAATCACAATGTTCATCAGATTCTCCGAGGAATCACATTGTTCATCAGATTCTCCGAGGAATCACATTCTTCATCAGATTCTCCGAGGAATCACATTGTTCATCAGATTCTCCGAGGAATCACATTACTCATCGGACTCTCCTAGGAATCCTATCACTCATCAGACTTTCCTAGGAATCACACTACTCATCAGACTCTTCGAGGAATCACATCTCTCATCAGATTCTCCGAGGAATCACATCACTCATCAGATTCTCCGAGGAATCACTTCACTCATCATATTCTCCGAGGAATCCTATCACTCATCGGACTCTCCTAGGAATCAACAGCACAAGAACGTACTTCATGAGGTTTCGCATGCAAAGTGACTCCACACACCTCTTGAAATGCATACATGTTTACAAACATACTCATGCATTCTTCACATTCATCACATATATTCAGTATGCATTCACAATATATATACATATCACAATACATATATACATATTCATCATTCATTCACAACATGCATTTCTATTCAGTTCAAGTAAATGCACCAAATTGCCAAACATCCACATTCCACACTCCACGAATCACAAACTAGGATTCAAGCCATACGGCTACCCACAACACACGTAACGACATATAATTAATCATCTCAAACAAGGAATGATCGCAACCAAACCACACAACCAATCCACGAATGGAAAACACAAGAAAGAAAAATATGCTGCTGTGTTCGCTAACCTTCGCCTGGCGAACCTTCGCTACTTCGTTCGCCTGGCGAACTTGCCAGCGAAGACCACTGGGATTTATTCTGGAATTACTCGCTAGCACTCGCTAGCATACTCGCCTGGCAAACCTTCGCCACTCTCATTCGCCTGGCGAACTTGCCAGCGAAGACAGGGTGGATGCTACTGACTTGGTTCGCTGCTGCTCGCTGGGCTTCGCCTGGCGAACCTGCAAACTCAGAACTCCCATGGATGTCCAAAACCCTAAACCTCACAAACCGACCGATTTAATCCAAATCAGTTCCAGTAGTACAACCCACTCATCATCCGACTATACTACACCGTCTATTCCAAATTCTAACCGATAAAATTCAGTTTCTACCGATTAAATCAACTTCCGACCTAGAAATGGAAACATAGAAAATAATCCAACAAATCCAATCTAGCACATACATGATCATACACATTATGAAGATGATAAAACTTCTCACGCTTACCTGATTAATCGCAAGCTAGGGTTTGATCTTGATGTTTTCCAAAGTTTCCTCTTCTTTCTCTCCTCTTTCTCTTCTCCTTCTTTCTTTCTCTTTTCTTTCCTTCCTTTCTTACTATCTTTCTTTCTATTTTATTTCCTCTTTAATATCTTCCTATTATTTTTCCCAAAAAATCTATTAACTTAATACCTCATAAAACATCCAACTTATCACTTAAATAGGAAATGTCCAAAATACCCTCCAACTATTTTCTCCGACAACTCCCAAAATCGGGTAAAATAGAATAATATGTAAACATAACATATTTCCACAAAAATTACACATCAAAATAATATTCGCCCAATTAAAATCAAAAAGGACTTAACGAAAAAGGGATAGTCGAAATCGGGGCGTTACAGGCATCATGGGTGTTTTATCCCCATTTGCTTTTTCTCCCGAGATCGTATTTTACCCGCGTCTTACCTCGTGGACGAAGTCCAATTTACCTGGCATCATGAGTGTTTTATCCCCATTTGCTTTTTCTCCCAAGGCCGTGTTTTACTCACGTCTTACCTCGTAGACGAAGTCCAATTTACTTGGCATCATGGGTGTTTTATCCCCATTTGCTTTTTCTCCCGAGGTCATGTTTTTTCCAGGTCCTACCTTGTGGTCGAAGTCCAACTTACTTGGCACCTACCAAACAACTTTGTGTCGTGTCTATCTGATGTTCTTCTAGATATGATGTTTTTCTTATCCGATGGTTTTCCGGATATGCCTGTTCCTTTTACGTCCAATACTATCCTCATATATTGTGTTTATACCTTTCATTCAAAGCCATTATTGGATTGTCTGGTACCCTGATTTTAATTCCTCCTTCTGATGGTTTTCCAGATCGAGTCTTTGTTCTGATATTCTTCCAGAACTCTATCTGACAATTTTTCAGATACCCCTGTGATTCTAATGGTTTTCCAGAATCTTTCCGATGGTTTTCTGGATCTGTTCTCTTTCTGAGGTTTTGCCAGACTGAGTTTTTGTTCTGACGTTCTTCCAGAACCCCTTTGTTGCTTATCTGATGTTCGTCCATATAGGTCTTCAAAACTTGCCCCGTACATTTATTGCTTTCCTAAATGTTTCGGATTTACCTTCAGAAACTTGTCTTCATCTCATGCTCTTATAGATGTCGTCCTTTTGTTTCTGGATATAGCCCAGGGTTTATTCGATGGTTTTCCGAGTAACTCTGGTATGTTTTAGAGTTCATTCGATGTTCTGATGTTTGTTTCTCTCTGTATAATTTTCGATGATTCCTGAAGATCCCGCTCGATCTCTTCGCTTAAAGGAATGACCCGGAAATTCCCGCACTTGTCGTTTACCTGATCCTACCGCCGTGTGGATCCTGTGTTACTGTTCGTTCTAAAGTGACAATTGTCGCGCTATTCCACCAGTGTGTTGTATTCCCCAGTGTAGTTACTCGTCGCGTCTCTCCCCTATGTCGTCGTGTCGTCTACATCCTTGTATTCACCATTCCATCATACACATCATATTAGATTCATGGCATTGTCAGCATTATAGATCGTGTTATTTTGTCCATATCATTGCATATCACTGCATCTAGGGACCAAATTTTCGGTTATCTGTATTTAAATCCCTTTCACCGCGATTTCTCGAGTCTCCGCTGCTCAAATCATCCGGTGAAGCTATTTAAATAGGGGCATCTGTTGCACCCCAAATTTGTCCTACCTTTACCGTGTGTAAGTAGTTGTGAGTGTGAGAGGTCGAGAGTTGAATCCCACCTTCTTCACTTTTTGTTTTATTTCTTTTATTTTTATTCTAACTTTTCTATTTTAATAAAAAAAATAACAAAAATAGTTTTTTTTTTATTATTTAATTATTATTTTCGTATTTTATTTAAATTATTTTTTAAAAAATATTATTTTTTCACTTTTTTCCATATTTTTCATAAAAACATCCAAAAATCATAAAATTAAAAATATTAGAAAAGATTTTATTCTTTTAAGTTTGTTTTAGTTTATTTTTTTAGCTTTGACTAATTATTTAAGTTGGGCTTTAAAGTGGGCATTAGGTTAGAGTTAACCCTAATTTGTTACCTATATAAACATGAGTTGCATTTGAGAAAAAGGAGAGAGCACACAAAAGGAAAAAACGGCGGCCGTTCTCACGACTTATCAGAAGAGGAAAGCGTCAGCAAATCCACCAAACGGCGCAAAACCACCGCGAACCGCTTCGAACCCCGAACGATGTGAGCAGTTCTTTTTGTCAATAACAAAGTTTTTATGTTGTTTTCAGGTGGAACAAACCGAAGAAGAAGGAGAGAAATCGTTTCTGGCCATGCAAGAATGGAGCAAAGCTCAAAGGAGCTGCAACGACGCCGCCACTGTGATGAAGAAGAAGATGGGGTTTCTAAAAACCTAAAGATTGAAAGGCTTCAGCGTGAAGCCTACTTTTCCCCTTTTATTTTTTTATATTTTTTATTTTTCCCTTTTTTTATTTTTCTTATTATTATTATTATTCTGATTTTCTTTAAATTGTAATTATGTCATAATAAATGGTTAGTTTAATTAAAAAATTTTGTTAGTTAAACCTTGTTTTAAAACTCTGTTCTTATAATTAAAAAAATTAAAACTGTTTTTTATTAAAACTAAAACTTCTTTTTTTAAAAAAATTTAAATTGAATCCTTTTTAAAAAAATTAAAACTAAAACATTTTTATTAAAAACCATTGTTTCAAAATTAAGATTAAATTTCTTTTTTCAGAAATTAAAAATAAAGTTTTTCAAAATTAATAAAATAATAAATTTCCCAATTGCCTTTTCTTTCTTTCATTATTAATTGCTTTATTATTTGTCATTGATTTCCGCCTAACTTTTTTTTCACTAACGTTCTCTATTTGTTTTCCGCTAGGTTTTAGTCGGTCTCCGATTATTATTAATTAAATATTTCGTTATCATATTTGTAATTTGTTCCATGGATGTAATTTACGCGAGGCCATGGTCGCGGTTTATTTTATTTTGCATTTTTTGGGGATTTGTAATTTACGCGAGTGATCGTCGCGACGCTTTCTTTACTTTCCGCACTTTATTTCTGCCATATAATATTTTGCCATGTTTTGCATGATTTAGCGTTATGTTCCTTCCGAAGGATTAGGTCTAGCCGTTTGACCGCCGAGTCAATAACCCTAACGTTTGACCATTTCAAAATCCTAATCGCCTAGGTGTCCCGCCGTGGACGAAAATACCCTTTACCCTAACATTAGGTCAAAGAGTCGCCGTACTCTGTTTTAGGGTTTCCCGCCGTGGAATATTTAATTTAACCCTAATTTCAATTAACAATTTCAACGTAGAAATAGGAGTTTCAAGACTCCACGTAGGCGCTTCCCTATGAACGCTTACTTCCCAATGAAACCTTGACCACAGTCAAGACGTTTCTAACCTCCCTTTCGAGGGGAACTACAATTACTTTGATTCCATTCCCGTCAGGATATGTAGGCACAAGATGCGACGTCTTGCCGAGTAAACTTAGGACTAACCCTTAGGTCTTTAGGTCACTCTATCCCTTAGCTCAATATATATTAAAGCAAATAATAAAATAATTAAAAAAAGCATACAATAAACAAAAGGTTCCTGTAGAGTACTACAGAAGTTTAGGGTGCTAGTACCTTCCCTGAGCTTAACCAACCTCTTACCTAGATCTCTCCCCGCATTGTCTTTACGATGCAAAATTAGGTTTTCCTCTTTTGACCTTTTCCTTCGGATAAATCAAAGAGCGGTTGTGAACTAAAGATGTGATTCAAATTAATTAATAATTTGATATCATATTCTAACCGCAACAACAAGTATACAAGAATAACAAAATAACCTCTCTCTCTCTCTCTCTTGAAATTAGGATTTTATCTTCCTATTTTTCCATATGCCAAGATTGAGAAACTAGCATACTATTTATAATAAAAATAGCACAATAACCTAATGGGCTTTTTAACAATTATCCATTACAAGCTAACTTAAACAACAGTTCAACATGCTAACACCTTAGCAATATCGACTAATGCATGTCAGAACAAACTTCGACTACAACAAACATTACTCTGACAGCAGCATACGAACATACTTCGACCTCATGCTTAATTCATGTCAAATCAAAAGCTACCCTTCGAACATACTAGAGTTTGATCCAACATCTCAAACAAATCTTTGAAGTTCATTTATTGAGTATCTACGCTTAAGACAATGCTAACATATTAATCCACAAGAAACAGTAGTGATTCACATAAAACTAACACCAACACCACACTTTATATATGAATCACAAGCATTATGAATATCAAACATTCATAATGAAAACACTACGATTGAAAAAAGGGAAACTTAAAGGAAAGTGGAAATATTATTTGTGATGGATTGCATGAACATAAAATAGTATTGGTTGAAGGATTGTGTCTTTTACATAATATGTTGTCTTTATACATGATAAATTAGTTTCATTATCTAACCTTTGTTAATGTTATATATCATAATCAATTGAATGAGAAGCCATTGAGAATATCATGCATCATACGAATATGAAACAACTTCCAGCATTTGTTCTTCACAAAGATTCAGAAGGATGATGTTGAAGACGTTTCATCATCCTTCTTTAAAATTGCACTTGTAGGTTTAAATAAAAATAATATAAAATTATGATTATTTTCAATAAAGTTTATATATATATATATATATATATATATATATATATATATATATATATATATATATATATATATATATATATATATATATATATATATATATATATATATATATATATATATATATATATATATATATATATATATATATATATATATATATATATATATATATATATATATATATATATATATATATATATATATATATATATATATATATATATAGTGGGGATCAACTTACTCATAAAGTAAGTTTTTTAACTTACTCAAAATCATAGCCTTTGAATTGAATCTAATTTAATGGTTAAATTAGCCTTTTATTCTGGTTCATTTCCAGCAGGCGCCTCTGTATTCTGGTTCATTTTCAGCAGGCGCCTCAGTATTTGCAGGCATAAAATTTTGTCTTGTTGATCTTGTAGAAATTCATTAGTGTCAGTGTTGATAACTAGAGGAGAAAGTTGGGGAGGCATACCACAAGGATGAGCAGCAAAGTTTGGTATTAGCACCCCCTCACATCCATCGTACTCGACGAGAACCATTTGCTTGATTATGTGTGAGTATGTTTACTAAAGGATTGCTAATAAGAATGTTATAAGAGAGAGAGAGAGAGAGAGAGAGAGAGAGAGAGAGAGAGAGAGAGAGAGAGAAGGGTTGGAAACAAAGATAAACAAAAGAATAAAGGAAAAAGGTGGAAAAAGAAAAGGGTGGAAACAAAAAGGAGACTCGATAGGACTTCACAGTCTTATGACTACTGTTGCAGTGAGAATAGGATATCAAACTATTAATTAGTTTGAATCACATCTTTAGTTCACAACCAATCTTTGATTTATCCGAAGGAAAAGGTCAAAAGAAGGAAAACCTAATTTTTGCATCGTAAACAATGCGGGGAGAGATCTAGGTAAGGGGTTGGTTAAGCTTAGGGAAGGTATTAGAAGCCTAAACTTCCGTAGTACTCTACAGGAACCTTTTGTTTAAAGTTTACTATTTTGCTTGATTATTTGCTTAAGGGTATATGCTAAGGGTTAGAAGTGAAAAGAAAGACCTAAGGGCTAGTCCTAAGTTTACTCGCCAAGACTCGCATCTTGTGCCTACGTATCCGAGGTAGGGGATGGAATCAGAGTAATCGTAGTTCCCCTTGAAAGGGAGGTTAGAAACTTCTTGATTGTGGTCAAGGGTTCAATAGGAAATAAGCGTTCTTAAGTAAGCGCTTACGTGGAGTGCGGTGACTCCTATTTCTACGTTGAAAAGTTGAATTGAATTAATAGGGGTAAACTAGGTATTTCACTGTGGGAAACCTAAAGCGGAGTACGGCGACTCCTTAACCTAATGCTAGGGTAAAAGGTATTTCAGTCCACGGCGGGACGCCTAGGAAATTAGGGTTGTGAAATGGTCAAAGGAGAGGACTATTGACTCGGAGGTCAAACGGTTAGACCTAATCCTTCGGAAGGGATTTAACGGTAAATGATGCAATTGATAAATTAGTTACATGGAAGAATTGAAATATAGGAAAGTACGAATGGTAACAGAATTGAAAACAACAGCGACGATAGCCTCGCATAAATTACAACCAACCAAAATTGAATATGCAAAGAGTACAGGGGATTTAGTAATTATACAACCGAGGAATAGTGGGAAAACGACATGAGCATTATACAAATTTAACGGGGCAATAAACAGACAAAGTTAATTCGCTAATGTTAGCCGCATTTTAGGAACGTCTGAAGCCAATTGAATAATTTACAAAATAACAAATGGTTCTAATTCAAGATTTTTCAAAAAGGGTTTTGATTAATTAAAAATGGTTCCCATTCAATTTTAAAGGTGGATTTGGTTAATTTTTGAAAACAAGTGGGTTTGATTTTAATTTTAAAATAAGTGTTAATATGAGTTTAAATATTTTTCTTTTTTTTTAATTTAAAAAAGGGGTTTAATTTTAAGTTATAAAAAATGGTTAAATTATGATTTTTTTTTTAAAAGAATTTTAATTTACACTATATGTTTACACCATTATCAATTTAACTAAAAAAGGTAACTAAGTAAATAAATATAAAATAAAAGAAAGAGAAAAAAATAAAAATAAAATGAAGGAAATAAAAGGGGGGCAGACGACTGATGTTGTTGCTTTTAGGGTTTTGGAGACCCTTGCCTCCTTCCCTTCCACACGCGGTGGCGCGATCCTCCATGGATGCTGCTCTGAGTTTCTTTTTTTAACTTCTTCTTGCTCCATTCTTTTTCGTCCGTCCCTCTCCATACGATACTTGAAAAATCAAAACAGTAAACGTGAAAAACCGAGTTGCTCACCTTTCACGGGTTTGAAGCGACTCCATATGGTTTTTGCGGTGGCTATGGTGTTGTTGTTCGGACGATGATGGTGGTGAGGTTTTCCTCCCTCAGATTCCGGCTACGAATCCCCTTTCACTTCTTCTCTTCTGTCGCGGATTTTGACGCTTGCATGTGACGATGATGAAGAACTGCAGTTCTTCTGAGTCTGGTGGGCGATTTGGACGGTGACGGTTCGTTCTTGTTGAGCTCGCTCTGTTCTTTCTTCGGTTGGTTTCAATTGCTGGTGGATTTTTTCCGTTTCGGATTTTCTTATGAACTCGATGGTGATTCTGGGTTTTTTGATGAACTGGCTTCGCTTCCCCCTTTTCTGATGATTCGATTCCCCTTTTTCTGATGAATGGATGCGCAACCTCCCTCCTTTTTTGATGAACCTCTTGGGTTCTCATTTTATATTGTGGCTTTTGATGCTTCTAGGCTTGAGCCTTGTTATGATTTTTCTGCTAAAATTGTGGTTGGATTGTTGCTAGGATTTGCGAGTTTATGGCTTGACGGATTCATTATTTGTTTTTGTGGAAAGTTTGTTACGATTTTGGATGATGATTTGGTTCCTGTTGGAATTGGCGTTTTTTTTAGGATGGTGGTTAGATCCGTTGGCGGTTCAGAACTTTGGAAAAAATGTGTTTATGCCCTATTTGGCAAAAACCATTTTTCCCAGAATAAGCACTTTTCAAAAAAGTGCTTTTCCAAAAATCATTTTTTCCAAAATCACTTTTTTCTCACTTCTCTCTCTTGGAACAAAAAAAGAACAGATGTTTCCGGATTTGCCGAGGTCGAAAAGGAGTTGGCTTTGAATTCATCGTTGCCCTCCCGACGTACCCGATGATGAAATTAAACTAAGGGTATCGGATTACAACCAAAAACCGTTTTTCTAACCAATAACAATTTCTGCTCTGTTGTTGATTTGCAGGTTCGGAGAATAAATCAGAATCAAAGAATCGGCCTTGAAGGATAATTTAGGAACTTAGAATTTTTAGAAAATTTTAATTTAATTTGTAATTCTTTTTCTTGTTTTGGATATGGTAATAAAATAATAGAATAAATAAAAATTCTATTTTTCTATTAATTTGAATTT
The DNA here is from genome assembly GCA_963859935.3 of Lathyrus sativus. Lineage (NCBI taxonomy): Eukaryota > Viridiplantae > Streptophyta > Magnoliopsida > Fabales > Fabaceae > Lathyrus > Lathyrus sativus. The sequence continues at coordinate 648,276,819 of OZ012741.1, forward strand.
CTCGTACCAATCCTTTTGATTAATCCCAATCTCTGATAAAACATCCGATTAAAATCTCTAAACCTCTAAATAATTCAGACGAATAAACTCCCCTGACTAATTAGATTAAATTCAACAGGCCATCCATCCGATTAAATTCAACCCCAAATAAATCCACTTAATTGAATTCATCTGATTAAATTCCTCCATATTAGTTCATACAAATCAATTCGTCCAACCAAATCCAAACGCTTGAATCTATAACAACTTCATCTATTTTAATTTGCCCGACTAAATTTATTCGGTTAAAACTTGGCCGATTGAATTCGTCATATAAACTCGGTTAATTACACTTATCCAAGGAACAATGTCTGATTAAACTGTGACGTTCCAACTCCGAATTTGACAATTGACCAATTTACCCAATTTAAATTCTCCGTAACTGCATATCTCGACTAATCCCGTTGCAAATTAATTCATGTCGAAATTCCACTGTTCCTTTAAAACCCAACCGATGACGAGCAGAACACAGGAAAACGTATATCTGTCAAAATAAATTCCGCAAAGCAAATTCTCGCATCGGTTTAACCTGAATCCATTTACATTGCAACGCACTTAGCCCCATATGGTTTACGAATCCACAGGCACTTCTGAAATCCGTCTGACGACTAAATCTCTGCTCAGGAATAAGATATACTGTGTCACAAAAAATCTGACGTCAAAATCGTCAAATTTAGCTCATCTTCAAATAACTCCCAGGACTCGAAGATGGAAACCCTAATCGCACGAGGAACCCTTGATGACGACTCCGCTTCATCAACCATCAGCAAACTGCAAAATAATGACCAATTTTCCCTTCACCAATTAAACTGCACACAGTGTGATTTTCCCTGCAAAACCAACGGACTGAGCAAACTGGTTAGCGGTTAGTTACAATGCAATGCAAATGAGATGGAATGCGAAATCAAACACTAATCTAAGGGTAAAATTTGGGGTATTACAGTTGCCTCTATTTAAATAGCTTCACCGGATGATTTGAGCGATGTAGGCTCGAGAAATCATGGTGAAAGGGATTTAAATACAGATAACCGAAATTTTTGCCCTTAGATGCAGTGACATGCAGCGCTATGGAAAAAATGAGCTATAATGTTGACAATGCCATGAATCTAGTATGATGCGTATGCTAGAATGATAGATGCAAGGATGTAAACAACACGACGACACAGGGGACAGACGCGACGAACAAACCAAACTGGGGAGTACGACGCACTGGGGAAACAACACGACACTGGGGAATTCTAAAGTGATGGCCAACCGGTGCGAGCGCGACCTATGGTCACTTTAGAAATAAACGGTAAGAAAGGGGGTCCTCAATGGAGATGGCATCAGTGAGACAGCCTCCACTGGGGGATATTTAAGAGTAATTGTTCAACAGGTTCAAGCGTGACCGACTGATACTCTAGGATAAAAGGTAAAACTAGATCCACACGACTGTAGGACTAAGTAAACAGAATGTTGGAGCGTTGAGCAAAGAATAACATCCGAACTTCTAGAAACTTTCCTCGTGACAGGATCTAACGGGATTTTCGGGAATTCGTAGAAAATATACAGGGTAAAACCGGTTGTATGCCAAAATAAATGGACTTTAATGGAAAATGCCCTGATAAGTTTTCTCGAGAGAGAATTGTCACTTATCGTTGGAAGAGACTTATATGCCAAAATGAATAAGCTCTCAAATAAAAAGATTGTTGCTTATCTGGGTATAATATATGAATAGATTGATAAGCTCCACTGGAGGGACTGTCGCTCATCTGATAAAATAAGCTTCCATGATCGAAACATGATTCGGCTTCTTCTTTTACTAAAAGATAAAATAAACGTCTTCATACTTCAAAATTTGTGCTCTCCTGAATATGATTCAGTTCCTTCTTTTACTAAAGGATAAAATAAACTTCTTCGTACTTCAAGATTTGTGCTCCCCTGAATATGATTCAGTTTCTTCTTTTACTAAAGGATAAAATAAACTTCCTCATACTTCAAGGTCTGTGCTCCCCTGAATATGATTCAGTTCCTTCTTTTACTAAAGGATAAAATAAACAACTTCATACTTCAAGGTCGGTGCTCCCCTGAATATGATTCAGTTCCTTCTTTTACTAAAGGATAAAATAAACTTCTTCACGTTTTAAGGTTTGTGCTCCCCTGAATATGATTCAGTTTAAACCTCCCCCTTCTTCAAGATGAAAAGGAAATGGAAACCAGCTTCTCGATGGAGATGGCCACTTGTTGCTACTCATGATGAAGATAGGATATGTTTCTCAGGCGAAAAATACCGCTTATTTGCAAGAGTAGCAAGGATAAGCTTCTAGAACGAGACTTGCTTGTAGAGGTGGTAACATGTAATGTAAATTGTAATGAAGGTTGTAATGTAAGATTGTGTAATGAAGATTGTAGTGAAACGATAGGCTTCTTGTACGAGAACTGTCACATACCGATTGAATGTAATGAAAGTTTTAATGTAATGATAAGCTTCTCGGCAGAGAACAGTCGCTGATCGGGGTTGAAAGATGTAATAATGAGATAATGATAGGCTTCTCAGGTGAGAACAGTCGTATACCTGTTGTTGAAAATGTAATAATAGAGTGTGATGATGATAAGCTTCTCGGCTGAGAATAATAGTTTATCAGTAAAGACGTTGTAAGAGGCTCTTTTTGACAGATAATGCAAAATAAATGCACGTTCAGGTAGTTTCGGCGACCGCCAGGACCAAAGTTCAATCTAGACTCGAACTAGAAATAAATTGTCAAACAGGACTCCATTGAGGAAATGAACTCAAATGGGGATTGTCTTATCCGGGCGTGGAAAGATAACTGAAATAACCATCATCCACGAGATTCGAGCTCTGTGGGGGAAACTGGAAAAGAGTAGGTATTTTATGCTTAGGGCTGACGATCTACTTGGAGAGAGCGGACAAACCCAGTTACTCAAAGGTAACAACAAAGGACGACGACAAAAAGCAAACATGCAGATGCTACTGCGTATGTCAATGCGTATGCTAATATGTATGAAAACGCTATGAATATATTCATGCTTAGGCTTATGCATATGCCTATGCTTACAAAACAGACGAGGGGAGGAAACATGAGACGAAATAAACATCTCGACAGGGATACCTGGTGACCTCTGCAACAGTACATCTATCGAGGGATAGGAAAAGTTGATGGTAGAACCGAATCTGGCTACATATCTTCACTTAAAAGAAGTGAAGAACCAGAGCGTCTGTAGTTTGTGGGACTATGGGTTATTGGTGTTTTTTATGGATGATGTTAACGTTCACATTCTAGCAGTTAGGTATATTTCCGCTCGCTCGTGTAGTCTTATATGTTACCTGTTTGCGATAGAACAAAAGTAACATGCCCTTTTTGAAAATGGCTTAGGTTTTTGCCATCAAGGCAAGATGTCACATTTTATTTGTTGAAGGTTGATTTTAGGGGTAAGATAAGTCCTCGTACAGTAACCCCTTGCGGGTAGTACCCAATTCTTTATCTCAAAAGATTTATTTTGAAGATGGTGTGGCAAATATAGTTACGTCTTCAAATTGAAAGACGGGTATCAAGATCAAACACTCTAAAGTGAGTCCTAATACTCGGAGAGGAAGAAGTCTTCACTCAATCCTCTCTCTTTAATTCAATACAAAGAGAACCTTATTCTCTTATTTTAGGTGTTTTAATTTAGATGGTAAGTGTTTTACGACAGTGAACTATAAAGGTAATGTCAAGTACTCGGGATAGGACAATGTCTTCGCCTAACCAGTCCACAACCATCCAAGCTTATTGAGAAAAGAAGTTTGAAAATGCACTTGGTACAAGACCAAGGTTTTTTAGACTCAAGAAAAACAAACAAGTATGCAATACTAAACATGTTTCCCACTTAAACCAAAGAAAAAAAGATGTATACATGTAAACACTCATGCACATTTCAATTATCTAATCATGCTCAAATAAGTCACAATACAACTCAAGCATTTAGGCAAAGTCAAACCAATAGTGCACAAGCATACATACCTTGAAAAGTTAACCAATCATCCATAATGAACAAGCCAAGACAATATGAATCAAGCAAGATGAAAGACAAGGGAGGTCAGAACCTAATAATATCATAATCAACACACTTCAAAGATTAGAAAAAGGAGCACAAGAGTGTCAAGCATACGTCACTTTCTTGAAATTAGGATTTTATATTCTTATTTTTCCTTATGCCAAGATTGAGAAACTAGCATCCTATTTATAAGAAAAATAACACACTAACCTAATGAGCTTTTTAACAATTACTCATTACAAGCTAACTTAGGGTACAAGCTAACTTTAACAATTGGGCTTACAAGCAAGGCCCAGTTTAACATGCTAACAACCCTAGGAATACTTACTAATGCATGTTAGAACAAACTTTGACTACAACAAGCATTACTCCGACAGCAGCATGCGAACATACTTCGACCTCATGCTTAATTCATGTCAAACCAAAAGTTACCCTTCAAACATACTAGAGTTCGATCCAACATCTCACACAAATCTTTGAAGCTCATTTATTGAGTATTTATGCTTAAGACAATGATAACATATTAATCCACAAGAAATATTAGTGATTCACATAAAACTAACACCAACGCCACACTATATATATATATAAATCACAAACATTCGGAATATCAAACACTCATAATGAAAACACTAGGATTCAATAAAGGGAAACTTAAAGGAAAGTGGAAATATTATTTGTGATAGATTGCATGAACATAAAATAGTATTGTTGAAGGATTGTGTCCTTTACATAATTTGTTGTCTTTATACATGATAAATTAGTTTCATTATATAACATTTGTTAATGTTATATATATCATAATCAACTGAATGAGAAGCCATTGAGAATATCATGCATCATACAGATATGAAACAACTTCCAACATTTGTTCTTCACAAAGATTCAGAAGGATGATGATGAAGACGTTTCATGATTCTTCTTTAAAATTGCACTTGTAGGTTTAAATAAAAATAATATAAAATTATGATTATTTTCGATAAAGTTATATATATATATATATATATATATATATATATATATATATATATATATATATATATATATATATATATATATATATATATATATATATATATATATATATATATATATATATATATATATATATATATATATATATATATATATATATATATATATATATATATATATATATATATATATATATATATATATATATATATATATATATATATATATATATATATATATATATATATATATATATATATATATATATATATATATATATATATATATATATATATATATATATATATATATATATATATATATATATATATATATATATATATATATATATATATATATATATATATATATATATATATATATATATATATATATATGAAATTCTGGTATCAGATATGAGATTTCGAAAGAGATGTCATGGCACTAATATCTGAACAGTTATCAATATATGAACAAGATAAAAAGTAGTTAACAGTTGTAAATAGACACAAGAAATTGTTAACCCAGTTCGGTGCAAACACACCTACGTCTGGGGGCTACCAAGCCAGGAAGAAAATTCACTAAACAGAATTAGTTTGAAGATTCACAACAAACTCTCTCTAGTTTATAATCTTCGCACCTAATCTTTACCCGTGCAATTTCTATCTAAGACACTCTTAGATAAGAGACACCTCTCACTCCCTCTCAATCACAACAGTGATAAAAATAGATTATTAAAACGTAGAAGACACTCTTCGAGTACAATACTTGATCTTGCTTAAAAGCTTCAATCAAGAACAATGCACTTGTGCTTAAAAGCATAGAGTGGACAACTTACAACTCAAAGACTCAATCCAGTTCACACATCAAGGTGATGAGTGAATGGCTCACAATTAACAATAACACGAGAAGGTAGAAACCTTATTCCTTAAGCAATGCATACTCACAACCCTAGCTTCTCTGATCTTCAAAATAGGATTGTAAAGTCTTTATATGGTACCACTTTGAACGGGCTTGGGCTTTAGCAAAAACAACCTCTGATTTGATAAAATCAAATCAGATCATTCTTTAAATCTTTTTATAATTAACATCATAGAAATAGAATCAAATCAGATTGGATCAAATCAAATCAAACTTCAAATCTTCTCAAGATTTTCTGCATGAAAATAGAACAAAAGATCCTATAGTACTGCATGAATTAACTAGCAGAAGCTCTTTTGTTTAAAGAAGATCTCCACGTTGATTTACACCAGCATAAATTCTTATCATAAAAGCAAACAAAGTTGCACAAAAATGCAACAGATAAAACATAACATTCTCACTGGATGTTATGTTCACAAATGTCAGGACATCATACTTGACATTATGAACTAAACCCTGCAACATTAAAAATAACCACCTGCAGAATGTTAGGATCATATGTCAAGACATCCTATAAGACATCTTGTGATAACACCAAGTTTTACCAAAATTGTTGCCAATCATAGAACTAACAAACTCCCCCTTTGGCAAATTTTGGCTAAAACAACTAATTGATCACAGGATCTCCTGAAACATATCAGAGAGCACAGCAACAGAAAAACACAGAGAGCACAGCAGCAGAAAACACAGATATTGCTTCCTCCCCCTCAAACCAAAGTGTAAGCAAAAAAAATCAAAACTCCTCGTCAACACCATAACCAGCAGCAGTTAAAACCAAACCTCTTCATTTTCCTTCTCCCCCTTTTTAGCCACAAATAAAGAAATCATACTAAGGGAAACATAGTAACATAGAACAATTATATATAACTAATAGTGTTAAGGGTGCAGTAAGAACCCAAATAATATAAATCAAAAGCACATTCAGTGCAAGAAGAACAAATTCTGAATAAACAAAACAAACAACCATAATCCAAAAAACACCAAAGCCAAGCACCATCAATTCTCTTCCTCAGGCCTAGAGTTGTCATCTTCATCATCGGTTGTAGACCCCGAAACATGATCACCAGTTCTCTCACCAGAGGCAGAATCCTCCCCATCTTCCTCTTCCTGTGTATCAGCAGCCTCCACATCATTTTCTTCATTCTATTCCAGACCTCTAATCAGGGCTTCCAACTTTAGTTTCCTTGCAGTAGCCACACTAATGAATTCTCCCAATTCCCTGCAGGTCTCCTTTAACTCTGAGATAACCCCAGTTTTTATAGTGGGTGTCTTCTCAAAAGATGTCAAGACAATGTCTAGGACATGTCTTCCTGCAAACAGCTTATAGTGGAGTGACAACACAGAATCCCTTTTGCAGGCCACATCATTACTTGAGAGAATACCAGGATACTGGCTCAGAATAATCCCACAAATTAGAGAAGGGGAAGCAATGGGTAGCTTGACAGCATTGGTGGTGGCATGCTTTACAATTTGATCAAAGATGTAGCTGCCATAGTCAAACTTAACCTTGGTACCAATAGCAAAAATAAACCTTCCTAACCCAACAACAATGGTGGAAGTATGATTGGTAGGCACCAAGTTAGCTGCTCCAATCCTATGCAGGATAGCATACTTCACACTCAGTTGGCCAACAGATAGCTTACCTTTTAAGGGCCATGCAGTAACTTGGTTAGTCGTGATTACTTTGCAAAATTGATTATCAATTACCTCCAATTCACTAGCCTCTTCCTCATCCCTTCCTAGAAACCTGTTAATCACCTCAGCAAAAAAACTCAACACATTTTCCTCTCACAAAGACCTTCATAAATTCCTTGCTCTTTCTGTCAGTAATGTCTTCAGGAATGTTCACAATGAACTCCTTAACCAGCATATCATAGCACTTTGAAAAACCAACCACATTCTTCATCATCCCAGCATCAGAGATTAACTTCATGACTTCCTTGATCTCAAGAGCATCCTTGCACAATTCTCTCTCCAAAGAAACTCTTCTCTGGTACACAAACTTCCACTTTGCCACATTGTCATTGGAGTGGAAAGACACATTGTCTAAAGGAGCAGCAGGCACAATATTTGTTGCTCTTTTGGTAGAAAATCTTCTTACAGGTGTGATGTCTTGGACATCATCCTTAACATCTTCTTCAGACTCAGTTTCAAACCTAGCCTTTCTTTTCCTAGAGACAGGGGTGACTTTGCTCCAAGCTTTAGGGGGTCCAACAATAGTTTTCTTCTTATTACTCTTAGAGGGAGATTGATCAATCACAGATTCACCTCTCCTAGTCTTCAACCTCTTGGCAATTCCAGGAGCCACATTCTTAATCAATTCATCATCAGATGGAACATTATCAAGGTCCACCACATCATCAGAGACATTAACCTTTTTCTTACTTTGATCTAAACTACCAGTTTTGTTCTCCACACCAGAAGTACCATCATCATCATTAGTATCACCTTCCAGCCTTCCTTCTTTGAGCACAGAGTTAGATAACTTATACAAATTATTAGTGCCAGTGTTCTTCTCAGAATGAGAGCCATCAACATTTTTTTCTTCACCTTGGTTAGCATCAGTAGTGTGAATAGTATCCAGTCGAGACAGGGGGATAGAAATCCCAAGAACATTGTGACCTCCATACAGAACCTTAGCAACCAACTTCCTAATGGCTCTATCAACATATACACTACCCTCTTTGGTCCTATTATCAGTGGTTGAATCAAGAGGAGTATCAGAAGATTTACCTACAGGAGCCCCTTTGGAACTGCTTGCATATGCAATTGTGGATTTTATCACTTCAGCATCGTCATATGGAACCATGGCTAGAGGAGCAACATCAAGCACGTCATCAAATGAGATGCTCACAGGTTGAGTCTTTGTCTTAGATTCAGACCTAGCGAATTTGGAAAAAGTAGAAACATGTTTTGGAGACATCTTGAGATTTTTGTGAGTGAGAGAATGGGGTTCAAGCAGAGGTTCTGTGAAGGTATGGGAGATGAACGAGCAGTTGGAGTGAAAAGTGTGGTTAGGATAGCACGCGGAAATGACTTTTAATGTGTTTTGAAATAATAAGTGATGTTGAGACATCTTTATTTTTGGAAAATACCAAACCTCTTGAATGATATTTCCACTAAGCAATAACTGCTACAAATCCTTATAAATGCAAATCCCTAATTTCCCTCTTAAAATTTCAAATTGGCTAGCATCCAATGCCTTAGTGAAGATATCAACTAGCTGCTTCTCTGTAGCAACATGTTCTAAAGCAATGATTTTATTTTCAACAAGCTCCCTTATAAAATGATGACGGATATCAATATGCTTGGTCCTACTGTGTTGAATAGGATTTTTGGAGATGTTTATAGCACTTAAGTTGTCATGATACAATGTCATGACATCTTATGTGACATTATATTCAGTCAGCATTTGTTTCATCCAAACCAGTTGAGAGCAGCTACTCCCAGGTGCTATATACTCAGCTTCAGCAGTCGATAGAGAGACACAATTTTGCTTCTTACTGAACCATGATATAAGATTGTTCCCCAAAAAGAAGTAACCTCCTGATGTGCTTTTCCTATCATCGACACTTCCAGCCCAATCAGAATCACAATATCTAGACAACACATAGCCAGATCCATGAGCGTATAGCATTCCATACTCACTTGTTCCATTAAAATACTTCAGAATCCTCTTTACTTGATTGATATGACTCACTTTGGGTTCAGCTTGATATCTAGTACATACCCCTACAGCAAAGGAAATGTCAGACCTGTTTGCTGTAAGATATAACAAGCTCCCTATCATACTTCTATAGAGACTTTGATTCACATTAACACCTTTTTCATCTTTAGACAACTTAAGATGGGTAGGTGCAGGTGTTCTCTTGTGATCGATATTTTCCATCCTAAACTTCTTAACTATATTCTTGGCATATTTACTCTGAGGTAAGAATATAGAATCTTCCATTTGTTTTACTTGCAATCCAAGAAAATAGGTTAATTCCCCAACAAGGCTCATTTCAAATTTTGACTGCATTTGTTGGACAAAATGTTGAACCATCTCATCAGACATCCCACCAAACACAATAGGATCAACATAGATTTGAGCAATCATGAGCTTTCTTCCTTCTTCCTTGATAAACAATGTTTTATCTATGCCACCTTTTCTGTATCCATTATCAACAAGAAATTATGTTAGTCTCTCATACCAAGCTCTAGGAGCTTGCTTCAATTCATACAAAGCTTTCTTCAACTTATAAACATGATTGGGAAAAGTTGGATCGATGAATCCCTTAGGTTGTTCCACATAGACCTCCTCATTTAGGTATCCATTTAAGAAGGCACTCTTAACATCATCTGAAGCAGCTTGAATCTCATAATGTAGGCAACTCCCAAAAGTAATCTGATAGATTCAAGGAGAGCTACATGAGCAAAAGTTTCATCAAAGTCAACTCCTTCAATCTGAGTGTATCCCTGAGCAACCAGTCTGGCTTTGTTTCTGGTGACCACTCCTTTTTCCTCAGACTTATTCTTGTAAACCCATTTTGTTCCAATAACATTTGTTCCTTCAGGCCTTGGAACAAGATCCCATACTTCATCTTTCTTGAATTTCCCTAGCTCTTCTTGCATGGCATTGATCCAAAATTCATCAATTAATGCTTCTTTGACATTTTTTGGTTCAATTTTAGACACAAAACAAGAGCTTGTTATGACTTCTCTAGATCTAGTAGTAACCCCTTTATTTAGATCACCTATGATAAGATCCAGAGGATGGTCTTTCTGAATTCTGATAGAGGGTCCCTTGTTTACTAGTTCAGGTTCAGGTTCTGTATTAGTAGGATTAGGATCAGTGTCTTTGTCTGCAGACTATGCTGAGGTATCAAGGGATGTTCCAACATCTTCTAGGACATCAGTCTCCTTATGCACATCATTAACGAAAACATTGATGGACTCCATCATAATTTTAGTTCTGGAATTGAATAATATATAGGCTTTGCTGTTAGTAGAATAGCACAAAAATATTCCTTCATTACTTTTTGGATCCATCTTTCTTCTTTGGTCACGATATGCCAATATGTAGCATTTGCTTCCAAACACATGGAAGTATTTGACAGTAGGCTTTGTTCCCTTCCATATCTCATACAAGGTGGTCATGGTTCTTGTTCTTAAGGTCACTCTATTATGAATGTAGTAGGCAGTGTTCATAGCTTCAGCACATAAGTGGTAAGGCAGTTTCTTTGCATGGATCATAGCTCTAGCAGATTACTGGATAGTTCTATTCTTTTGTTCCACAACTCCATTTTGTTGTGGAGTAATGGGAGAAGAGAATTCATGACTAATCCCTTCAGATGAGCAAAATTCAGCAAATTTTTTATTCTCAAATCCCTTCCCATGATCACTTCTGATTCTAACAACATTGCTCTCCTTTTCTCTTTGAATTCTTTGATAGAGATCTTGGAACACATCAAACACTTCAGATTTTTCTCTTATAAAATTCACCCAAGTATATCTGGAAAAATCATCCACCGCCACATAGGCATACTTCTTTCCACCAAGACTCTCCACCTGCATAGGTCCCATCAAGTCCATGTGAAGGAGTTCCAACACTTTTGAAGTAGTGAGATGTTTAATCTTCTGGTGTGACATCCTAGTTTGCTTTCCAATTTGGCATTCACCACAAACTTTTACTTATTCAATCTTTAGCTTAGGAATTCCTCTGACAGTTTCCATAGAGATGATCTTTTTCATCCCTTTTAGATGAAAATGACCAAGTTTTTGGTGCCACAGTTTCACTTCATCTTCTTTGACTAGAGCACATTTAGAATCTTGAGTAACCCATAGATAACATTTGTCCTTAGATCTGACTCCCTTCATAATCACTTCACTCTTTTCATTTGTAACCAAGCATTCAGATTTAATGAAGTTGACATTGACTCCTTGATCACACAGTTGACTGATGCTAATCAAGTTGGCAGTTAATCCTTTAACCAGCAACACATTGTCAAGGTTTGGAGCTCCTGAGCAGTTCAATTTTCCAACCCCCTTGATTTCACCCTTGGCTCCATCACCAAAAGTCACATAGCTAGTAGAATGGGATTTGATGTCTACTAAGAGATTTTTAATTCCTGTCAAGTGTCTGGAGCATCCATTGTCAAAATACCAATCTTCCTTAGCTGAGACTTCGAGAGACATATGAGCTATCTGTTGCACCCCAAAATTTGCCCTCACAATACAAGACTTTGTGTTCCAAGAAGGTTCACAAGGTTCACAAAATTCATAATTGGTCAGAAGAGTTGACAATTCCCTCAGACAATGCACCTCCTAAGCAGTGCATCCAAAACTAGGGTTTTGACTTTAATCAGGCTAAATGGACTTCCAAGACTTCAAGTGAGCTTCATAACATCTTATATGTGTATAAGAACCCCCATGTCAAGTTTCAAGACTTTTCTCAAAAGTTTGCTCAGTCAGATGATCAGATAAGTCAAAAGCAGTCAATGCAGTTAAAATGCCAAACTGAGGTCAACTGTGGTCAAACCAAAGTCAAACTTCATGATTTTTTTTTTGCCAACATCAAAGAGAGGTTGGGTGAGAAATATTATCATAATAACTGTAATACCCCAAATTTTGCCCTAAGATTTGTCGTCGCATTTCATTGCATTTAATCAATTACTAACAAATTTGTGTAGTCGTTTGACTTTTTGCAGGTAAATATCATATGGCATGCATTTTTTTTCTAAAAAGTAAAAATGGCACAATTGGCAGGAGGACATGTGTAAGGAGTTATGAGTGTGAGAGGTTGAGAGTTCGAATCTCACCTTTGTCATTTTTTTTGTTTTTTATTATTTTTACTCTAAATTTTTCTATCTTTCATTAAAAAAATAACAAAAATAGTTTTTTATTATTATTTAATTATTATTTTCGTATTTTAATTAAATCATTTTTTAAAATATTATTTTTTTCACTTTTTTCTAAATTATTCATAAAAATATCCAAAAAATCATAAAATAAAAAATATTGAAAAAATTTTGTTCTTTTTATAATATTTTTTATTTTAGGAATCAATAGGATTATTAGTTTTTATTTTAAGTTTATTTTAATTATTTTAAATTATTTAAATTTTATTTTTTCTTAACTAATTATTTAGTTTGGGCTTTAAAATGGGCTTTAGGGACATTATTGACAATTTGGTGTTAACCCTAATTTGTTCCCTATATATACATGTGTTGCCTTGTTGGAAAAAAGGGGGAGAATGAAAAAAAACCTAAGAGGAGTGAGTGCCGTTTGCCGTTATTTAGTTTTCTTCTTCATCCATTACTATTGTTTCTTTTTCTTCATCGTTTACCGTTATTTCTTTTCCTTCATCTATTACTGTTGTTTCTTTTTCTTCATCTTTTACCGTTATTTCTTTTTCTTCATCTATTACCGTTATTTCTTTTTCTTTATCTATTACTGTTACGTTTATATATATATAATTTTTAAATTGTTAGAGTTTATATATATAAGATTTTTGATCGAATTATGTCGATACGATGTTTGCACATTTGTGTGCATGACGCGTGACATTTGTGTTAGTTCGATCTGGTTGCGATGATCGCATTTTTGTGTGAGCAATAATACTATTTTTTGCTTAATTTCTTTTTCTTTGCGATAAATTTTGTTTCGTCCGATTTAGATCTAGTTGCGATGAGCGCATTTCTGCGTTAGCAACATTGTTGGGTTATTTGGCACATTTAAAATTCATTATTGCTTTATTATTATTATTATTATTATTATTATTATTATTATTATTATTATTATTATTATTATTATTATTATTATTATTATTATTATTATTATTATTATCATTATTTATTATTATTATCATTATTATCATTATTATTACCATTATTATTATTATTGTTATCATTAATTTATTAAAATTTGTTATAATATAAAAATCTGTTTTTTAAAATAAATAACATTAACATCTTTTCCAAATTAATATGAAAACCTATTATTTTCAAGAAAAACTTTTTTTTAGATAAATTTAAAATAATAACTAAAATCTTTTTTTTAAAATAATAACTAGAACCTTTATTTATTTTATTTTATTATTGTTCAATTCAAATTTCATTATCATATTGTATCTGCTCCTCTCATGTAACCTCGCGAACTTAACAATCGCTCTTTAAATTCTGCCTTTAAATTTCTGCTTGCATGGTTTAAATTATGACATTATCTCTCTGTTTGCATGATTCAATTATCTCACGCGTTTACTATTATTTCTGTCACATTGCACACATCCGAAGGTTAGGTCTAACTGTTTGGCCGCCGCGCCAATAGTCCGTAAAACTTCACACATTCAATTTCAAATCCTCAAAACTACAAACTACAAACCCTAATTTTCACAAATGCCTCGCCGCAGGCAAAATTACAATTTTACCCTTAGCATTAGGTCAAAGAGCCGCCGCGCTCATTTTAGGGTTTCCCGCCGTGGAATCCCTAATTTAACCCTAATTACAACTTAACATTTCAACGTAGAGATTTGGAGTTTCTACACTCCACGTAAGCGTGTCCTTAAGATGCGTTTATTCCCCTTGAGACCTTGACCACAGTCAAGAAGTTTCTAACCTCCCTATTGAGGGGAACTACGATTACTCTGATTCCACTCCCGTAAGGATACGTAGGCACAAGATGCGATGTCTTGCCGAGTAAACTTAGAATTAACCCCCTTTATTATTTATTATTGCTTATTTATATTTTATTTATCTTTGCTATTTAATTATTTTGCTTATTATTTTGTAATTGTTTCTTGGATGTAAAGTTGTTTAATTATTTAATTATTATTATGGTTAGTAATTAGGGAGTGTAACAACATGTATGTAATATTAAAATAAATTTAGATCATGTTTAAATAAAGATAATTAAAATAAACACGTCACACACGTAAGTCGATTTTAATCGCCGTCTCACTTCCTAAGGATATCCCTCAAGTTGCCTACGAATAATGGTTAAGTGGGGTGTATAAAGCAAGTCCCTCAAATGGAAAAATCATCAAAGTCCCTTATGGTTGCCTTTACGAATCGAGTCCCTTTCGAAAAATGATGATGGTCCCTTATATGTGCTTATTACATCCCACAATGGCCTTCAAAGTCAAATTGTCCCTCACATGTCTCTTAACATCCAAAGTAAGGACTACCTACTCCATTATAGTAGGGATAGTCTTACTAAAGGAAAGAATAAAGAATAAGAAAGACCTTTAAACATTAGGGTAGGTTACTCCTAGGTGCTTGCTCACTTCAAAACTGTTTCACACTTAAACAAATTTTCAACAAGTTTTCAAACAAGTTCTTAACACATCCTTACATGGATTATTTATTAACTATTCTGAAAATTTTCTATTCACACACTACACTTTCAAAACAATTCAAAAGTGAGCTTAAGTACCTAAGAGCCCATGGATAACCATGGATGAAAAGGGTGCTAACACCTTCCCTTTTCATAACCTACCCCCCGGACCCAAAATATTCTCTAAGGTCTTTCCTGTTCTTTTATAACCTTTCCTTATGGATAAAATAAAAGTCGGTGGCGACTCTTGCTATCCGCAACATTGTTTAAAGTCAGTTCTCCCACCGTGTTACAGAACTGGCGACTCTGCTGGGGACCTATTTAAGAGGGGTACCCTTAGGAATTAAGATCACTTTAAATTGTTTGCCTTGTTTGCTTTATTATTATATTGTTGGGGTGCTCTTATGTGTGAAAGGTCCTAACCCGGATCTAGTGTACCTTAGGTAAATGGCAATAGACCAAGGAAACTGTACGACGTATATCGATACGGTTGATCTGGTGGCCATAGTTAGTGCGACTTCTTGGTTGGTGCTTATATTCCTTAAGTCAAGTTGAGGATAATATTGAGGCTGCCATATGTTGTCAATGCACTAACTGACTTTTAGAACCCTAGTTAACTCATCTTGGCCTTTAGAAAGTAGTGAGGTAACCGGCTTTGGTGCAGACTGAAGTTGGTTGACACTCGATACTACGCTCATTGAGATCTTAAACTTGGAGGGTTTTGGTTGGCAAGTAAGTTGCCTTCTGAACAACCACCCTTGTGAAGGATCAATGATATTGAGATCCCTTAGAACCTGGTTACTTTTGTAGGACAGGATGAACCATCTAACTTCAGGGGAGGGTACTTGCCTTTGAACCTCATGCAAGCCTTTAAACCTAGGGCTATGGTGTGACTTGTTTGTGTGTGTCACATGTTTGTGATTGAGCATGACATCATGACATCATCATGCATCATAAGCATATCATTTTCCCTAACCATTTCAAGGACCAAAGGATTTATCTTTGTTCTTTGTTGCAGGTCATGGCTTCTGCTCGTAGAAACACCATCAGGATCAACTTTGTAGGGATACCTGCTAAGCTCAAGGAGTTGGTTTCCCTAGTGCCTGATCATTCCCAGTTCAACAAGAGACATGGTCACTTATTGGATCTAGTTACTTCAGGGTTCAGTGAAGACATGATGAGTGTGCTGTTTCAGTTCTTTGACCCTAAGCACCATTGCTTTACATTTCCTGATTATCAGCTGGTTCCAACCATGGAGGAGTTCTCTAAACTTCTGGGTATACCTGTTCTTGATCAGAAGCCATTCACAGGCTTAGAGAAGGAGCTTAAACCAGAAGTTATTGCTGCAGCTCTACATCTGAAGAAGTCTGACATTGTTCTAGAGACGAGAAGTGGAGTTAAAGGTATTCTTGCCAAGGTATTAGTGGATAAAGCTCAAATGTTCTTGAAGGCTATGAGCTACGATGCTTTTGAGGAGATCTTAGCCTTATTGATTTATGGCTTAGTGTTGTTCCCCAATCCTGATCAGTTCATAGACATTCATGCCATCAACATATTCCTGAGTCACAATCCAGTGCCTACCTTACTTGGAGACATCCTACATTCTCTTCACACCCGTACTACAAGGGCAAGAGGAACTTTGATGTGCTGCATACCTTTACTTTCTAGGTGGTTTATTTCTCACCTTCCTCGCTCAGTAATGAAGAACGAGCAAGGGTTCAGATGGTCCAAGAGGATCATGTCACTTTCTCACTCAGACATCCATTGGTGCTCCAGATCTATGGAGAATGTCACCATCATTGACCGTTGTGGGGAGTTTCCTAATGTGCCACTTCTAGGCATAAGAGGAGGCATCACCTACAACCCATCTCTAGCTTTACGACAGTTTGGTTACGCCCGGAGCGATGGTCCACATGACATGTTGATTCAGGGCATTGTGTTTGACTACGACAACGATCTTCAGGGTTACCGTCAGAGATTCATACGAGCTTGGGGAAAGGTAAACAGGATTGACAGCAAGACACTGGAGCCTAAGTACACCATTCCTATGGAGGCTTATCTCAGATGGGTACGATTTCGTGCTCAGACACTCATGATGCCATATCCTGCCATCCTACCAGTTACCATGGAACTTGTTGCTGAAGGAGACACAGCTTATATCATCCTTCACCCAGACATACCTACTGATATGGAAGACTTGCAGAGATCATGGATCCAACTGAAAGAGCAAAGGGATACTTTCGAGGCTCATTACAAAGCAAGCCAAGCAAGGATCCTAGAGCTAACAAAGCTACTTCATGAGGAACGAAACCTCAACTCATACCTCAACACCAAGAGGAAACGTCCATGGGAGACTTAAAACCCCATCTTTTGTACTTATTTCGTTTTCATTTTTTGTAAGCCTAAAAGGCAAAACAAGTTATTACTAATAAAAAGTTACTTTCTTGTTTGTTTAAGCAAATTTAAATCTTGCGGTCCTTGAAAACATTGCATATGCATTCCCATATCATTGCATCACAGGTTTATAATTGTGCACAGGTTTCTCATCTTCTCGCTGTTTATTTCAGCAATGGCTCTTGAACAATCAGTTAAGGATCTCCAGGCACAGAATGCACAGTTCCAAGAGCTGATCCTGAACCTATCCAAGGGGCAGGATGAATTGAAGACACTGCTGGCCAAGAAGACTAAGAAGGCTAGAAGGTCTGCTGGGCTGCTCAACATGGGAAGAAGGTTCAAAGGTCCTGTCAAGACCAAGGAACATGTTGAAGACTATGAATCTGAAGAATCTGAGCAGGAGAGAGGCAGTCTCCACAACACTATGGGGGACTCTGATTCTGAGGCTAACTACTACCATGAGCCTAACGAAGACAAATTCAAGATGCTGGTGGATAGAATGGATGCTATGGAATTACAGAAATCATCTGGGCTGGATTTTGAGGATTTGAGCTTGATATCTGGGGTGGTCATACCCATTGGGTTCAAAGTTCCTACATTTGTTGTCTATGATGGGGTCTCTTGTCCCAAATTGCATCTGAGGTCTTATGTCAGAAGAATGCAACCCCACACTGCTGATAAAAAGTTGTGGATCCATTTCTTTCAAGAGAGTTTATCTGGAGCTCAGCTAGAGTGGTATTATCAGTTGGAGAGTGTCAACATCAGAGATTGGAATGACCTTGCTGAAGCTTTCTACAAGCAGTATCAATACAATGCTGACTTAGCCCCCACTCGCATGCAGCTTCAAAGCATGTCTATGGGTGCCAAAGAAAGCTTTAAGGAGTATGCTCAGAAGTGGAGAGACTTAGCTGGAAGAGTTCAACCCCCTTTGACTGATAGGGAGTTGGTTGATATGTTCATGTGTACGCTGAATGGTCCGTTTTACAGTCATCTCATTGGAAGCTCATCATCTGGCTTCACTGAGTTGATCATGACAGGAGAGCGAGTAGAGAATGGTATCAAGAGTGGTAAGATCCAAGTGGGCACTTCTTCATCAGGTGCTGCAAAGAAGCCTCCCACTGGGAAGAAAGAATCTAATGCTGTGTATGGTCAGCCTGATCGTAACAGAAGGCATCAGTCTGTTAGTGCAGTTCATATTTCAAATCCAACTCCTGCAACAACAGAGCAGCCTCAAGGCAACCAACAGAGGACTAGAAGACAGTTCACGAAGATCAACATGTCAATGGCTCAGGCATTGCAACACTTGTTGAAAGCTGAACTTATTACCCTGAGGGAGGCCCCTCAGAATCCCAATGTTACCTCTCCCAAGTACAATCCCAATGCACGATGTGCATATCATTCAAACTGTCCAGGACATGATACTAATAACTGCTGGGTCTTGAAGAACAAAATTCAGGATATGATTGATGCTGGAGAAATTGAGTTTGATCCACCAGGTACTCCAAATGTGATTACAGCTCCAATGCCAAATCACGAGAAGACTGTCAACGCCATTGATGAAGATATTGATAAAGATCTGCATGTCTATTCAGTTATGGAGTTGAGCACACCATTGTCTGTTATCAAAAAGAGGCTAGTACAAGCTGGGATCTTTCCAGGTTGTCATGAAGATTGTCTATATTGTACCTATAAGCCGGATAGTTGCTTCATTTTGAGAGATGGGATTCAACGTCTCATGGATAAATATACTATAGTGTTTGAAAGAAGACCAGCATCTGTAGAAAGTATGGTGGATCATCTGACTCAGGGTAAGAAGATTGAAGAGGTTGACATGGTTGACAAAGTACCACTAAGAATCACTTCAAAGGGTCCCATTAAAATCACTCATCAGGGCCCAATCAAGATTACTGCTGAAGGTCCTGTGAAAGTTGTTGCTGAAGCCAGAGTAGCTCCTCTGATCATTACCACTCCTGGTCCTATTCCTTATACATCTGACAAAGCTGTGCCTTGGCACTATGGGTCTGATGTTTACATCCATGGTGTCAAGCAGGAGCCTTTACCTGATATGCCTGTTGACATTGATAATATTGCTGGATCTAGCAAGATCACTCGTAGTGGAAGAGTCTTCTCTCCTCCAGTTGCTTCTAAGAGTGCAGTTACCCCTGCTGTTACTTCCACCACTGATGCTCGGGGCAAGGGTCCTGTTATTGAGCCTGTATCTACTGATGTGCCAGCTGCTGATGACCTCTCTAAGCAGATGGAAGAAGTATTGAAAATCATCCGCAAGAGTGATTATGATATTGTTGATCAGCTGGGGCATACTCCCTCAAAGATTTCTATGCTCTCCCTGTTATTATGTTCTGAGGCTCATGCCAAGTCATTGATCAAGTTTCTAAAGATGGCTCATGTACCCAGTGCAATTTCTGTGGACCAGTTTGAGAATTGTGTTGCTCACCTGACCTATGACAACGGGTTAGGATTTTCTGATGCTGACTTGACCCCTGCCAAGAGGGATCATAACAGGGCCTTGCATATTTCAATTGAATGCAGGGGCACTACCCTGTCTCATGTGCTGATAGACAATGGTTCCTCTCTGAATGTGTTGCCTAAGGAAGTCCTGAACAAGTTGAGTCCTGAAGATACGGTATTGAAGCCCAGTAATATTGTGGTAAAGGCTTTTGATGGTTCTAGAAGAGTAGTGCATGGGGAAACTGATCTTCCAATCAAGGTTGGCTCTCAGGTGTTCACTGCTACATTCTATGTGATGGATATTCGTCCTTCGTACTCATGTCTGCTTGGTCGTCCCTGGATCCATGGGGCAGGTGCTGTGACCTCCACATTACATCAAAAGTTGAGATATCCGGTGAATGGAAAAGTTGTTACTGTCTTTGGAGAGGAAGAATACTTTGTCAGCCATGTAAACACTTTCAAGTATCTGGAAGTAGAAGGTGAATACATTGAAACTCCATGTCAGTCATTTGAAGTGGTTCCCTGGGCTGTTAAGGATTGTGTGACTCCTCCTGCTGTGAAGAAGGTTCCTGTGGTCATCAGAAACCCTCCAACAATGGCAATGGCCTCCCTCAATGATGCAAAAGCTGTGGTGGAAGAAGGTGGTTGTACTATTTGGGGTCAGCTTCCTGATATTCCATACAAGTCTGACAAGTTTGGTTTGGGTTTCACTGCAGAGTCCCAGAAGGCTGTCCGTCGTGCCCGTGTTGTTCGTATCACCAATCAAGGGGTTATCAATGCTGTGGGAGATCAAGATGAAGACTACAACCTGGAGGCATGGATTTTTCCTACTGTGGGTGCTGGACTCAATAATTGGACAGATGAAGATGTTATCCCTATCTCCTTTAGTCAGGAGTAAATACTATTACTGTGTTATGTTTTTAAATTTATAATTTCTGGAACAATTAAAACTTTCAAGCCCTGTGCCTTACCCGGGGCACAATGGTGTGCTTGTTACGGGTTGTCATTTCATTTGCATACTTCATTCAATAAAATCAGTGGACGTTTCGTTTTCGTAAATATTGTGTTCCTTGTCTTTCTTTTTCTTTTATTTTTGCTTTATCAGCTATGTGTTCTTACACACACCCACGTCACTAAAATGCAGATCCTCATCCACTCTGGATCCAGCTGATAACAGCTCTACTATTGCCAATTACAATTTCGAGAATCCGATCTATCAAACTGAAGACGGAAACGAGGACGATTGTGAAATACCTGTAGAGCTTGCTAGGTTGTTACAACAAGAAGAGAAAGCTATACAGCCACATGAAGAGCCAGTCGAAGTTGTGAATCTGGGAACTGAAGAAAACAGAAAAGAGGTCAAGATAGGGGCTGATTTAGAGGGCAGTGTCAAGAGCAGGTTGGTTCAGATGCTACGTGACTATGTGGAGATCTTTGCTTGGTCTTATGAAGATATGCCAGGGTTGGATACGGACATTGTGGTTCACCGTTTGCCAGTGAAAGAAGATTGTCGTCCAAAGAAGCAGAAGGTTCGTCGTATGCGTCCTGAAATGTCAGAAAAGATCAAAGCAGAGGTAATGAAACAGTTCAATGCAGGGTTCTTGGCCGTAACTTCTTATCCTCAGTGGGTTGCAAATGTGGTACCAGTTCCTAAGAAAGATGGTAAGGTACGTATGTGTGTAGACTACAGAGATCTGAACAAGGCTAGCCCTAAAGACGACTTTCCACTTCCTCATATCGATATTCTAGTAGACAACACTGCTCAGCATAAGGTATTCTCTTTTATGGATGGTTTCTCTGGTTACAATCAAATCAAGATGGCACCTGAAGATATGGAGAAGACAACATTTGTGACACAGTGGGGTACCTTTTGCTATAAGGTAATGCCATTTGGTTTGAAGAATGCAGGGGCAACATATCAGCGTGCTATGGTGGCTTTGTTTCATGATATGATTCATCATGAGATAGAGGTATACGTGGATGATATGATAGCCAGATCTCAGAATGAAGAGCAACATCTTGATCATCTGCACAAGTTGTTTGAGAGGTTGAAGAAATACAGGTTGAGATTAAATCCAAACAAGTGTACTTTTGGAGTTAGATCTGGAAAGCTCCTGGGTTTCATTGTCAGTGGAAAAGGTATTGAAGTGGATCCTGCAAAAGTGAAAGCTATACGAGAGATGCCAGCTCCCCGTACTGAGAAGGAGGTTAGAGGTTTCTTGGGACGATTGAACTACATTGCAAGATTTATTTCCCAATTAACTACCATCTGTGAGCCAATCTTCAAGTTGTTGAAGAAAGATCAGGTGATGGAATGGAATGATGAGTGCCAGACTGCCTTTGATGAAATCGAGAGATATTTGCTAGAACCTCCAATTTTAATGCCACCAGTTGATGGAAGACTCTTGATTATGTATTTAACAGTGTTAGACAACTCAATGGGGTGTGTATTGGGGCAACATGACGAGTCTGGTCGAAAAGAGCAGGCAATATACTACCTTAGCAAAAAGTTTACCGACTGTGAAACAAGATACTCACTGCTCGAGAAAACTTGCTGCGCTTTGGCATGGGCTGCTCGCCGACTAAGACAGTATATGTTGACCCATACTACCTTGTTGATTTCGAAGATGGATCCAATCAAGTACATATTTGAGAAACCTGCTCTCTCCGGAAGAATTGCAAGATGGCAAATGATCTTGACGGAATATGATATACAGTATACTACTCAGAAGGCCATTAAGGGGAGTGTTGTTGCTGATCATTTGGCTCATCAAGCAGTAGATGATTACCAGTCAATGAATTTTGAGTTCCCTGATGAAGACATTATGTCTGTTACCAAAGAACCTAGACAATATGACGGACCTGAACAAGGATCCCGATGGACTATGGTTTTTGATGGTGCCTCCAATGCACATGGTAATGGTGTTGGTGTTGTGATTAGTTCCCCTGAAGGTTGTCATACCCCGATTACTGCCAGACTTTGTTTCTATTGTACCAATAACATGGCCGAGTATGAGGCATGTATCATGGGTATGCAAGTTGCTATTGATATGAAGATTCAGTTCCTTGAGGTGTATGGAGATTCAGCTCTGGTAGTAAGTCAGATTAAAGGAGATTGGGATACAAAGCATGATAATCTCATTCCTTACAGAGAACATGTGTTGTCTTTGATCCCACATTTCAAAGAGATTACTTTTGGACATATTCCACGAAGAGAGAATCAGTTGGCAGACGCATTGGCCACCATGGCATCTATGTTTGAGATAAGCTGGGATGATGAAGCTCCCAAGATTACCATTGATAGATTTGAGAAGCCTGCATACTGCAATGAGATTGACACTGAAGGGGCAGAGGAGAAGCCTTGGTTCTATGAAGTGAAAAACTATCTTGAAGCTCAGGAGTTCCCTGAAGGGGCATCTGTCAAAGATAGGAAGTTCCTGAGAAGGTTTTCTGCTAAGTTCTTTCTGAGTAATGGCATTCTGTATAAGCGTAATCATGATTCAACTATGCTTCGTTGTGTGGATAAGAAGGAAGCTACAGAAATTATGGAAGAGATGCATGATGGGACCTTTGGCACTCATTCTAGTGGTCATACCATGGCAAAGAAGATTTTGAGAGCAGGTTACTATTGGTCTACCATGGAAGCTGATTGCTATCAACACTCCAGAACATGTCACAAATGTCAAATCTATGCTGATAAAGTACATGTACCTCCATCTCCATTGAATGTGTTGACTGCTCCTTGGCCCTTTGCCATGTGGGGCATTGATATGATTGGTGAGATCAAGCCTACTGCTTCTAATGGGCATCGTTTCATCCTGGTTGCTATTGATTACTTCACGAAGTGGGTAGAGGCAGCTTCATTTGCATCTGTGACTAAGAATGTTGTGGCTCGGTTCATTAAGAATAATCTCATATGTAGGTATGGTATCCCTGAAAGGATTATCACTGACAATGGCTCTAATCTGAACAACACTATGATTACTGATCTCTGTACGCAGTTCAAGATTAAGCATCACAACTCTTCTCCGTATCGTCCAAAGATGAATGGGGCAGTTGAAGCTGCTAATAAGAACATTAAGAAGATTGTACAGAAGATGACTGTTACTTACAAGGATTGGCACGAGATGTTACCATTTGCTCTGCATGGTTATCATACTACAATACGTACTTCAACAGGGGCAACCCCATTCTCCTTAGTCTATGGTATGGAAGCAGTTCTGCCTATTGAAGTTCAGATCCCCTCCTTGAGAATTATGAAGGATGCAGGCCTGGATGAAGATGAGTGGATTCAGACTCGACTTGACCAGATAAATTTGATTGATGAGAAAAGGTTAGCAGCAGTTTGTCATGGCCAGATGTACCAGAAACGGATGATCAAAGCTTTTAACAAGAAGGTTAAGCCAAAGGTATATCAGGCTGGTGACTTGGTAATCAAGCGTATCATATTACCACAGGGTGATCCTAGGGGCAAGTTGACTCCAACATATGAGGGACCATTTGTAGTCAAGACAGTGTTCTCAGGAGGTGCCATGATACTGACTACAATGGATGGTGAAGACTTCCCACAACCTGTAAACGCAGACATAGTTAAAAAATACTACGCATAAAAAGAGACCCGCTAGGTTGACAGGCCTAGGCAAAAATAAAGGCATCCCGGCAAACCAAAAGGGTTTGGGCAAAAATTAGGGATATATATATAAAAAGATGTCCACCCGGCAAGTCGAAAACCTGAAAAGGCGGCTTGGGCAAAAAAGGGTATCCCGGTGGATTGAAAACCTGAAAGGGCAATCCAGGCAAAAGTTAGGGATTAAAGCGTATGACTATGTCTCGTTTGGATCACTCATGAAACTGCAACCAGTTGTACTACTTACTCAAGCTCAAACAGATAAAGCTCAATCCAATCGTTTCCGTCTCAACAGCAAGAAGATGAGATACTTGAGTGGCAATAGTAGAATTGAAACTCAATAGGATTATTTCCCACATAGCTGATTCTTTTTGTAAGACTTCATGACAAAATTCTCTTACTAGGGTTTATGTCTCCTTGTACAAACTTACCCGTGTATGGGTCACTTTTGATATAAATAAACTCCATCTTTTGAATCCAGATTTACTTTTACCCTATTTACATAAGCGAAACGTCCATTGGTTGTGTTTGAATGTATGTATGCCTTTGAATATGATTGATGTTTACCAGAAATGCATGTATGCTTTTAATATGATTGATGTTTACCAGAAATGCATGAAAATGCAGTAATAGTATTTACTAAGGACGAACGAGGGCAGGATTTCAACGAAGCTTCGCAGGTTCATCTTTACAAGACAGTTACAAACCATCAGTAGGACTAAGCCATTTTCACAAAGTCTAATCTCCCCTGGAATTTATATCCATCTCTTTTATCCTCATACGGATATACGGGAAATTACTTTCCAATAAGGGCACGATGAACGAAGACGGGATGTTATACTTATCCTACTATCAAACGAAAACGAAGGTTATCTATACCCTACTATCCCCAACAACGGGAGGTTATCTATACCTTGTTATCCCCAACAACGGGAGGTTATCTATACCTTGTTATCCCCAGCAGACGGAGGGTTATATATTCTTCAACAACGAATCGGGATTTATTTTCCTTGGCCAGCAGTTGTTATACAAGGATATCCAGACACTTCCAGCAGTGTCATAGCATACATACATCATTTACATCATACCATAACATATATGTCTATAGTACATTACCTAAGTGCATCATGTCATACATGCATACATAAAGCATAAACTAATGTTGTTATACAGAATGCTACCTTGTTTTCAGGTTAATTATCCAACAAACAATCTTATGATCTTTGGGACTGCTTTATTGTAACCTCAGGGTTACTTTATCCTCCTGATGAGCTTCTTATTACTTTGGGACTGCTTTATTGTAACCTCAGGGTTATTTTATCCTCCTGATAGCCTCTCATGACTTCAAGACTGCTTTAGAGCTACTGATTGCTCTATCCTCCTGAAATCATCCTATTACTTCAAGACTGCTTTAGAGCTATTCATTGCTCTATCCTCATGAGGTCATATTACTACTTCAAGACTGCTTTAGAGCTATTCATTGCTCTATCCTCCTGAAGCCATCTAATTATTTCAAGACTGCTTTAGAGTTCTCCATTGCTCTATCCTCCTGAAATTACATTATTATTTCAAGACTGCTTTAGAGCTATCCATTGCTCTATCCTCCTGAAATCATTACTTCAAGACTGCTTTAGAGCTATTGATTGCTCTATCCTCCTGAAGACATATCACATTATTATTTCAAGACTGCTTTAGAGCTGTTGATTGCTCTATCCTACTGAAGCCATTCTATTACTTCAAGACTGCTTTAGAGCTATTGATTGCTCTATCCTCCTGAAGCCATTATTACTTCAAGACTGCTTTAGAGCTATTGATTGCTCTATCCTCCTGAGGTCAGATTTATCACTTCAAGACTGCTTTAGGGTTATCATTATTGATTGCTCTATCCTCATGAAGACATGCTGTTACATCAGTATTACTCCAGACTCCTGACAGTTCTCATTATACTACTGAAGAACTTTCCCCTAGTGGCATCTTTAAGCCCACTCAATCATGTTCAACCAACCATCAATATCACTCCATGCACTGGTGAGTGCAAATTTTTGGGCTTTTGTGTTCAATCCCCTTCAACCTTCCAGGTTACGACTGGCAAATATACCAATCTAACCCCTCAGGTTTCAGAAAATTGAACAGGGGCAGCTGTTGCACCCCAAAATTTGCCCTCACAATACAAGACTTTGTGTTCCAAGAAGGTTCACAAGGTTCACAAAATTCATAATTGGTCAGAAGAGTTGACAATTCCCTCAGACAATGCACCTCCTAAGCAGTGCATCCAAAACTAGGGTTTTGACTTTAATCAGGCTAAATGGACTTCCAAGACTTCAAGTGAGCTTCATAACATCTTATATGTGTATAAGAACCCCCATGTCAAGTTTCAAGACTTTTCTCAAAAGTTTGCTCAGTCAGATGATCAGATAAGTCAAAAGCAGTCAATGCAGTTAAAAGGTCAAACTGAGGTCAACTGTGGTCAAACCAAAGTCAAACTTCATGATTTTTTTTTGCCAACATCAAAGAGAGGTTGGGTGAGAAATATTATCATAATAACTGTAATACCCCAAATTTTGCCCTAAGATTTGTCGTCGCATTTCATTGCATTTAATCAATTACTAACAAATTTGTGTAGTCGTTTGACTTTTTGCAGGTAAATATCAAATGGCATGCATTTTTTTTCTAAAAAGTAAAAATGGCACAATTGGCAGGAGGACATGTGTAAGGAGTTATGAGTGTGAGAGGTTGAGAGTTCGAATCTCACCTTTGTCATTTTTTTTGTTTTTTATTATTTTTACTCTAAATTTTTCTATCTTTCATTAAAAAAATAACAAAAATAGTTTTTTATTATTATTTAATTATTATTTTCGTATTTTAATTAAATCATTTTTTAAAATATTATTTTTTTCACTTTTTTCTAAATTATTCATAAAAATATCCAAAAAATCATAAAATAAAAAATATTGAAAAAATTTTGTTCTTTTTATAATATTTTTTATTTTAGGAATCAATAGGATTATTAGTTTTTATTTTAAGTTTATTTTAATTATTTTAAATTATTTAAATTTTATTTTTTCTTAACTAATTATTTAGTTTGGGCTTTAAAATGGGCTTTAGGGACATTATTGACAATTTGGTGTTAACCCTAATTTGTTCCCTATATATACATGTGTTGCCTTGTTGGAAAAAAGGGGGAGAATGAAAAAAACCTAAGAGGAGTGAGTGCCGTTTGCCGTTATTTAGTTTTCTTCTTCATCCATTACTATTGTTTCTTTTTCTTCATCGTTTACCGTTATTTCTTTTCCTTCATCTATTACTGTTGTTTCTTTTTCTTCATCTTTTACCGTTATTTCTTTTTCTTCATCTATTACCGTTATTTCTTTTTCTTTATCTATTACTGTTACGTTTATATATATATAATTTTTAAATTGTTAGAGTTTATATATATAAGATTTTTGATCGAATTATGTCGATACGATGTTTGCACATTTGTGTGCATGACGCGTGACATTTGTGTTAGTTCGATCTGGTTGCGATGATCGCATTTTTGTGTGAGCAATAATACTATTTTTTGCTTAATTTCTTTTTCTTTGCGATAAATTTTGTTTCGTCCGATTTAGATCTGGTTGCGATGAGCGCATTTCTGCGTTAGCAACATTGTTGGGTTATTTGGCACATTTAAAATTCATTATTGCTTTATTATTATTATTATTATTATTATTATTATTATTATTATTATTATTATTATTATTATTATCATTATTTATTATTATTATCATTATTATCATTATTATTACCATTATTATTATTATTGTTATCATTAATTTATTAAAATTTGTTATAATATAGAAATCTGTTTTTTAAAATAAATAACATTAACATCTTTTCCAAATTAATATGAAAACCTATTATTTTCAAGAAAAAATTTTTTTTAGATAAATTTAAAATAATAACTAAAATCTTTTTTTTTAAATAATAACTAGAACCGTTATTTATTTTATTTTATTATTGTTCAATTCAAATTTCATTATCATATTGTATCTGCTCCTCTCATGTAACCTCGCGAACTTAACAATCGCTCTTTAAATTCTGCCTTTAAATTTCTGCTTGCATGGTTTAAATTATGACATTATCTCTCTGTTTGCATGATTCAATTATCTCACGCGTTTACTATTATTTCTGTCACATTGCACACATCCGAAGGTTAGGTCTAACTGTTTGGCCGCCGCGCCAATAGTCCGTAAAACTTCACACATTCAATTTCAAATCCTCAAAACTACAAACTACAAACCCTAATTTTCACAAATGCCTCGCCGCAGGCAAAATTACAATTTTACCCTTAGCATTAGGTCAAAGAGCCGCCGCGCTCATTTTAGGGTTTCCCGCCGTGGAATCCCTAATTTAACCCTAATTACAACTTAACATTTCAACGTAGAGATTTGGAGTTTCTACACTCCACGTAAGCGTGTCCTTAAGATGCGTTTATTCCCCTTGAGACCTTGACCACAGTCAAGAAGTTTCTAACCTCCCTATTGAGGGGAACTACGATTACTCTGATTCCACTCCCGTAAGGATACGTAGGCACAAGATGCGATGTCTTGCCGAGTAAACTTAGAATTAACCCCCTTTATTATTTATTATTGCTTATTTATATTTTATTTATCTTTGCTATTTAATTATTTTGCTTATTATTTTGTAATTGTTTCTTGGATGTAAAGTTGTTTAATTATTTAATTATTATTATGGTTAGTAATTAGGGAGTGTAACAACATGTATGTAATATTAAAATAAATTTAGATCATGTTTAAATAAAGATAATTAAAATAAACACGTCACACACGTAAGTCGATTTTAATCGCCGTCTCACTTCCTAAGGATATCCCTCAAGTTGCCTACGAATAATGGTTAAGTGGGGTGTATAAAGCAAGTCCCTCAAATGGAGAAATCATCAAAGTCCCTTATGGTTGCCTTTACGAATCGAGTCCCTTTCGAAAAATGATGATGGTCCCTTATATGTGCTTATTACATCCCACAATGGCCTTCAAAGTCAAATTGTCCCTCACATGTCCCTTAACATCCAAAGTAAGGACTACCTACTCCATTATAGTAGGGATAGTCTTACTAAAGGAAAGAATAAAGAATAAGAAAGACCTTTAAACATTAGGGTAGGTTACTCCTAGGTGCTTGCTCACTTCAAAACTGTTTCACACTTAAACAAATTTTCAACAAGTTTTCAAACAAGTTCTTAACACATCCTTACATGGATTATTTATTAACTATTCTGAAAATTTTCTATTCACACACTACACTTTCAAAACAATTCAAAAGTGAGCTTAAGTACCTAAGAGCCCATGGATAACCATGGATGAAAAGGGTACTAACACCTTCCCTTTTCATAACCTACCCCCCGGACCCAAAATATTCTCTAAGGTCTTTCCTGTTCTTTTATAACCTTTCCTTATGGATAAAATAAAAGTCGGTGGCGACTCTTGCTATCCGCAACATTGTTTAAAGTCAGTTCTCCCACCGTGTTACACTATCAAACTGGAAGCAGCAGCTTTAGGAACCCATTGCTTCCTATTAGAAGGAATGTTATGATTGGGTCTATATTGAGGAATAGGTTTAGGATATCCATGCAGCCTGAAGTAGAAAGGCTTTATGTGACCAAAGTGTCAACAGTAATGACATCTCCATCTTTGAAATCTTCCTCTTGAGTGGTTGGGTTGTCCTCTGCCATGATGTTGAGACATCTGATGTGACATATTTTACTTAGGCCCAGAAGTATTATGGTGTGAAGAGGGATTACAGTCTGAAGATGGTTTCTTTTCTCCATAAAACCATATCCTAGTCATATCTCCTGCCATTTTTCCAACCTGAAGGATTTCATCAACAGTGTCAGTACCACTATTCATCAGCGTAACTTCATCATTAAATTCAGAGATAGTTTTAAGATGCTCTTCATTTTCAGCCTTCAGTCTGATTATAAGTTTCTTCTGCTTTTCTCCTTGATGACTTACTTCTTCACTTCTAAGACACGGCTCTTTGTAGGAAGCTACAAGTTCTTCAAAGGTTAATTCATCATCACTAGAGTCTCCATCATATTTATATCTCCCAGTCAAAATAGTCACATGTTTAGCAGATTCTTCTTCAAGATCACTTTCAGAACCCTCATCAGTCCAAGAAACAGCTAGGCTCTTTTTTTGTTTCTTGAGGTAAGTAGGGCATCCACCTCTAATGTGACCAAATCCTTCACATCCATGGCACTGAATCCCTTTGCTTTGAGTGGATTTTTCTTCAGACCTTGTTCTATAGCAGTTACTTTCATATCAAATCTCTTGGGAAGAGACCTGAGAATCTTTCTTACAAGCTTTTCTTCTGACATCTTTTCACCTAAGACACTTGAAGCATTGGCTATTTCAAGGATATTCATATGAAAATCATGTATGCTTTCATCATCTTTCATTCTTAGGTTTTGAAATTGGTAGTTAGCAATTGAAATCTTGACATTTTTACCTTAGAAGTACCTTCATGAGTAGTTTTGAGTATCTCTCAAGCATCTTTAGCAACTTCACAATTGTTCACCAATCTAAATATATTTCTATCAATTCCATTGAACAAGGCATTCAAGGCTTTAGAATTTCCAAGAGTCAGTTCATCCTTCTCCCTAGTCCAATCTTCCTTAGGCTTCAAGTCAGGTGTAGCTTTTCCATCTTTCCCAACAGTTATAGGGTGTTCCCGTCCTTTTATGACAGCTTTCCAAGCCTTACCATCCAATGATTTCAAGAAGGCCACCATGCGAGGTTTCCAATAATCATAATTATTTCCATCCAGAACAGGTGGTCTATTCACAAATCCTTCTTCTTTGTCCATAGCACCAGAAAGTATCGTTCCTAGATCTCACCTAAAACCAGAGCAGGATGCCTGCTCTGATACCAATTGAAATTCTGGTATCAGATATGAGATGTCAAAAGAAATGTCACAACACTAATATCTGAACAGTTACCAATATATGAACAAGATAAAAAGCAGTTAATAGTTGTCAAGAGACACAAGCAATTGTTAACCCAGTTCGGTGCAAACACACCTACGTCTGGGGGCTACCAAGCCAGGAAGGAAATTCACTAAACAGAATTAGTTTGAAGATTCACAGCAAACTCTCTCTAGTTTATAATCTTCGCACCTAATCTCTACCCGTGCAGTTTCTATCTAAGACGCTCTTAGATAAGAGACACCTCTCACTCCCCCTCAATCACAACAGTGATAAAAACAGATTATTAAAATGTAGAAGACACTCTTCAAGGACAATACTTGATCTTGCTTAAAAGCTTCAATCAAGAACAATGCACCCGTGCTTAAAAGCTTAGAGTGGACAACTTACAACTCAAATACTCATTCCAATTCACACATCAAGGTGATGAGTGAATGGCTCACAATTAACAATAACAAAAGAAGGTAGAAACCTTATTCCTTAAGCAATGCACACTCACAACCCTAGCTTCTCTGATCTTCAAAATAGGATTGTAAAGTCTTTATATAGTACCACTTTGAACGAGCTTGGGCTTTAGCAAAAACAACCTCTGATTTGATAAAATCAAATCAGATCATTCTTCAAATTGTTTTATAATTAACATCATAGAAATAGAATCAAATTAGATTGAATCAAATCAAATCAAACTTTAAATCTTCTCAAGATTTTCTGCATGAAAATAGAACAAAAGATTTCACAATACTCCACAAATTAACTAGCAGAAGCTCTTTTGTTTAAAGAAGATCTCCACGTTGATTTGCACCAGCAGAAATTCTTATCATAAAAGCACACAAGGTTGCACAAAAACGCAACAGATAAAACATAACATTCTCACTGGATGTTCTATTCATAAATGTCAGGACATCATACTTGACATCATGAACTAAACCCTGCAACATCAAGAATAACCACCTGCAGAATGTTAGGGTCATATGTCAAGACATTTTATAGGACATCTTGTGATAACACCAAGTTTTACCAAAATTGCTGCCAATCATAGAACTAACATATATATATAATGGGGATTAACTTACTCTGAATTATAGCCTTTGAATTGAATCCAATCTAATGGTTAAATTAGCCTTTTATTCTAGTTCATTTCCAGCAGGCGCTTATGTATTTTGGTTCATTTTCAGCAGGCACCTCAGTATTTGCAGGCACAAAATTTTGTCTTGTTAATCTTGTGGAACTTCATTAGTGTCAGCGTTGATAACTAGAGGAGAAAGTTGGGGAGGCATACCCCAAGGATGAGCAGCAAAGTTCCCATTGATAGGATACATAGGGAATAGTTGATACGAAATGAAGGCACCTTCATTAGTAGTGTTACCATTCGGCCCAGATGTCGAAACCAACTGGTTGGAGATAGGTTGCACAGTGGTCTCAGCAGGAGTCATAACGGCAGTAGAAGTGGTATCTTCCTTTTGAATATTAAGGTACTCCATAATGGAATCCACCTTACCTTGAAACTAATTCCTTTGACCTTGGAATTGATCTAAAGCTTCCTTGTAGGTAGTGTTCTCTTGTCCAATGTTAGCCATATCTTTTGTCTGTTAGCCCTTGTAAGATATCAGTGTCGGAGAGTCGTTGTCTTTCTAGTTGATGAAGGGAAAAGTGAGCTTTTTCTGGTTTATATGCATGAAATGCAAGTTCATGTATGTATATGCTTGTCGCCACGCGAAAAATAACAACGTGAGGCAAAAAAAGGAAACAGAGAGTCTCCACCGAACTTTATTTATCCTAAAAGGGGAAGGGAAAACATCAAGAAAACCCCAAGAGAAAAGGATATGATGGTCTTGCAACCAAATTATGCATTCGGAAGTCGGTTATGCAAGGGGAAGGTGTTAGCGCCCTCTCACATCTATCGTACTCGACGGGAACCATTTGCTTGATTATGTGTAAGGATATTTACTAAAGAATTGCTAAAAAGAGTGTTATAAGAGAGAGAGAGAGAGAGAGAGAGAGAGAGAGAGAGAGAGAGAGAGAGAGAGAGAGAGAGAAGGGTTGGAAACAAAGATAAACAAAAGAATAAAGCAAAAAGGTGGAAAAAGAAAAGGGTGGAAACAAAAAGGAGACTCAATAGGACTTCGCAGTCTTATGACTATGTATTACCTCATGTAATAGAAAAGTCAGAGTCAAGTATTTCGGAGGACTACAGGTGAAGAAAATGGAAGGGCACTCACCAAGGATTGGGGCCCTTGTACCTACATGTCTTCACTTAAAAGAAGTGAAGAACCAGAGCGTTTGTAGTTCGTGGGACTACGGGTTATTGGTGTTTTTTATGGATGATGTTAACATTCACATTCTAGCAGTTAGGTGTATTTCCGCTTGCTCGTGGAGTCTTATACGTTACCTGTTTGTGATAGAATAGAAGTAACATGCCCTTTTTGAAAGTGGCTTAGGTTTTTTCCATCAAGGCAATATGTCACATTTGATTTGTTGAAGGTTGATTTTAGGGGTGGGATAAGTCCTCGGATAGTAACCCCTTGCGGGTAGTACCCAATTCTTTATCTCAAAAGATTTATTTTGAAGATGGTGTGGCGAATATAGTTATGTCTTCGTATTGAAAGATGAGTATCGAGATCAAACACTCTAAAGTGAGTCCTAATACTAGGAGAACCTTAATTCTCTTATTTTAGGTGTTTTAATTTAGATGATAAGTGTTTTACGATAGTGAACCATAAAGGTAATGTCAAGCACTCGGGATAGGACAGGGCTTTCGCCTAACCAGTCCACAACCATCCAAGCTTATTGAGAAAAGAAGTTTGAAAATGCACTTGGTACAAGAGCAAGGTTTTTAGACTCAAGGAGACAAAATAAAAAGAGAAAAGGTATGAAAAAGAAAGGGTGGTGAGTAGAATAAGGTAGGTTGATGGCGATGCACAAGGGAATCAACTTACAAAGGTGAAATACATACAAGGTTAGTGTGGGGTTTAAGAAAAAGATAAGAGATGAGAATGAGAAGAAAGGAGAAACCCTAATGTATAATCCAAGTTAATGAATTTGAAAAATGACTTGACTTTGGATCAAGTCTTATTTTTCCTTTATTTTGAAATGGTGTTCTAGCCTAGTTCATTTTATCTTTCTTAATAAGCAAGTAAGCAAGCATAAGAAGCAAAAAGAAACTAAACTATTACATTGTAATGGGGGAGAGGGATACATAATACCCACCAAGGGGGAATTAGATGTAAAGTGTGAAGGATTAAGATAAATGCATCAAGTATGAAAGAATTAAATCATCAAGAATTCATCTTAAGCAACTAAGGCAAGAAGACTCAGTCAAACCAAGTAAGAAAAACAAACAAGTATGCAATACTAAACATGTTTCCCACTTAAACCAAAGAAAAAAATATGTATACATGTAAACACTCATGCACATTTCAATTATCTAATCATGCTCAAATAAGTCACAACACAACTCAAGCATTTAGGCAAAGTCAAACCAATAGTGCTCAAGCATACATGCCTTGAAAAGTTAACCAAACATCCATACTGAACAAGCCAAGACAATATGAATCAAGCAAGATGAAATACAAGTGAGGTTAGAACCTAATAATGTCATAATTAACACACGTCAAAGTAGAAAAGGGAGCACAAGAGTGTCAAGCATACATCTCATCAATATCCAAACAATTGGCAACAACTTGCTCATGCAAAACACACTTCAAATGATCAAACATGTGAGATTACGGTATGAAGCCAAGGTGGGGCCGTAGAATACATGAAAATGTCAATTCAAAACCAAACTAAAGACCTCAAGAAGGATACATAGGCATTATATCAAAACAAGCACATACAATTGAACATGCATCAACCAACGCCTTTCATACATGGAAACAATTGTTCATGTGAAATAAGAAAGGTGAAAATCATACCAATGATCATCAAGACATGTTAAGGCAGGGGTATAAACCAGGTATTCACATCATTCAAGAGTCTCAAACATCACTCAATCACAAGTAAACAAGAGGTCTCAAAACTAGGTCAAACAATAAGCACATTCATCTGAAAATAATGTCACATGAGACATCAAGAAAAAATAGTTAGATGATTAAATAAATTCAACTTTTAAGCTCAAATACATTTAAATGACTCAAGAACAAGTTCAGAAAAGATCCCCAAAAGAAAAGCTCAAAGGCAATCTCAAAACAAGACAACAAGACAAGCATGCTTCACTAATCGAGCAAGAATCGATGGTCAAATTAAATCACATGAAAACAATCCAAAATATATCATTCAAGCTTCAAACCAAAATCCAAAAACTACTCATTCATGTACCAAAAAATTATTAAAATCATGGCTCAAGAAAGCACACAAAAGGTATTAACGACATAAACCCTAATTCAAGGCTAAAATGGTAAACACCATCACAAATAATTAAAAATAAAATAGTAAAAATAAAATGAAAATATCACGAATATTCTAAGACATCAAAGTATTTAAAAACTATTTTTATGGATTTTTAACATAAAAGGAACAATAAAAATAAAATCAAAATCAAAGAAGAAAAAAATAAGAATAAAACAAGAAAATAAAATAAAAAAAAGGGATTCATAAGTAAAATCCAGAACAACATAATCTATGTGTTATAGCCCATTGGGCCAAAACAAGGTGGGCCAATAACAGCTATGTAAAGCCCATGTCACTTTAAAAAACCAAATCAGAAACAAAACAAAAAAAGGCTGTCACGCGAGTTTCTCATTAAATGAGGTGGCTTACACCTCAACACCATGTGGACAAGTCAACATGTCAAACTGCCACGCAAACCAAAACAAAACCAGACGCCGAAGCTAGGTCTTCGATCATCTTCTCCGACGACAGCCACCGAAGCCGGTTCAAAATCTCACCAAAACTTGAAAAGTCTTACATCAATTCATTTGGTTTTTCACGTAGAGCAAGATTATGACACTATTTTTCCCTAAAAATCATCCTAACACCATGAAAGCAGGCCAAAATGAAAATACATACATTCTGAAACTTGAATAAACAAGAACAACACCAACACAAACGTGCTCCACATCACTTCAGAAACTCAAATATGAGAAAAACAAGTTCATAACACGTAAGGCATGAGAGAACAAAGTTGAAGAAAAATTACCAAAAAATGAAGATATGATGCTCCTTGACCTTACTCCAAAGCTTCATTAAACTTCTCCTCAAGCTTTCTGGGATTTCAGGGATGAACGTAGAAGCAAGAAAATGGAGATATAAGCTTTGTGTAATGAGATTCAAAGAGAGGAAAATTTGAGAGTGAGAGAGAGCTCTTGGTTTTGATTTTTGAGAAAAAACGTTCCCTTGTCTGCTAGGGTTTTTTGGTATTTATATGGGGGTTTAAGTGAGATAAAATATATTTACTGTGGTTAAAAGTTATGGTTACTATTCTTGCCAAAATTTGAAAAATGGAGTGGAATGAGAGGGGTGGTACAAATTGTTATGGTTTGTGGTTGCGTTGTTGTCATTGTGAGTGGAATGAGAAGAGAATGAAATCAGAAATGTGAGTGGCTTGGCAAGCATCCTTGTTGAGCAAGTTTTTGGCTCTTTTCTTCTTTTGGCAAAAATCATTCAAAATGGTACATGATGAGAAGGGAATGTTTGGCTAGATCAAGTAATATTTAGTGAGCAAAAAGGTGAAGCTTGGTGTGTGTAAACATGAATCAAAAGCATGCTGCAAAGTTTTATCCATATTGTGAATAAAAATGGTGAGACATTATGCCTTGGAAACATATTGTTAGATGCCAAATTTCACTTATTTGATTTATCATATATCAGCACCTTTCACTCATTTTTGTCATAAAAGTGTTGAAAACCACTCTTGTTTTGTTTGGTTTGCAATATAGTGTGAAAATCTCTTGGTACCTTTGATTTGTGTGTTATTGTGCAGGAATTAGGCACAAAACAAGTGAAAAGTAAGACACAAGAAAAATGGTCAAGGAAACCAGGACATCATGCAAACAACACTCAAGAAGTGGCAAAATGATGTCACGCTCGCTTAGCGAGCTGGTAGCGAGGTGCTAGCGAACGTTCGCTAGCTGCTCGCTTAGCGAGCAGACCAGCGAACAGCTCGCTAGCTTGCTCGCTTAGCGAGCAGGTAGCGAACGGGCCCAGAATTGGACAGATCTGAATGTTCCAAAAGTTCGCGTTCACTAGTTGTTCGCCTAGCGAACGTGACAGAACCAAAATGTGTATTTAAGTCATTTTCTTGTATTTTTAGGTCAGAACTCCATTTTTGGGAGAGAACTTGGTATTGTAACATTTTGGAACGTCAGAACTCATATCTCTTCATTTCTTTAGAGAGAGAAACACAAAACCCCAAGGGGAGGAGGTAAGATCTTCGATCTCTTGTTGGGGTTTGGATTGTAATCTTTTGATACCTTATGTATTTCATCTAATATATGTTTGTGAACGTATTTTGGATTCTCTATTGATTGAATATCTTTGATTATGTATTTGTGGGTCTTGACAAAACCTTTTCACATCTTTGATCTCAGATTTTATTCTATCAATGAACAAACTTTTGACATGGTTTTGAAGTTGATATTCATTTTATTCTCTATGGTGTTGTGTTGATTAAGTAGCATGGCTAGCATGGGTAGGATCAATATGATATTGTGTGGGTATGTGATTATAGTGATGAAGAATAATTTTCACAACCATTTGGCGGATTAGATGAATACATGGAAAAAGGGTTAAGCGTGTGTACCTATTTTAATCATTGTGTTTTATGCAAAACAATTGTTTATCTGATATGGGTTTCATTCTTGTTTACCTGTTAATCTTTGATTTGAATCGTGATAGAGATATACTTTTCGGATCTGGATCTAGGATGATTACCGGTTAGGTCCTAAACGCTAGAGATAGATTTAGGCTTAGCATTTGCGTGAGTATCAGATCTTAATGATCTGTGTTGTGTTTTTGTTGGGTGAGAGATCACCAATGAGACAACACAGTTTTTCTCTCGACGCCGCGTTAGAGATAAGCTTTGTCGTGAGTGATACGTGAGGATATTAGACGAATGATTGCGCTGTGTTTAATTTGATCAGAAGAATGCATGTGTTATCAATTGATGAAATCCAATCCCAACAAGGATTCGTTTATATTTCAGTATTTGTTTTATATTTTCTGTTTTTATTTATGGTTCCTTGAACCCTTTTAAACCAAACCTTTTGAAACTAAGCTTAGAAATGTAGAAATCGTTGAACGGCGTTCAGATTGCACTAATCCC
Source organism: Lathyrus sativus (assembly GCA_963859935.3). NCBI lineage: Eukaryota > Viridiplantae > Streptophyta > Magnoliopsida > Fabales > Fabaceae > Lathyrus > Lathyrus sativus. The sequence goes on from OZ012741.1 coordinate 648,315,825, forward strand.
TGTGGAGACGACAAAACTGGGTACTTAATATTTTGTGCTTGCTGCTTTACCGCATCAACAAAATGGCGCCGTTGTCGGGGATTGGTGTTGAGATTTTGAAGTGCATTGCAACGGTTCTATGTTTTTAAGCTTTGTATATTTTGTATATATTTGTTTCTTTTTATGTTTTTTTCTAGTGTGTTCGGGAATGACGAAAACTCCTTCTAGAGTGGTTGCTATCGGTATAAAAGCATTTAATGAAGCTTCGACCGAGTTTGGATGGCAATGATAGTATGAAACAAGTGAATGTTGTCAAGGTACATGTTTTCCTTTTTTTTAGAATTTTAGAATGCTTAAGAACTTAAGTCTTTGTGCAAATGAAATCTGTTCTTTTGGAAACTTGTTTGAATGATTGTTTCACTTAGGACCAAAAACCAAAATTTGTGAGAAAGCTTCCATTGTTTACTAAATGCTGAATTTATGATAAACTTTGTTGATTCGTATGATTCATGCTTTATCTTGTTATCATTGTGAATTTTTGGAAGCATAAGAAATGATCAAGACACTTGTTTATATTGAGCACAACCAGTTCCAAATGCAACTTACCCGTGAGTAGAGAGAATTCGTTAACCCCTTTGAGCCTAAACAATGTGAATCTCATTCTTAATTTTGAGAGATTCTAAAATTTTTCTTGAACCCTTGAATTTGTATTAATTGTCCTCTTCGCCATAAAAAGTTAAGAGCATTCACTTGAGGATTGAGTAAAAGTTAAGTTGTGGCGAATGAAAAAAAAGATAGTAGGTTGTTACAACTTTTGAAAAATTCAAGCAAGCACCAAAAAAGTTGTGTGAATATGAAAAAAGAAAGAAAAAAAATATGAGAAAAAGAATGCTTGCTTGGTTTGCAATTAAGAAATGAATGGAATGAAGTTGGGATGTGTAAATAACTCATGTGCAGTGAATGTCTCTTTTTGCATCGGCAATTTCGTTTCAATGGTCTTAGAAATGTCCCTTGTTTGTAAACCCGACCAAGCTACAACCTTAAAGACCTTAGTGATCTTCTTGATTCCATATTTTTGCTTTTGATTGTTAGATTTTGTATGAATTGAATTGATATTGGCATTGTTTGTTAGTTGAGTGAAATTGTCCCCGCGGTTGCAAACGCGTAATTTCTTCAATCCTTATTCGGTGAGGAGAGTTAGAGTGATTCATTCATGAAAAATATAGTTGTTGATTGATACATGTCTTAATATTTGTTTTAAGAATTTAGTTCTTGTGCATTGTTTGATTTTAAACATTTGAAACTATGGCTTGTTTGCATCATTTGTGTTTAAGCCAATTTTATCCATTCTTGGGTGAATCTTAGTCTTGAGCAAATCCTCTTATTGCGAAATAAGAGGCATACTTTTCTTGAGGACAAGCAAAAAGCTAGTTGGGGCGAGTTGTTAGATGCCAAATTTCACTTATTTGATCTATCATATATTGGCACCTTTCACTCATTTTTGTCATAAAAGTGTTGAAAACCACTCTTGTTTTGTTTGGTTTGCAATATAGTGTGAAAATCTCTTGGTACCTTTGATTTGTGTGTTATTGTGCAGGAATTAGGCACAAAACAAATGAAAAGTAAGACACAAGAAAAATGGTCAAGGAAACCAGGACAACATGCAAACAACACTCAAGAAGTGGCAAAATGATGTCACGCTCGCTTAGCGAGCTAGTAGCGAGGTGCTAGCGAACATTCGCTAGCTGCTCGTTTAGCGAGCAGACCAGCGAACAGCTCGCTAGCTTGCTCGCTTAGCGAGCAGGTAGCGAACGAGCCCAGAATTGGATAGATCTAAAAGTTCCAAAAGTTCGCGTTCGCTAGCTGTTCGCCTAGCGAACGTGACAGAACCAAAATGTGTATTTAAGTCATTTTCTTGTATTTTTAGGTCAGAACTTCATTTTTGGGAGAGAACTTGGTATTGTAACATTTTGGAACATCAGAACTCATATCTCTTCATTTCTTTAGAGAGAAAAACAAAAAACCCTAAGAGGAAGAGGTAAGATCTTCGATCTCTTGTTGGGGTTTGGAATGTAATCTTTTGATACCTTATGTATTTCATCTAATATATGTTTGTGAACTTATTTTGGATTCTCTATTGATTGAATATCTTTGATTATGTATTTGTGGGTCTTGACAAAACCTTTTCACATCTTTGATCTCAGATTTTCTTCTATCAATGAACAAACTTTTGACATGGTTTTGAAGTTGATATTCATTTTATCCTTTATGGTGTTGTGTTGATTAAGTAGCATGGCTAGCATGGGTAGGATCAATATGATATTGTGTGGGTATGTGATAATAGTGATGAAGAATGATGTTCACAACCATTTGGCAGATTAGATGAATACATGGAAAAAGGGTTAAGTGTGTGTACCTATTTTGATCATTGTGTTTTATGCAAAATAATTGTTTATCTGATATGTGTTTCATTCTTGTTTACTTGTTAATCTTTGATTTGAATCGTGATAGAGATATACTTTTCGAATCTGGATCTAGGATGATTACCGGTTAGGTCCTAAACGCTAGAGATAGATTTAGGCTTAGCATTTGCGTGAGTATCAGATCTTAATGCTCTATGTTGTGTTTTTGTTGGGTGAGAGATCACCAATGAGACAACACGGTTTTTCTCTCGACACCTCGTTAGAGATAAGCTTTGTCATGAGTGATACGTGAGGATATTAGACGAATGATTGCGTTGTGTTTAATTTGATCAGAAGAATGCATGTGTTATCAATTGATGAAATCTAATCCCAACAAGGATCCGTTTATATTTCAGTCTTTATTTTATATTTTCTGTTTTTATTTATGGTTCCTTGGACCCTTTTAAACCAAACCTTTTGAAACTAAGCTTAGAAATGTAGAAATCGTTGAACAGCGTTCAGATCGCACTAATCCCTGTGGAGACGACAAAACTGGGTACTTAATATTTTTTGCTTGCTGCTTTACCGCATCAACACATATCCACCTCACCATCTTTGGATCATCATAAGTTCATGAATATTGCTCCAATTGGTGTGTTCTTTGGCTCAAATGAAAGTCGGGAACAAGATGAGCAACTTTCATGTCCAAACCAAATTGAAACAAGTATTGGAAACATGAGAAAAAGTGATTAGAAGTTGGATGCAAAAATATGTCCCAAGTAACTTAGAAATTTTTCTAAGTTATGAAATTTTGACAACTTTGAAACCCTACCTTTGAAGCTACATAACTTGAGTTCTAATAATCCAATTTAAGAGATCTTGGCATCTATGGAAATCTTGGAACATGAGGAATAACTTTTATGTTAAAACGAAATTGATTTGAAGTTTGGAACCATGTGCAAAATGGTCTTGAAGTTGGCTTCAAAGTATGCTTAAAAACTTGTCAGGTTTGCCAACTTTGGGACCATGACTTTGAGGTATCATATCTTGAGCTCTATGGATCCAACTGAGGAGTTCTTAAAATCAAAAGAAAGCTTGGAAGATTCTTAACAACTTTCATGTTGAAGGCGAAGTGAGATAAAGCTTGGAACCTCATGGAATTTGGCCTTGAAAACTCAAACTTTTGACTAAATTTCCATACTTAGAAAAATTATAAGTATTTAAATCTTGAACTTTAAGTTTTCTCAACTTCAACTCTCCATAACTCTTGATCTATGCATCTTTTGAATTTGATTCCTTCTACAAACTGGTAGTTTATGGTGCCCTCTTCAATTTTATCATTGGTTTGCACCATTTGGCTCAAGGATGAAGGAGTTATGATGCTTGCAAGATAGGCACAAATCTTTGGTTTTTCCATACTTAGAAAGCCCTAATCTTGACAATTTCTCCTAATTCTATGATCCCACTCAATTTATATTGACAAACCCTTATGGGACCATGGATACTGACTTAGGAAGCTCATGGTTGACCTAGAATTGCAAAGGCTGACTTTTGGAGGGCACCTGTTGAATTATTGCCTAGATGAATCCAAAATTTTCCTATACTCACTTAGGAGGCTCTTGACATGACTTGTGATGAACCAAGAGGCTTGTATGGATGCCTTGAGGTGTATGTTGAACTATGGAAACATGTCTTACCCAAAAATTCCACCATAGGTTGCTTTGCTCAGAAACCCTAATCTAGAGCCACAAGATAGAAGCCATGATCAATCTTCAATCTCCTTGAAACCCTAATTGCCATACGAACATGTGACCTTGTTGATACAGTTTGAGGTGTGTGAGGTTCTTGTATCTTTAAAAATCCATAGTGTTGATGATGCCTCTTTGCTCATTTCTTTGAGAGCCAATTCCTTTTCCTTGATTGATGAGAATCAAGATGTCTTGATCCAAATCCTTAGAACCAAATAAAGCATTAATGAATATGACCTAATGGGATGCATAGATGATGTAAATGATATGGAAAAGTGTAGGGTGAAAGTGAGGGTGTGACAATGCTATTTATATGGATGGAATGCAAATAGATAAGCAACATCAGTTAATTCAAAGGTTTGATAATGCAATAACCCAGGCTCAATAGTTCATTATATGCACGATGATGCAATGATTCAGTTTCAAAAGTTCGGCACACATACGATGATGCAATAATAGTATGCAATAACGTAGGTTAAAGGTACACCAAATTCTGGATAGTCTACATATACTGCTCGATGCAGGTTTAAAGGTTCGACGTACACATGTGAATAAAAGTATGTAGGGTCTTGGTTTTATGCAAAAACCCAATATCCTCTCACAAGTATGGACTAGTCTTTAAAAGAAGGTCCTTATAGTCATGGACCCATTTTGAGATGCCACTGCCTGAGACGATTGACTTGTCGGACAGTGATGTTCCCTAAAGGATCTACTCTAGGTGCGATGTCTCGTGTTGACCATGACCGAGGACTAACTATAAGTAGGTCAACATGACTCTAGTCACAACACTATCTTGTGTTTGTATGTATGTTGATGCATGTGAATGTATGTTGATGCATGTGAAAGACGATTTATATGATAAATAAGCCAGTGAGATCAAACTAATTGAAAATCCCCTCAAAATTGAATATTAGGTTTATGTTTTCCATGTTTTATAACTCATCAAGACTAGTATCGAATAATGTAGGTTTCGCCTAACGCAAGGTGCATGTTCTTTATTGGTAAGGTGTGATGGGATAAATGTAATATCCAATTTCTAAAACAATGGGTCAAACTTAACTAAACAAATTATAATAAGATTATATACGTTTAGAAGCAAGAGTTGGGAATGATCCATATGATGGAATAGAATAAGGAGTTATTCACCTAACTGAGAATATTCAAGAGTTGTATTAGACACAATTGGAAGGAGTTCCTACCTAAATAGCTGAGTTTTGTGTAATCATCCTAATACTGACTTAAAACAAAGTGAAATATGGATCTCGATCCACTAGAAAATCTTCTAACGGGATTTTCCGAATCAAATAATGAGGGTCATTTGGTTTGAGTAAAATAGTGGGAGCATATTTAATTAAAGGCCTAATTGAATATGTTTTAATGATACTAATATCTTCACAATCTTGTATGTAGATTACCATGAAAAAAACCACCTCTAATAACATTTTGCGGTCAATCCCTAATATAGAAAAATTGTTTGGGACAAATTTTCTAGATTGGCACCGAAACTTGAGGATAGTCCTTAAACATAATAAAAGGCCCACGAAGCAGGGTGGTAAAGGAAAAGGCAAGAAAGTTGTCATACCCAAACCTACTACTCATGATTTAAAACCTAGGAGAGGTATAACAAAGGCGGGCACTTGCTTCCATTGCGGTAAGACTAGACACTAGAAAAGAAACTGCCCAAAGTACCTGGAAGATAAGAAGAATGGAGTGGAGACTTCAACTTTGGGTATTTATGTTATAGAAATAAATTTATCTACTTCTGCATCATGGGTATTAGATACTAGATGTGGTTGTCACATTTGTAGTAATGTGCAAGGGCTAAAAAGGAGTAGAGATTTGGCAAAAGGTGAAGTTGACCTACGAGTTGGCAATGGAGCAAAGGTTGTTGCTTTAGCTGTAGAAAATTATGTATTGACTTTACCTAGTAGTTTAATAATTCAGTTAGAGAACTGTTATTATGTACATGCAATTAACAGGAATATTATTCTTGTTTGGACAAGTTTGATTTTTCATTCATAATAAAGAACAATTGTTGCTCTATTTATTTGAATGATATATTCTATGCTACTTCACAAATGAACAATGGGTTGTATGTCCTTGATCTTGAAATGCCAATTTATAACATTAATACTAAAAGGATGAAACCTAACGAGTTAAATCCAAGTTACCTTTGGCATTGTCGCTCAGGCCATATAAATGAGAGGTGCATCTCCAAACTCCATAAAGATGGCTCTTGGACTCTTTTGATTACGAATCATATGATACGTGCAGATCTTATTTAATTGGAAAGATGACAAAGTCCTCATCCACAAGAAAAGGTGAAAGGACTAATGATCTTTTGTCCCTCATACATGCTGATGTATGTGGACCACTGAACATACCAACCATAAGAGGTTTTCAATACTTCATCACATTTACTGATGATTTCAGTAGATATGGTTATGTGTATTTAATGAAACACAAATCAGAATCCTTTAGAAAGTTCAAGGAGTTCAAGAATGAAGTACAAAACCAAATAGGTAAGAATATTAAAACTCTTCGATCAAATCGAGGCGAAGAATATTTAAGCCTAGAGTTTGATGACCATCTCAAAGAGTGTGGGATTCTATCCCAACTCACTCCTCCTGAAACACCACAATGGACTGGTGTATCTGAGAGAAGAACTCGAACCTTGTTAGACATGGTCCATTCCATGATGAGTCACACTCCAAACTTCTTTTGGGGACATGCACTACTGACAGCAGCTTACACACTTAATCGTGTTCCATCCAAAAAGGTTGAGAAGATACCATATGAGAAATGGAGCAGTAAGAAACCACATATGTCTTACATGAATATTTGGGATTGTGAAGTTTATGTGAAACGATAAATTTCAACTAAGCTTGAGTCCAAATCTGACAAATGTTTATTTGTGGGGTATCCTAAAGAAACACTGGGGTATTACTTCTACAATCCTTCTGAGGGAAAAGTTTATGTTGCTCGAACTGGGGTTTTCTTGAAAAAGGACTTTATTTCCAAAGCAACCAGTGGGAGGAAAGTAGAGCTTGAAGAAATTAAAGAATCACAAAGCATTGATGCGCCTACAGAGGAATTAGAGCAGGAACCACAAGTGGTTGTGGAAGAGTAACCTGCTCAAGTAGAACAAGATCAACGTAGGTCGAGCAGCATATGTCACCAACTATAGAGATATGGATATCTCGTAACTGATCAAAGTGATAGATTACTCATGGATCAAGATGAGCCTGTAACCTACCAAGAGGCCATAATTGGTTCTGAGTATGAGAAGTGGCTAAAAGCCATGAAATTTGAAATGGATTCCATGTAGACAAACCAGGTTTGGACCTTGGTAGAGCCTTTTATAGGATGCAAGTGGGTCTTCAAAAAGAAGACTGACATGAATGGTAAGGTACATATACTTATAAGGCATGTCTGGTTGCTAAAGGCTATAAACAAATTCATGGGGTAGACTATGATGAAACCTTTTCACCAATTGTAATGCTTAAATATTTCGAATTTTACTTGCTATCGTTACATGTCATGATTACGAAATATGACAGATGGATGTCAATACTTCCTTCCTTGATGGGAATCTTCTTGAGGATGCGTACATGATACAATCTTAAGGATTTGACATGGCAGAAGAAGCTCAAAAGATATGCAAGTTACACCGAACAATCTATGGATTAAAGAAAGCTTCTAGAAGCTGCAATCTTTGTTTTCATGAAATGGTAAAACAGTATAGATTCATCAAAAACAAAGATGAACCTTGTGTCTATAAGAAGGTTAGTGGGAGCATGATCGTCTTCCTGATATTATATGTAGATGACTTATTACTCATTGGAAACGATGTCCTTACATTTCAACAAGTGAAAACTTGGTTAAGGAAATGCTTTTCTATGGAAGACCTTGGTGAAGCATCCTATACATTAGGAATCAGGATCTATAGAGATAGATCACAAAAACTACTTGGCCTAAGTTAGAGTACATACATAGACAAAGTGCTGAGACGCTTTAATATGCATGATTCCAAGAAAGAATTCATACCTATGCAACATGGTATGTGTCTATTAAAAATGCAATCCCTTTAAACTAAGGAAGAAAGGGATCGTATGAATAAGATTCCATATGCATATTCAATAGGACTTATCATGTATGTCATGTTATGTACTCGACCAGATGTCTTGTATGCTTTAAGTGCAACGAGTATGTACCAATTTGATCTTGGCGATGCTCATTGGGTAGTTTTCAAGAATATCCTTAAGTACTTGAGAAGGACTAAGGACTCATTGTTGGTATATGGAAGTCAGGAAGAGCTTGTTGTAATTGGATACAGCGATACTAGCTTCCAGACAGATAATGATGACTTTAGATCACAATCTGATCATGTGCTCTGCTTAAATGTTGGCGCTGTGAGCTGGAAAAGTTCAAAGACAAAAATAGTTGTTGATTCTACAACTGACGTTGAGTACATTGTTGCCTCGAATGCAGCAAAGGAAGCTGTTTGGATCAAGAAGTTCATTAGTGAACTTGGCATAGTCCCTAGCATTGTGGATCCCATTTATCTCTATTGTGATAACAATGGTGCTACCGCACAAGCTAAGGAACCTAGATCTCACCAACGATCCAAACATATACTTAGGAGATATCACCTCATTCGAGAGATAATAGATAGAGGAGATGTGAAGATATGTAGAGTGCCTACACTTGACAATGTTGCTGATCCACTAACAAAGCCTCTTGCGCAGCAGAAGCATGATGGTCATACTAGATCTATGGGTATTAAGGGTATTCCTGATTGGCTCTAGTGCTAGTGGGAGATTGTTGGTGTAAGCCCTAGAGGCCAATACTTTTGGCACTTGTATCAAATTATTTAAAAGACATTTCTTTATTATATTTGTTTTTCTAGGAAAATAAAGTCCCTAGAATAACTAGTCAGTTTAATGAAATATTAAGTGTGACTTAATTATGAGATCCCATTAAATATGAGGACCCTAATATTAAAGTATATGTGGTCGAGCTTTACTGTGAAGTGAAATAACCTTAAAGCATTAAGACTATTACGTAGATAGACTGATGATCACATCTCATGGATCATGGGTAAGGAGTTATCAAGTCTTAACATAGGTATGAATATTATGAGTAATTTATACTGGATTGACATGCTATGAGAGAATTACATAGAATGTTATGCAAAGTGTCATAAGTTACTCTCATGGTGATAGTGGTGTATACCTCCCTTCGACCTGAAACCACTAAGGACCCTAGATGTAGAGTCGAGTACTTTATTGCTGATCTAACATTGTCCGTAACTGGACGACCATAAAGACAATTGATGGGTTCCCCACAAAGCATGTTGAGGGACATGAGTGACCTAGATGGAATTTGCCCATCCTGCATAACAGGATAAATGTCTAAGGGTCCAATATTGAACTGGACAAGAATGACACGGTATATGTCTTGTGTTCAATATAGACATAAGGGCAAAAGGGTAATTGTACACACAAGTACTATCATAAAAGATTTTGTTAGATCACATGACATTTTCGTGACTTGCGTAGCAGTGATGTGTTGCTAGATACCGCTCACTGTTTATTATATTAAATATATGATTTAATATAATTGTCAACGTCACGAGAACCTACAGGGTCACACACATAAGGACAGATTGATGAGAGATAGAATAAATAAATAATATTGTAAGATACAGTGTACTTGAGAGAATTACAGAACACTGTAAGGTAGGTGTACCTAAGTGAAGTATAGAATATCGTATAATATAATAATAAGAGTTAATATTATTATTATAATATAATAATAATAATAATAAAATATATTTATTATAATAATAGTTATTATTATTATTATATTATTATTATTATTATTATTATTATTATTATTATTATTATTATTATTATTATTATTATTATTATTATTATATGATGCACTTAAGTTTGTATTTTTAGTTTGCAGTCCACAAAAGTAGTTTTATAAATACAATCTTTGTGTAGAAGTTTTAGAACTTGATGAAATTCAGTTGGTGAAATCCTGACCATTTTTCTCTCATTTTTTCTCTCACTCAAAGTCTTCATTTGTAGCAAGGTAGCACTGAGATTGAAGGCACTATGTTCGTATGGACTGAGTAGAGGTGTTGTTCTTCATTCAACGCTCGTGATCATTCACCCGGACCTGCATCAAAAATTTTAATCACCATAAGAGGTAATTGTTTCTATCACTGATCATGCTCATTCGTAAGGATCATTAAAGGGAAATTTTTAATTTTTGCTGCGTTTTGGATAGCGATTTCCCTTCGATAGAAGCTTGTTGGTTGATAGTAGACTATTGCAGTAAATGCATGAGCTGATCATATTGCTCATGAGTAATTGAAGGAGGACTGAATTTTAAATCAGTGGCTTGTGAAGATGCCTCCATATCTTAATCTTTGTCATTTGTGGAAGTATGATTGACAAATTTCTCCTGCGTGTAAGGAGGGAATCCATGTTTGGCACAACAATTATCAACCAGCTGATTGGTTTTACCACAATGAGTACCGTGTGATTGGTTTTACCATAGTGAGTATAGACACGATTACTTCCTTTGTCAACAGAACTAGATCCATATGATTTTCCCTTGAATCTTTGAGAGTCAAGCAACATTTACAAGGAATTTAAAATCTTCAGAAGTAGTGAAATTTTCTTACTATAGAAAATATTTTGTTCATAGGAGGAAGATGGTCTATTAGTAAAATTTGAGACTTCACAACAACAATATTTAGATTTAGACCAGTCAAAAATATGATTGTATACAAAGTAGTATGATGTTTTCTTGCATTACACATAGCTTCACATGCACACATATGCGACAAGTACATGTAGGAATGAGAATATAAATGTTAAGTTTTTCCCATAGAATCTTTAAGTCTGAATAGAAATCAGTTATAGACCTTAAATTTTGTTGCATCTCATATATTCCTTGCATTAATTCAGAGATGCGCACCAAATCACCTTAAGAGAAGCGTTCCTTGAGATCGATCTAAACATCGACTATGTTTTCCATAAAGACAATAGATTGAGCAATTGATTCAGATACATAGTTGATAATCCATGAATGTACAGGCATATTGCACCGATTCCATGCATGATATAGGGATCAAAACTATCAATGATTGGATCAATTGTGCCATCGATAAACTTAAGTTTTAGCTTTCCTCCAAGTGCTCGACGCATTGAACAAATCCACGAGTAATAATTCTCACCATTGAGTTTCGAAGAAACACTAACCAATGATGGTCCATCACTCAGATGAACAAAGAATGGATTGGATTAGTCCAGTTGAGAATCTGGATTTTGAGATGTACTTGCAGGATTTTGATTACAATGAAGGACCAGGAAATACGTAAAACTATGTACTCTCAGATTGAGTGGCTCATGATACCATGTTGAATGAAAACTCCATGAAAACACCATGGTTAAAGCTTGGATGAAGAAGATAAGAAAAAGCAATGCATATTTGTGCAACTTGCATATTACAATCTGATTACAATGCTTTATATATTCAGCATGATGCTACACTATTACTATCATACACATACGAGCAGTTTTTTGAAAATCGGACCGGACCGACCGGTCGGACCGGAAACCGGGACACTAGCCGGTCTGGTTCATTTGACGGACCGGTCTTGCCATTGAACCGGTGTGAACCGATATAAATTGGGAAAACCGAAAAAACCAGCGGTGTAATTGTTTTTTCTTTCACTTTTGTTTTTAAAAAAAAAAATTTAACTTTTTTTTTAATATATTTAGTAGTGTATTACTTAAATAACATTCTCACACAAAAAAATTTGGTTAGTGACAAATTATAGACTTTATTGGCTATTTGTTATTTTTGCTAATACATTTTCCTAAATAGTTTGTAACTTTGTGGTTAATAACAAATTAATTACCTTATTATTTTAACTTTTTAGATTGTTATATATTTTATCTTTTTATATTTTGTCACGGCTAATAATTTTAATTAATTATATTTAGTGTCAAAATATTAACAATAGAAAAAGACATGTATTTTGTTGAAAGGGAAAGTGAAATAGCATAAACATATTGAATTTCATTTAAATTTCTTTTTAGGAGAATCATATTTTACTTACAAATAGTTACCTCTTATTTTATAATAATCAATAAATGATATTATTGATGGGGAAGCTGTTGCAATTAAACTTTGTTTGCAATTATATTTTGTAATTTTGTATTATTTTGTTATGTGTGATACATTTGTTTAAAATTTAAATTTAAATTATGAACTTGTGAATTTATGATATGATATTTTCAAAAAATTTAAGTATTAGTTATATTTTTTTAGAAACTGAATCATCCGGCTCGACCAGTTTTATATCTATATAATGACAGGTTTATTCAACCGAGTTATCCGATTTAATCTGGTTTGATCATGCGGTTCGACCAGTGACCCAGTGGTTCGACCGATAAACCAGTGATCCAATACCCTCACCGGTTTGATGACCGGTCTAACAATTTTTAAAACACTGCATACGAGTACAGAATCCATAACAGAATTTTAATTATGTTATGACAGTTTCAACTGAATAACAACCATTACTTGTCTTGTAAGTAACCCTATGGCCATCATGCATATCACGCAATATGTATCTCTTTTGCTTTAGGAAAACTTAGATCTTGTCATTAATTATAAAATTAAAATGGTTATTGGCATTTTAGTTAATAATATAATTTTTCTTTCCCAATTTTTCATAAACACAAAAAGTGAGATATTCTCCAAGTGCCATTGTGCAAGCAAAATCACTTTGAAAAAACAGTTTGAGTGTAAAGATTAAATCACAACACATGCAAAATACTATTGTAAAATAAGTAGAACAATGAATCTTTATTTCACCAGTATATCAGTTCTTATTAAGGTAACATTTGTTTTTATGTTCATATAAACAAATTTAAAGAGTATGTAGATCAATAACTCTAAGGATAAAAGATGCAAAACAAACCAAAGTTGGAATGTGCGATGACATTAACACCTACAATGGTCAATGTCATCCATCTCAACTTGAAAAACTTTGTCACTGAAAGAATGGACACTATTAATGAGATCTTGTTGTTATTTTACGGAGAATCTTTCTCGATTTCCTCTATCAATGTTATCAATGTCGGTCTCCACTGAGTCATCTGTGCATCAGAGCTGAATAACTTGCGCATTGCTCTTAATTCGTCAGGTCTCCCCTTTTTTAAGAATCCTTCTAAAATCGGTTTCATCTCTTCAAATGAATCTGAACTTTCTCCTATGTCATCCTCCTCCTGCTTTATCAAATCAACGCCGAAAAGCTTGGTCTTCAAGTCATCTAGAGAGTTGTTACTTGAGCCACAAGTTAACTTAGAGTCATCAACGACTCTACCAGAAGATCCGAAACTAACTTGTTTGTGATTCCAGTACTCTATACATTTATGATTCGGATCTTGAGCTTCAGTGGACTGAAATTTTTTGTCACAATAGATTAGAAACATCAAAACATAGAATCTTGTTCAATAAACAATGGTGTCTTAACGATTTGCGAGTTTGCATTACCTGAATAATGGACGGCGAAAGGAATCCAAACATTTTATGACCATTGATGTTGTGCAGTAGTTCCAAGGGAGGAATTTCTTGTTCACCGAGAATTCTGCGCTTATTTATTTCATAGTTTAGCCTGTCAATAACTGCTTCCCAGCATTTATCGGCTGAGGTGTTTGTGAAAACCTCGTTCGGATGTTCTTCCAAGGTAACCTGAAATATATTTTATCGAATGAGAAAGAAATATACTTCAATTGAAAAACAAGTCCATATGATTTCGAAACCGAAACAAAGTCGGGAATGATACCCTGAAAAAAGGCCCGAGAAATCCAGAATCAATGACTTCCGAAACATATGTACAAATGCTTGCTGGATCAAGAACGCTAAGGAACTTAACACGGCTCTTGAATCCTTCATAAGTTCACCGGAATAAAAAGTTAAATTCTCATGAAAAAAACCAAAACACAAAAATTAAAGGAATCCGGAAAAAGATCTTACAGAAACATACCTTTTGGATATATTGCATGCTTACTGCACCAATGCTTTCCGTAGAGAACAGATCCCAAATTTACAAGCTCCACAGACATACTAAACTTTCGCATTGGGGAGCTTTGGTTTATCAAAGATACACTAGAATTGGAGGTGTCTAGAACTCCCGCTTCAAACGTTCTATTGAGTTTCTGTCCTGATTCTGAACTTATTTGCAGATCGACCCCAAACAGTTTACAACCATCGAGTGTACCAGAACTCCGAACATCGGTTCGACACGACAAAGGTTCTTTTTCCAAGTCAGAAATACCACCAGCACCAAGTTCCATGTTGTCTCGCCTCTTATCCTCGTTAACTTCATTGTCCATGATCAACTTAGTATCACTCATGTTATCCTTAACGCCATTCGTATCCGCATAAGGTGTACTAAACGTTACATGGCGAGACTCTAAATGGACCAGCTCGGAAGAAATATGACTGTAAGGACTGCTAGGTACATTCGAATTCGACTTCTCATTAATTCCTGCACAAGAAAGTGAGATTTTCCCTTCGTAATTATTGGTTTTGCGTACGATTCTCTCCATATCTTGTTCTTGCACGCAACCATCCTCAACACTAGCATAAGCCGTTCCAATTTTTCCGGTTGTCCACGCTTCTATTGCACACGGCTCTCCTTCTAATGCTTCAACCAACGTACTTAGCTCATTCATAGTATAACGAACCAGAACGAATCTATTATCCATTTCACATGAGCAAAACAACTTGAAGTGTTTAAGACAAGAATAGCTGTCAGGAGAGCACTTGCAACCGACGGCGGATAGGTGCAAGTCATAGAAGCAAGAGAAACACTCCCTTTCCTCAACCGAATCGAAGTCATTGTTCATCTTCAGCATCTTTAAATGCGACGGGAGCCAGTCCCGCCTCTCTTTTTCCATCATTACCCTTGTCTGTCAAAGTAAGGATAATTACGTTACGCAAAAATATAAATAAAAAAGGTAACTAAAATCAAACAATAAATAACTTTCGAAGTGTTGTGGAGTTTTCTAAATATGCGGACGGTGTTGTGATAAAAAAGGAAAGAGCGCACAAGAATCATTACCTTAACTGCATTGGTAAGAACTCCGTCTTTCCCACATGCATTTCTCCATTTTAAACATTGAAGATTTTCTTTTCCATCAAGAGTTACCTCTGAAAGCGCATGTACAGCTTCCTTAGCAGATCCAAACAACAATTTATCATGGGACAACGATGTCTTACGGCACTGCAGACTATAAATTTCAACCGCATTCTGTCCATGCATAAACCAATCATACGGAGCCGCATTCACAGCCTCCGCACAGTTGAAGCCACAGCTGAAACCACCGTGGTATGCCCTTGGAAAGGTGATAACAAATTCCCCCGAATGTTGGACAGCTCGATACACAGGAATCCCCTCGGACTTAAGTATCGAAGGAGAGAATTGAGTCACCTGTACAAAGACGAAATCATCATAACCACTAGAATCAGAAGATATTTCAACCAGAAAATTGAAGCAACGAGGAAAGTACAAGGATCATACCAACTCGTTGAGTAGATTTGGATTCTCTTCAAACAAATCAGGTAAGTGTTTCTTCATTGCATCTTCCATGGCTGATGCATGGCTCCCAGGTACACCATACCATACTTTCGGATCACCCCAGTGCAGATAATTAAGCGAATAGAGGTGATGATCTTCAACATGCTGCTCCAAGAATCATGAAATGAGAACAATGTGTTAGTCTTTATACGAAAATATAAAGATTTGAAAAAAAAGTAACGCAAAATTCAAGATATTATTACTTGTGTTACAAGTCAACATTTCAAACAAATCAACGCAGTGAAACCTAAAATACTATAAACTTTTCCTCATTTGTACACTAACAAAAAAGTAATTCTCGCTACGTACCCAGCAAAATGTGGAAAAGCACATTCCAACATACAACCATGGCACTAAAACTCCTGAGATGTCACTTCCTTCAAAACACAATGCAGAACCTGGAAGTCGCGCAAAGTTATTCAGATTCCAGCCAGACATAGCATACGAATCTGAACCACTCTTAGTAAACGACGATGTCTTAGGAAAACCGCTTCCAAGTGCTCCAGTTTCCAAGTCCGCTCCATAATACACCTACATAAATCATAACGCAATCTATAAACTGTTCTCTTAACTATGTTACATTGAAACCCAACAATGTTGTTAATACAGTAATACCTCGACCTCATCCGTAGGTTGCTCGATTATTCGCCAGTATTCACCTTCAATTTCCTCCACGGACGGATCACGTCTCTCATGATGATTATTATCACCGCCTCTACCATCTTTGGTGTCGATCAACCCAAAGTAGCAATCTTTAAAAGAATTTCCATATTGCTGAAATTCTTTAAGTGTGAAATCTGGCCCTGATTGGAATCCAAACTTATCGTCCGATTCAGAAGTGACATTCGCTTCAGAACATGAATTTCCAGATCTCCTACTACATGTTCCCATCCTCGACTGCCTTCTACGTTTTCGTTTCTTTCCCCTACTTTTCTTCCTCATTGGCTCCCGGTTCTGAAGCAAATCAACATGCTGAATACGAGTCGGAAATTTAGCATTTTCCCATATCTCTCTCTCGTTAAGCGGACACGGTGGAGTCCAACAAGCTGGAGGGACGATTCTACATATGCCGTACTGTTCAGCTACAGGACGTATCTTAGCTATGTAACCAAGCGTGTCTTCAAACTCCTAATAAGAAGAATAAAAATAAAACTGAACCATTGAACAATGTTACTACCACCACCAAAAGCTATAGTGATAAGTAAGAGGTACCTCAGAAGTTGGATAAAACACAGGCGCTTCACCGATTATAGGCCGACACGCTTCGACTGGATCCCATCTCAACGATATCTGCAGCATGGCAACCATATATATCACTTTCAAAATACTTTTCTTTTCAATATCTAAACAGATATTTATAGGAAACATGTTTCAAAAACATAAACTAGTTAATGACCGACCGATCACATTGAGTATACAAAGAAACTTCCTCGACACGGTAGACCATAGAAAATACCTTTTTATGCTGTGGACTGCTCGAAGATTCAATTGTATTTTCCATTTTTGGTTCGTGCCGAAAAGGACTATCCTGCAAAATATCATGCATAAGAAACCTAAATTTCCATACTCAACACTTAGGAACAATTCAGGTTATTTGCTACATAGTTTAAGGTTAAGCATCATAGCAAAAACCAAAATGCTATTGCTACCCCTAATTTAACTTTAAGAAAAAAGCAACCTTAGAATCTTAGATTAACATTTTCAATTTTTCAAACATGAAATCAAGTAACATAATGTAGGCTATTCCAAAAACCTAAACTAGTCACCACCAAATTCTTGAAAAAATTTCAATCTTTTCAAAACCTAAGAAAGCAAAATATCCTAAAATCATTATAGGTCAAACAAACTACAGTAAAAACATCATAAATCAGCACAAAACCTAATCCAAAAACTATGAAACATCACACAACAATAACCATTGTCTCATGAGAAATAACAAAAAAAAATGCACAATAGTACTAGAAATAAAATTTCAAATTTCAATAAACATTGATAAGATCTGAAATTTGATGTTTGATCCATTAAAACAGAGAAAATTTCACACAAAGTTTGATAACACAATAACACAATGTTAAAGTTAATAGTACCAAGTAAAAAAAAAAAAAACCTCTTTGGCGTGAAACTCTGCATCCAAATTGAACTGTTTCATTCAACTGCAACAAAAAAAAACAGACACAAAATTATAACTAACCTCATCACAGTCAAATTAACCATAAAAACAAAAACAAACAAATGCAGAAAACAACATACTGAATGCAACAAAGCTCTGTGAAAGTAGAGTTTGCACGTTGTGAATTTTGACACAGAAATTGCGTACAAAGGAAATTAAATTAAATACCATAAAAAAGGAAAACAAAACCTCAAATGAAACCGAAATGCAAATTCAATTGCATGTATAATAATAATAATAATAATAATAATAATAATAATAATAATAATAATAATAATAATAAAATGCAAATATTGATATTTATCTATCTCTGTATATATCTGTACAAATCAATTACTACAGTACACATTTATAACATAAATATTTCGCCAAAAAATAAATAGATAAATATAGAAACAAAAAAATATATATAATGGACTTGCGCCAAAAAATGCAGTATATTTTCATAGGTGAAAATGAGGAATATAATTAAATTAATAATTATTATTAGAAATAATGAGATGGATAAGAGGTCACAGGGGAAAACATAACAAAAGATTTTATTCCTATTTTATTTATTAGTAATAATAATAATATTTTTGGTTGACCAAAATTATAATAGTAGTAATAATAATAATAATAATATTTGAGAAAATCTGACACAAAAGAAAGTGTACTTGTTGAAAGCGGCTCAACTGTCCTTCAACTTTTAGGGACAAAGTCCTATGTTTTTCTTTTCTAGTCCTATTAATTTATTCACTTTATATTGATTTTAAGTTTTATAATTTTCCATCCAATTTATGTATATTTTCATTAGAACTTCACAATAGGTCAGTTTGGGTCGAAATTAGATTTTAAAATTTAAATTTCACACAACAATAGTTTAATTTTAATTGATAAAATTTTGATTTTTTTTTGACAGTTTTGGTTAAATTAGTTTGGTGGTTAGATCGAATGAGTTTGATTAATTCCATATTTATTGTAATCTGAATTTTTATAATATTTATAAATATTTATTTTTTAATTTAATAAAAAAACAAAATTTTAAAATAATTCAAAGAAAATTAATTTTTATATATTTAATAAAAAGTGTGATGATATTTTTCAATATCATTCGATATTAATTTGGTCGTTATCATATTTTAAAAATCAAATAACACTCGAAAACTTCATATTTTATATTGCATATCCTTTATTTTAGTAAATATATAATGACATTATTAAATTATAAAAATAATAATAGTCTAATAATATTATAAATTTCATTTTTATAATATGTCAACGCATAAAAATAAAAACAAATAAAATAAATATTTTTTGATATCGATCAGGTTTGATTTTAAAGGGTTTATAAAGTAATTATTTGAGTTCAATCGATCGAAACAATTATATATCATTAAAATTAAGTAATTTGATCAATAGCTGATCTAATCCAATTCATATGCACATAACAATTGATAAGTCCATATCGATTTCAATTCAAAAGATCAAATTTGCTCACCCCTAATTTCCTTTTCTTTGAAGGTTGTGTTTTTTGATACTGTGACATATTCTATTAATAAAAGAAATCGTTAAGAATATTATTTTTTTGGTTAACTTGACTTTTGGCATATTAAAAGAGAAGATTCTACATATTTTTAATTTAAAAAAATGTATTTTGGTATTTTATATTTCTATTATACTTCAATATAATGTTTTATTGAATTACATTTTTATATTTGTTTTTTTTATTATTATATAAATTTTAATAACTAGTGATCTGACCTGATCAGAAGGGAATTTCGGACTGGCCACACTCTGTTGGACTGTTACCGGTTCACCGGTGATGAGGAGGAGAAGAGGGTGTACTTACAAGACACTCCGATGCCAAAGTAAGGAATTGGGTAGAGTGAGAGCAAAGTACAGAAAAGGGGTAAGAAGTATATTACCTGACCCTCTTGTGAAAGAGGGTATTTATAAAGAGACCTTAGCGCTGGGCCAACGGTCACCTGTGTTGGGTTGGATTGTTAGGCCCAACTCAGGTGACTTCTAGGGCTTACGTGGCGTAATGAAGACCAGAACGTGGTCTTCGCCCTAGTTCAACTTTCCCGTGATCTCCGGAAAGTGGGTTTGACCTGCTCTTTCGGAGGTGGGCAGTTGGTTGGTGACGTGTCCCCGCGGAGGGGAGCACGTGGAGAACGTGCGAAGGGAACATTTCTCTCCCCGTGGAGGGGAGCTCGGGAGGTTCCCCGGAGGTGCGTTGTTCTCCCCGCGGAGGGGAGCACCCGAGGGCGTGAGAGAGACACGCTGTCCTGCTCGTTGGTATGGGGATTCTGCCCACGGAGGGCTGTTCTTCCCAACGAGGGGAGAGCGCCGAAGGCGCCTTGAGGCACGTCGTCCTGCTCGACGAGAGCATATCCTGCCTGTCGAGGGGGTCGTGTGCCCGACCAGCCTAATTGAATCATACTGGGCCTTAGCTGCGCATCATTGGGCTGGGCCGCGAGGTGAGGCCGACCCAGTCCATAACAACTAGTAATATATCAATCATTTATTTAGTTAAATATTTTGAGTTTTATACATTAGTATTAAAATGTCATGTCATGTCAGACACAATATTAAAGAAAAAAAAATAGAGAAACTAACTAACTAAATGGATATGAATGTTTTTTTTTAAAATTGAATAAGTTTATGTATACATGTAGAGATTAAAGACTAATCTCGAATTCAGATAAACACAAAACTCTCTTTAAGAATTTTAACATTGTTGCATATTCAATTTTAAATTCAAACTTGATAGCTTAGGTAAATTAAAAGAAATTAGTGTCATACTAGCGTTGTTGATTAGTTTTACTTTATCTAGTTTAATAAGATAAAACTGTTATGAAGAGTTTGAATAGTTTTTTTTAATTATTTTGTATGGTTGTGTACATTTTTATTCATCTTCATTCTATTCATATGTGTTAGCATGTTCACTTTTGCCTGTCTTTTCATTTTATATTTTGCAATTCATCATTGTTAGTTATCTATCTATCTATCTATATATATATATATATATATATATATATATATATATATATATATATATATATATATATATATATATATATATATATATATATATATATATATATATATATATATATATATATATATATATATGTATATGTGTGTGTGTGTTTTTATTACAATAGACTCTAGATTTCAATCCAACGACTATATATAAATAAAATTCTATTTGAATTGTCGCTCGAATATTTAGAATCAAAATTTTTGTTTGAGATTTGATTTGACCTGATCAGAAGTGGATTACGGACTGGTCACACTCTGTTGGACTGCTACCTGTTCACCGGTGATGAGGAGGAGAAGGAGGGTGTACCTGCAAGACACTCCGATGCCAAAGTAAGGAATTGGGTAGAGTGAGAGCAAAGTACAGGAAAGGGGTAAGAAGTGTGTTACCTGACCCTCTTGTGGAAGAGGGTATTTATAGAGAGACCCCAGCGCAGGGCCAACGGTCATTTGAGTTGGGCTAGATGGCCAGGCCTAACCCAAGTGACTGCTAGGGCTTACATGGCGTAGTGAAGACCAGAACATGGTCTTTGCCCTAGTTCAACTGTCCCGTGATCTCCAGAAAGTGGGTTTGACCTGCTCTTTCGGAGGTGGACAATTGGTTGGTGACGTGTCCCCACGGAGGGGAGCACGTGGAGAACGTGTGAAGGACACGTTGTCCTTCCCGACAGGAGAGCGGGTTTTGCCCGCGGGGGGCAGGTCTTGCCCGCGGAGGGCAGTGTTTGGTCGAGCGAGGAGTCTCCTGCCCGACGTAGTTAGGGCAGGCCTTCCTCGCAGGGAGGTCTTTCTTACTTGTCGGGGACCTCGTGCCCGACGTGGTGCCCGAACTGGACTGGGCCTGGTGGAACATTATTGGTTGGGCCCGCGTGGTCAGGCCGGGGCCCAAGCCAGAACAGGAGCCCCCCAAGTCGTTGCTCCGAAGAAGGGAGCGAGAACTTGATGACGTCGTTCCGGGGAAGTGGACTGGCCCGGGGAAAGATCCTCGAGCGCGAGCACGCGCGTTCTTCGTCGTCGATTGTCCGGGCTTGAAGACGGGTATTGGCGAGGATAGGTGAAGGGGTGCGTCTGTCTGCTTCTGCCACGTGTCGCACGCTGGGTGGCTACTAGGGCGGCTACCCTAGGGTACTCGAGTGCCTAGCGACGCTTCAAGTCCCGTGCAGGGGTATAAGTAAGCGAGCCCTCGCTCATTCCTCACTTTTCGCCCTCTTGCTCTTAAGTTTCCTGCTTGTTGTCCCGCCGCCGTCTGATATCTCCGCCGTCACAGCCGCCGCGTCCTCCGTTGTAGATTTTATCGCAGTAAGTTTTCTTTCTCTTTTCCTCTTTTTTTCTTGTTTGTTTTATGACCGTGGTCGGGGTAGTTTGAATGCCCCGAGGAGAGACGAAGATCTCTGCTGTTGTAGGGGGTTTTCTAGGGTTTTTATCATGAATGTCCTAGGGAGAGACGCTAGTTCCGATGAATGTCCCGGGGAAAGAAGCTTTTTCCGATGATTGCCCCAGGGAGGGATTCTTTACTCCGATGAACGTCCCGGGGAGCGGCGTTTATTCCGACGGGCGCCCCCGAGGAGAGTTTGTCGTTTGGGTCATGCTGGTAATCGGGGAGGTGGTAGGTTAGGGCAGATCCACCGGGGACGATGCTCGGGGAGTCCTCGTCGCCCTTTCACTTGACTTGCGGTGGAAGGGTGAATTTGATCTCCGTCATCGAATTCACTGTTACCTTCTGCTTTTCAGGTGTTAATGACTACGCTTGTCCTGGGCACAATGGTCGAGGATAATGAACCGGATGTCCCATATTTTGATGAATGTGCTGTTCTGATCGGGGACTGGGTGGCCGAGGAGCCTCTAACTACGCCCTTCTGCTTCGCTGCTGATCTGACAGGGGCTTACGCCATCGTGGAGGACCGGAGAGAAGGGGATCCGCAGAACTAGCAAGTCTATCGTTCCCGACCAGGCCATCGTATCTACTCGAAATACAGGCGGATGCGCTTCCCGATGTATGAGTTCTACTTCAAAGAGGTCAAGCTTAGGTTTCCCTTTTCGGACTTCCATCTGGGCCTCTTCGACTGGCTGAGGTTGGCCCCGTCGCAGCTGCACCCAAACGCCCTGGCTTTTATTCGGGCTTTCGAGCTCGTGTGCCGATATCTCCAGGTCGGTGTCACGCTGCCGTTGTTCTTTCGTATTTTGCATCTGCAACGGCAGACGGTGAGTGGTCGACATGGCTGGGTGTCGTTCAAGCAACCGGACAGGCTTTTCAAAACGTATATGGATTCTGTCCGGGACTTCAAAGGTCATTTTTTCGTGGTCAGCCCGATCACGCACGAAGGGGTCCGTTCTTTATATTCAGAAGGGGGGAGGATATTGGATGGTTATCGCGAGGCCGCCAAGCTGCCTCGGGTACACGTGGAATGGTCTCTGGAACACTATTCTCGGTGAACAGGTCGGCATATCGTGCGTGCGGGGTCGCTCGACGACGAGGACATGGCCAGCTATCTGAAGATAGTTTCCTTCGTGCGCAATTTACCACCGTCGAAGCTGGTCACCCCCGATGGTCGGTATATCCCCGACAGCTGTGAGAACGTTCGCGAGACACCGAGGTTGATTAATACAAAGGCCCTGCTCGAGTGTGCCTCGGAGGAGGATGCCCTGCGCTACCTAGGTGGTGGACGCCTCGTCTTCTCTCGACCTGATACCCTTAGTTTTTTATTGACCAGTTTTCTTTGTTGTGCAGAGAATATGGCTTCTGTCGAGGAGCGGGTGAAAAAGTTGCGCGCCTCAAGAGCCATTGTTCCTCCGAAGACGCAGGTCGCCCAGTTAGTCGGGCAGTATTCCGCTGAACAAGATGGACGAGGGTCGTCGGCGTCTCCGCCTGGAAGCCAATCGCCTACTTCTCAAGGGGCCCCAAAGAGGGCGAGAGTTCAGGAGGATACGCCCATGGTTGACTTATCGGTGGATTCTTCCGAGGAGGGTTACGCTATCGCTCCTTGTCACCAGCACCCCGGCTATTTCCATGGGGCTAGGTCGCCCAGTATTCCTGCGGGAGAGGCGAAGGCGATTTTGAGTCCTAACCATGCAACGAGGAGGCATGTTCTGACCGAGGACTTGGCCGCGTTGATGCGGACTTTCACTACGGCGATGGTCCTGAGCGAAGAAAGCTGCTCGGTCGTCGAGCTGTCAAAGATGCAAGGGGGTCTCACTTTCACGCAATCCCGTCTGAACAAGGCAGCTGAGGATCTGGAGGTGAGCCGAGGGAAGGTGACTCAGTTGACTGAAGAGTTGGAGAAGTCTCGCGGGGAGGTGGCTCTCGAGCGTAAGAGGGGAGATGGCGCGGAGGAGAAGCTGAGGATAGCTGCGGAGGAACTGCAGGCGCCAAAGGCTTGTGTGGTGGAACTCGAGGGCGATCTCTTTCCTGCCGATGACGAGACTGATGACGACAGGTTGCTGGTTACCCGGGTTGACCTGCTCGCCAGGATACGGGTGTTGGAAGGTGATTGTCTAGATGCTTTCACTGCGAGCTTCAATGGTGCCGTCGCGCAGCTTAGGATGGTGAACTTCAGGGTCGCCTTCGTCGAGGATGGAATCGGGCCCTTCCACGAGATAGTCGATGGCCGGGTGGTCGACCCCAGTGTCGCTACTGCGAAAATCGGCGCCGGCTGACAGAAGAGTCGCCACCGTGCGTTATTTACCCCAACGGAGGGAAAGGAAACGCTCGAAGTAAACCTCGCAAAAAACGGGAAAAGGTATGGTCATCGCAACCAAAACCTGGGTTCGGGAGTCGGTTACGCAAGGGGAAGGTATTAGCACCCCTCACGTCCGTCGTACTCGACGGGATCCACGCTCGCTTGGGTTGTCTAAAGGATGCAAAAACAATCTATCTACGGCTGCTAAATCTAAACGGAAGGGAATTGACTCGATAGAGCGTCGCACTCTATGCCTACGTATTCTCAAGGGAGAAAGTCAGAGTCAACGTAGTTCGGGACTACAGGGAAATTGGCTCGCCAAGACCTCACGTCTTGTGCCTACGTACTTCCACACTGCATGGAAGATCAGAGCTGACGTAGTTCAGGCTAACTACGGCTAAACAGGGTATTCTCACACAGCAGTGAGAAATCAAACTGGTTTTGAAGGTACGGGACCCTATGGGAAAAACTACGGTCTGGTCTCAAATGCACTCGGGCAAGAGAGAAAAAGGGGATAATCAGTCGTCAGCGGGAAAGTCTCGATCGCACAGCAGCGAGAGAACAAAAGGTCAGTTGTTAGTGTGCTCGCTAGGATATCGCATCCTATGCCTACATATTCTCGTCTGGTACGAGAAATCAGAGCAGCTGTAGTTCGGCTACTTCGGGACCACAGCTCAAATCTCGTTTTATTAACATTCTGAAAAACGATTACAATGATTGAATACTGAAAAATAAACCCCTAGGAAATACTATCCTATCCTATCCTGAAAAAATCGAATGGAAAAGAGTCCCCTAACAAGTGGACTTCTAAACTATCCTAAAATTGGTAAAATAAACTCCTATGAAAAATATCTATAAAAAAATATTACATCTAATATTTTTTCTCCTTTTCTCAATGTTTCTTTTTCAAAGTTCTTTTTTCAAAATACTTTTCCATATATTTTTTCCTCTATTTTTTTTATACTATTTTTCAATATTCTTTATTTCTTTTTCTTTTCATAATATTTTCTCTTCTTTTTCTTTTTCTTCAAAATATTTTTTTCATGTATTTTTCCATATATTTTTCTATGTATTTTTTCTATTTTTTTCTTGAATATTTTTCTTTATTCTTTTTCACTATTTTTCTATTTTTTTTCTTCTTCTTTTCTTTTTTCTATACATTTTTCACTATTTTCTTATTATTATTTTTCATAAAGAAAACAATAAAATGAAAATGGGAGAAAAAATACAAGGGGAGGGGGTACACAGCCCAACTGGGGGTGTGAGCACAAGCAGAAACAAAAACAGCAAAACTGGGCCCAGCCCAGCAGCTGTTGCTGCAAAAACGGAGGGGGGCACAAGAAGAAACACGGAGGGTGTATGCCAGCAGCAAAAAAAAAAACTCGCTGGGCTTGGGCCCAGAGTCCATCAGTAAGTAAAACGGGGGGTGCAAAGAAAAACGCAGGTGCTGTCAAAAAAAAATCCAATGGGCCTAGTGGCTCCCCAAACCCAAACCTGGCCCAACCTCTCCCTTCTCCCCTTCCACTCTCATTCTGAAAGAAACCCTAATTCCCTAACCCTTCTCCCAACCGCCGCCGTTCTCCTCCTCTCCCCGTCTCCGTTCAAAATCTCTTCTCTCCGATTCAACCTCCGTCCCATTTCTTCTCCTCTCAAACTTAACTTCATCTCAACTTTTCTTGATTCATCCACTCAAACCAACTCGAACGCTGAAGTTCTTGATGAACAATCATGCTGAAGATGGGAAATGTATGTCGCTCGCGGATAGAAACGTCCACAAAGAAAATCAACCAAAACCTGGAGATCTGAGGACGCGTGCTCTTGATTGGCGATAGAGATCTGGAGGGGATTGACGAAGCTTCTTGATGGTGAACTGAAGGTGGAGTTGTCGAGACGATGAAGATGCTCTTCATGTTCTCTGGCGATTTTCTGATGATGGAGTTCTGGGAATGTCTTGAAGAATTGTTGATGGAAACCTGACATGACCTCGTAACCTGACGAAGATGAATCGATCTGGGAGCTCAGGACGGTTCTTGAAGCGGAGAACAATCCTTGAACGAGAACTGTGATGAGATCTTGAAGATCTTAAAGTTTTGCTGACGATCTTCGAAGTTCTTCTGGAAAAATATGGAGGAATTAATGAACATTCTTGAAGAAGATTTGAAGGATCTGGAGACGATTCTGGAACTCATGATGAACATGAAAATTCGTGGACAGATTTGATGATCGGTTGAACGTTTTCTTCATGTTTGAAGGTGCGGTTATGAGTGGTGAACGATATTGATGAAACTGATGCATGATCTGGAGAAGAAACTGGAAAATGTTGGCGGTGATGTTGATTGGATCAGAGGAGGAAGATGAATGTTGATCGGAGGAATTGAAGAAGATGAAGTCTGGAAAAATCTGGGTTTTTGGTGTTCTCCGGCGAATTTTACGGTGGCCGGAGTAAGTTAGGGTCGCCGGAGACGGTTGGAGGCGGTGGTTGCATGGCCGCCGGCCATGCAACCGGTGGGGCTTCAGATGGTGACGCATGGTGAAGTGAGTGGAGGGTGTGCCTGCATGGACGATACGTGGCAGAGAGAGGGAAATGGAAGTTGTGATGTGTCAAGCGTGCAGTGTGAAATGTGGGGTCCTCCTCGTTCTTACACGTGGTGCTGATTCTTTATACATGGCTTTGGAAATTCTGGATCTTTCTGGAACTTGCTGAACTGAATTGGGCTTTGGACAAACTTGGATAAAAAGCCCAAACGCAATGCTAATGAAATGGACAAATTAACATGATAATTGGACTAATATGGATTAACGAACATAATTAAATGCTAATGAATTAGTTGCTAATGACTCTGATTAAAACCAATACTCTAACTAAATCTAAAACTAATTAATATCCAAACAAAATAATATTCCAGCTAAACCTAGATTAAACTAATTAAAACCCAATTGAATCTAATTGAAAAGATTTATTATACTTATAAAACCAACCTATTAATATCTAAAAACAATATGTCCTAAAATACTAATTAAAATCTATTATCCTATTAAAAACTCTATTAAAAGAAAATCTATATTATTTATTTATCCTATTATTAAAAATGAAGCCTATTTATTCTAATGAAGCCATTTAATTTCTAACAAATTCCAAGAAAGATTAAAACTATTAAAAATGTTAAAAACCTATTAATATTCTATATCTAAAAATATATTCAAAATTCAATTAATATTCTAAAAGAAAAATCTATTAATATTCTATATTAATCTAAAAAATGATTAAAAAGCTATAAAACCCTAAAAATGCCTAATAAAATCCAGAAAAATCACAATAATTCCCGAAGGAACAAAAATAGCACCGAACGAAAAATAACACTGCGAGAGCGCCATAAAATAGCCGGTAAAAATAAACGGGCACCGAAATATCCCTAAAAATAAAAGCGCGAGCTGAAAACACCGGGAATAGCACGACTGCTCAAAAATACGATTCTACTTATCTGAACTGATTAAAAACACCTGAAACACGAGAAGAGAGCTGTGATCCCGATAAAATCAAAACAAATGAAAAATGCATTGTATGCGATATGCAGATGCGAATGCGGTAATGCGTCGAAACATCGAGCCAGATACGGGACCCGGTTGGTCAAATTTTGGGGTGCAACAGCTGCCCCTATTCAAGCGGCTTCGACCTGAATGGGTGAAGAGCGCTCAACCTTCAAACATTCAAAGGTAGATGACGGTTGAATACAAATGAAACCCTGAAATTTGCCAACCGCGGGAATATACTGCAAAACTGCTTGAGGAATAGCGTCTAATAAACTGAAGTCTGATTGTCACAGCAACAACTGGTCAATTTTCTGATAAATTTTCTTCTCCTTGTCAACAATCAATCACCTGTGTGACGCCACAAGTATTGAAATAATGCTTCGAAAAGCAAACGACTTGATTCCCATCTCCCTTATGGGATCAAATCCTGTCAACTCACAGTTCACAGCGAACTTGAGGACAATTCTCCTGGGGAACTTCTGAATCGACTGCTTGGCACCCATTCTGTCAACAGGCCGCAGCTTCAGAAACTGATATATGTCAATCTTTGTTTCTTTTTTCAGTGCTGACGTAACAACCAAATGAAGAATCACTCCGCTGGGGGAGAAGATAAGCTGAACCACACAACTCTGCGGGTGAACAAATTCGAAATCCAATAGGTAACCACCCTGGTCCATATGCGTATGCTTGCAATGATGCAATGCCCTATATGACATGAATATGCTATGCGTTCTGTTTGAAAATGCGATGCCCAGACGGCATGGATATACTATATGCTTGTACAACGACTATGACGATATATGCAAATGTAAATGCAGGCTCGAGCTGCCAGAGAACACCAGGTCTGAAAACCACTTGGCAAAATAAATGCCTGAGGCAACGTCAACTCTACTGGGGATGAATCGAAGTCACAGAACCATCTCAGCAAAATAAATGCTGGAAAAGGGAAACCAAATCCGCTGGGGACAACCGTCCTGCTGGAGAAATGGAGAGGCAACCCTGCTTGGCGACTTCACTGGGGAAAGAAACAAAACAACTTTGCTTGGGGATGCTCCCTTCAAACCATTGGCAACTGATTGTGCTCTGCGGGGGCTGACCCGAATTGGGGTTGATTGCGCGCAGCACGCTACTGGAAATGCCCCTACTATCAAGGATATCAATCTTAATCTGCTGAGGATACTCCTGATCTTACTTTGATACGGGATAGAAATACAATCTCAATTCTTCTGGGGATAATAAGCAACTTTCATCTGCGAAAGAGTAGCAATTCTGATTTAACAACATCCATACGGTATTCAAACATTAATCGGAGCACTGGTATCCGTCGAGCTTCGTATCGGGGAACGCGACAACATGCGAGTCCTTGGGAATTACTGTGTCAGATACCTTTTGGTTTTTGCTTTTTCTGGTTTAGGATAAACATGGACTATGTACACAGTGGAAGATATGGAAAATACTAGACGAGAACTAGCATTCAAAGGTAGGCTACCAGGCGAGAACTGATAGGAAAATAGGTTAGGAAAATTGCACGAAAATTGGTTTGGTTTGACATCAGACGGGGCTGACTGGATAACAGGCTGAGGCATAGACAACCAGGCGAGAACTGGCTGAAAGCTGACGTACACCAGACGAGAACTGGTATAACACATAAGTTAAAACACACGATGATCAGACGAGAACTGATTACGCGACGACATGTACCAGACGAGAACTGATACAACACTTGAAGAAACGGTGACCAGACGAGAACTGGTTACAATAAACTACACCAGACGGGAACTGATGCTTACAATAAACTACACCAGACGGGAACTGATGCTTACGGAAGGGTGGGCCAGACGAGAACTGGTTACCGGTTTGCCAGGCGAAAACTGGACTTTGGAAACGACTGGTTACTGACACGTAACAGGTTTAAACTGTAGGATAATGATCCGACGACAGCAAGACCTTTTTCGGAATGTTAAGGTTTTTGATAAGGGTAATGGCCCGATTCCCCGATACTCAACTCCGGCTGGGGATAAACAGGCTGGCCTGAATGACTTTCCCCGGTGCACTCAGCTGAGGATAAAAAGACTGGCTTGAACATCTTGCCCCAGTACAATTCAACTTGCCCTAATCTAACTCTTGGGAACACCTGCTCTGAACAGCTTGCTACGAGACGACCTCGAGATTACTTGCCCCGATATCTGTACGACAACAGAATTCCATCTCCATTAAACCCCTATCAACCCAGTTGGTTTCAACATTCTCTGCGGTGCCTTGCCCCTGAATGAGCGTTCTAGCGACTTAACCCGATCTGATTATCCACCTGAAGTCTCTGCTTTCAAATCTCAACGTTCTGAATGATTGCCCCTGATTGGCTCTCGAGAAGACTCACTTCTGATCAACTGCTTCTCAAACAAACTGCCCCTGATCCACTGATGCTTCGGGTCTTGTCCTCAGACTAGCTGATTCTGAACTTACTGGAAGTCAATGCCCCTGATTCACAGGTCTTCACATCATACACCATTCTGGTTCAGACTGTTGAATTACTCAGTCCTGCTTGACGATTCCCTGCTGGAATTTCTTTCATGCCAACAACTAACCTGCAATTAAAACTGTCTATTCACGAATGGTAATCTTAATGCAGTGGTTATGCAGATTTTGAAAAATTTTTGAGCTGTCACTCATTTACATGCTATGATTGTGAGTGACGAATGAACCAGGGTTCAAACATAGTGCTTACGTGATCAGTGAAAAATACAACAAGGAGGTGACTAGCAAGTCAAGAAGGAGTCAGGTTACTCAACCTTATCGTAATGCGCTTCAGAATAACCCTACCTCAATTAGGTATTTTAAGGGTTGTATCGTGGTCGGGTTCACGGTTCGTGAAACAAAGGATACTTGGCTCAAATTTTGATTTGTACCCACCCCTTCTACGTGATGATCTCCGGTCCTAAAGTTCAGTTAACCTGACACAAGCGCCCGCCTCTTCGAGAGATATGTTGAATGGTAAGAACCACAAGTAAGGAACTCACAAGGATTTCGGAGTGACAGCTACTCCTTCTTCGCTTTCGGTGTCTGTATACACGACTTTGTGACTCGCTGGGGAAAAATATTTTTATCCCTTTTTCATTCTTTTGATTCCCTAACTTTTGCCTGGACTGACTCCTTTTGAGTTCTTTTCGTTTTTTCGATTTCTTTTGAAGTCCAGCGGGATGCCCTGATTTTTGCCTAAGTATTAGCTTTCTAGCTTTTTCTTTCTTTTTACTTAGTGGGCTTTCTTATTTCTTTATTTTGGAACAAAGTCGTGTGACACTGGTTGTCTCGACTGCTCTGAAAGGATTGTAACTGTCTCACTCCTGATTGATGAGGTTTAACCATTGAAAGGTGTAAACTGATTGGTCCTCGAAAGACAACACTCCTCTGTAAGACTTGAGTGCTCGGTCAAGCTAACTGACAACTACCCTGCCCCGGGTTAAGATGTGAGGGTTTGAAAAGTCCGAAAAAACTTCTACTTCCTGGCTCGAAGTGGTTAACAAGGGACTAACTCCTTATATCTCCAGTGTTTGGGGATTTGAAACAATGCCTTGTACGTCATCGGTAAGGTCTTATCTGAAAACATACGATCATCGGTTATGAGTTTATTTTCGTCACCCTCCCTCCAATCTTTGCTAGTCACAGTGATAAAGTGGAGTGAATAAAATGCAAGTGTCAGTGCAATGCAGTAAATGAGCGACAGCGACATGACTAATTCAGAAAAATGCATAGTCACTTTATTATTATCACCATTCGAAACATACAATGTTTAAATGCAAGTAGTAACTAACAGAAAAGAAACTACAAATGCAAATGATATAAAAGTCTGAGGACTGCCAATGCTGAGGCGCCCGCCTGTCTGAATCACTGGCTTTTTTGCTGGGGAATACTTTCCGAGTCTACGAGCTTAGACAACTGAGCGGTTGGGATGAACAAACAGAAATCCTTCTCGAAAGGAAATGCAATCCTGGTCGATCAACTGCTGTACTTTCGCCTGAAATGCTTTACAATCTTCTGTCGAATGCCCTGGAGAGCCACCATGATAACCACACTGAACGTGGGGATTATACCCAGGAGGGTAAGGTTCTGGAACTGGCTTAAGAGCTTTAGGTTCCACCAAAGAACTCTGGATCAAAGATGGTAGCAACTGGCTATACGGCATAGGAACTGGATGAGAAGGAGCTTTCCTTCGTTCCAAGTTGTTGCGAGGTCGATTTTGGTTCTGACGCTGATTCTGATAATCTCGACCACGAGTTCGCTGATTTGCAAGGGAAGCGACACAGGATTCCTGATATGGTGCCCTAGGCACGGCTGTCTGTTCAGTATAACAAGCCACAGGAGGTACTGATCTCTGATAAGATGAAGAACCGACAAAATTCACTGATTCGCTTCGAGGATATTCAACCTTTGGCATGACTGCGTTGATCACAAATCCTTCTTCACTCTGATAGTCACAAGGATATTCAGTTTCACCAGCTTGATCATTTGAAGTAATCTGAATTTTCCCAATTCTTATGGCATACTCAAGGCGTTCTCCTAATGCGACCACGTCAGAGAAACTTAATGGAAGTCCGAGCAATCTTTCGAAGTACGGATCTTGTAGGGAATCTACAAACATGCTAGTCAGCTCTTGGTCTAACAGCGGTGGATGCACTCTAGCAGCAAATTCTCTCCATCTCTGAGCATACTTCCTGATAGGTTCATTGTTCTCTTGAGACAGTTCTTGCAACTGCATGCGATGAGGAGCTACGTCTAGGTTATAGTCGTACTGCTTCATGAAAGCTCTGGCTAAATCCACCCATGATCGAATCTGATTACTCCCTAATTGCACATACCACCTCAAGGATGCCCCAGTCAGGCTATACTGAAAGCAATGGATCATCAATTTGTCATTTCGCACAAACGCAGTCATTCTTCGACAGAACATCATCAAATGTTGCTTCGGACAGCTATCTCCCGTGTACTTCTCAAATTTCGGCACTTTGAACTTATAAGGCAACACCAGGTCAGGAACCAAACACATGTCTACAACATCCAGATTGACAGCATCTTTGACTTTCAAAGCTTCAACTTTCTCTTCCAACGCTCGGAGTCTTCTATCCTTTTCAAGAGCTCTTGGATCTACCGTCCCGGCCATTGGAATATCTCTTCGGTAATTCATCACAGGGAAAGCAACACCTTGATTGTTAACAGGAGGAGGACGCTCATTTCGGGCACCAAACTGCTCATGTCGATCTCGGTTCTCAACAGAAGGCTGTACAACTTGGTCTGCAGCAATGTTGTTCACTTGCGGGAAGTCTTCCATAGAATCATACAGAGGGTTGGACGTCATAGTGAACCCTGCCAAGGTATTAGGAGACTGGAAATGTCCTTCAGACATAGCTACCAATAGTCTTTAGCTGACTTCAATGCTCGATTCTGCTCAAATCTACTCAACCCCTAGGTCGGTCTTCTGACAATCAACGGTTGCTCAATCCAAACTCCGGGTAATCACCTTCAGGAAACAAAGGCTGGATCAGAACTCTGGCTAACTGGAGGATGATATGCAATATGATGCAACACTGATATGCACATGATATGCAAGATGCAGCAAACAACGGGACCACAGCCCCCACACAAATCTGAATACTACTGCACTGCTGACGGCGTACGGTTGCTCTGAAGAGAAGACCGATATAACGGGTAGGTTGGAAGTCAAGTTTCCTGCAAAAAAAAACCCCACTCACAGGTATGGACCTATATCTGGCAAGGTACGGCATCCTATGCGGTCGTTAGCGTCACAGACTTTCAAAACTGACGATACGATTCCCAGAAGGAGTGGCGTCATCAAGTCTTGAAGAGGCCTCACTTAGCTAACTTCCAAATGATCGGTTCCCAGAGTCGACAATCCAACTAACCAGCAACCCGAGCCACCCAAAGGGTGGGACAAGAGGCCAACCAGAAGAACCTCGTCTGAGTGTAGATTTCGCGGGACACTAATACAAGCAAAGCCGGTAGGCGCCCACTAATCTCTACTCTAAGTCTAAGGTGCACTCAAGCCCAGGTCCGGCTTATCTCTCAATCATAGAACACCCGTAACACCCCAACAGCAACAGATAATATCAATAAATAAACATCAATAGACAGGCAAACAAGCGCTAGGATTGACTCTCTCTTAGGGGACGTTGGATCCCACACGCATAAGGACTATCGCAGTCCTTAGCAGCCAGGGGACGTTGGATCCCCAGCAGACTCGTATAGGGAACTATCGCAGTCCCCAGCAGAGTCGCCAGCTGTCGCTACTGCGAAAATCGGCGCCGGCTAACAGAAGAGTCGCCACCGTGCGTTATTTACCCCAACGGAGGGAAAGGAAACGCTTGAAGTAAACCTCGCAAAAAACGGGAAAAGGTATGGTCATCGCAACCAAAACCTGGGTTCGGGAGTCGGTTACGCAAGGGGAAGGTATTAGCACCCCTCACGTCCGTCGTACTCGACGGGATCCACGCTCGCTTGGGTTGTCTAAAGGCAGGGCTTGCTTTTTCTCTGGTCGTTAGGAGACGCGAGGAAGTGCGGTGGTACCATGTCGCCCCCCTAGTGGTCGCGACGATGGATCGTCGCGGGCAGTGTTTAACTGTAGTACTGCTTAAGTTTCTCGGCATTCCATGGTCGAGCAAGTTGTTTCCCGTGTAGGTTTTCGAGGTAGTAGGCCCTGTGCTCTGTCTTGTCACGGACACGGTAGGGACCTTCCCAATTTGCGGCTAGTTTACCCTCGTGTGAGTCCTTCTGGTTTCTGCGCAAGACTAAGTCGCCGATTTGGAAGTCGCATTTCAGGACTTTGTTGTCGTGGCGGAGTGCAACCTGTTGTTTTAGCTGGGCTTCCCGAAGGGCTGCTCCTGAACGAATCTCCTCGACTAGGTTGAGCTCCTCTCGTAAGGCGTCGTTGTTGTCTTTGGTGTCGAGGGGAGCTTCAGTTCGTCTAGATGGCTCGCGTATCTCGACCGGGATCACTGCTTCGGTTCCATACGTGAGGCGGAATGGGGTTTCCCCCGTCGTTGAGTGGGGCGTAGTTCGGTATGCCCAGAGGACGTTGTGGAGTTCCTCGACCCATGCCCTATTTGCGTCGCCGAGTCTTCGTTTTAGTCCTCTGAGTATGACCTTGTTCGCGGATTCCGCTTGGCCGTTTGTCTGGGGATGTTCGACCGAGGTGAAATGGTGTTTGGTTCCGAGCTTGGTGACGAAGTCCCGGAAGTTTTTGTCCGTGAACTGTGTGCCGTTGTCTGTGACGATGGCGAGCAGAACCCCAAACCTGGCGAGGATATTTCGTTTGTAAAATTGGAGTATGTTGTGGGCCGTGATTTTGGCTAGGGCTTCGGCCTCAATCCATTTGGTGAAGTAGTCCACGCCCACGATGAGATACTTGTTCTGATAGGAACCTAGGGTGAGGGGGCCGAGGATGTCCATCCCCCACCAGGCAAACGGCCACGGAGAAGAGAGGGATTTGAGTTCGATCGGTGGAGCGAGGTGCATGTCCCCGTGCCTTTGGCATTTGTCGCATCGCTTGACGTGCTCCCTCGCGTCTGTTTATATCGAAGGCCAGTAGTATTCTGCTCGTAAGGCCTTTCTCGCCAGGGATCGTCCTCCAAGTTGTTGCGCATTGATGCCCTCGTGGATCTCCTCCAGGACGGCTACGGCCTAGGATCTATAGATGCATTTGAGAAGTGGGACCGCGAAGCCTCTGCGATATAGTTTTCCCTCGAGAAGGACGTACGAGCAGGCTCGTCGTTTGATCACGCTGGCCTCTTTAGGGTCAGCTGGTAGGTGGCCCGTGCTGAGGTAGGCGTGTAGCAGTGTCATCCAACAGTTGGTATCTCCTATTGCATGGACGTCGAGCGGGGCGTCGGGCGCTTTGGTGCTCGGTTGTGATAAGACTTCTTGGATGACCGATTTTTGTCCGCCTCGCTTTTTGGTGCTCGCCAATTTTGAGAGGATATCGGCTCGGGTGTTCTGCTCGTGCGGGACGTGTTGAACCTCCGCGGAGTCGAAACTTTGCAGTTTTTCGGTGATGAGTGCCAAGTATTTGGCGAGGTTGTCATTTTTCGCCTGATATTCTCCTCGTACTTGTGAGGCGACCAGTTGGGAATCTGTGTAGATTTTAATTTCTTTGGCCCCGAGGTCTGATGCCAGGCAAAGTCCGGCCAGGAACGTTTCGTACTCGGCTTGGTTGTTTGTCGTCGGGAAAGCCAGCATGAGGGAAACCTCTATGATGGTGCCCTCTTCGTTGTCGAGGATGATGCCTGCTCCGCTGCCCGTGGTGTTGGAGGAGCCGTCCACGAAAATAGTCCATTTGTGGTTCCCCGTGGTAGGGTCTGGCGAGGAGGTCATCTCGGCGACAAAATCGGCCAGGGCTTGGGCTTTGAGGGTTTTCCTGCCTTCGTAGACGATGTCGAACTCAGATAGTTCTAATAACCATTTCAGCATGTGTCCAGCCATGTCGGGTCGGCCGAGGAGCTGTCGGATGGGTTGGTCGGTGCGGAGCACGATGGTGTGTGCTAAGAAGTAATGTCGGAGCCGTCGTGCAGCGGTGATGAGGGCTAGGGCGACTTTTTCGATCAGCTGGTATCGGACTTCGGGGCCGTGGAGGGCTTTGCTCGTGAAGTAGATTGCCTTTTGTCCCTCTTCGGTTTCTCTGATGAGAACGGTGCCGACGGCCTCGTTAGCTACGACCAGGTATAAGTATAGGGTTTCGCCCATCACGGGTCGTGTCAGCACCGGTGGTTCGGACAAGACGCGTTTGAGGTGGCGGAGGGCGTGCTCGCATTCCTCTGTCCATTCGAACATGGTCTCCTTCCTGAGTAGTTTGAAGAAAGGGAGGGCGTGCTGCGCTGACTTGGCGATGAACCAGAAAAGTGAGGCAAGTACGCCGTTGAGGGATTGGATGGACTTCTTCGTGGTGGGCGTGGTGATTCCCGAAAAGGCGTGGCACTTGTCCAGATTTGCCTCGATCCCGCGCTCCGTCAGGTAGTAGCCGAGGAATTTGCCTGCGCGGACGCCGAAGGTGCATTTCTCCTGGTTGAAGCGCATTTGGCATTTCCTCGCTGTGTCGAAGACCTTTCTGAGATGGGCCGTGTGGTCGACTTCCGTGTAGGACTTGACGATCATGTCGTCCATGTACACTTCGAGCATGTCACTGATTTCCCCCCGGAAGACGTTGTTCATCATCCGTTGGCACGTGGCGCCGACATTCTTTAGGACGAAGGGCATTACGTTGTAGTAGTAGTTGCCCGATGCCGTCATAAAGGCCGTGCTCTATTTGTCGTGGTCAGCCATTGGGATCTGGTTGTACCCCGAGTATGCGTCCATAAAGGACAAGAGCTTGAAGCCCGCAGAGTTGTCGACGAGTTTGTCGATGTTGGGGAGAGGATAGGCGTCCTTAGGACATGCCCGGTTGAGATCGGTATAAACAACACACATGCGCCATTTTCCATTATTCTTTTTAACGAGTACAACATTGGACAGCCAGGTTGAATACCGGGCTTCTGAAATAAAATTTGCCTCTAGGAGGTCTTTTACAGCTTTTTCATCCGCCGCCGACTTTTCGGGGGACTGTCTACGCCTATGTTGTACTACGCCCTTCGCGGTCGGGTTGATGGACAGCTGATGGCAGGCGACCTCGGGGTCGAGTCCGGGCATCTCCGCGGCGCTCCAGGCGAAGAGGTCGGCGTTCTCGCGAAGGCAGGCCTGTAGCTGTCACTTCGCTAGGTCTGGGAGTCCGGCTCCGATCTTCACGGTTCTGCTCTTGTCGTCCCCGAGCGTCACGATCTCGAATTCACCGTCTGGGATGGGGCGCGTTGGGTGGGTGGGCTGGTTGGTATCGCCGGCCTCTTCTTCGTGATCGTGCTCCTCGGTGAAGCGGCTGTCGAGGTCCATGGATCCAACGAGCTCCTTTGGTTCGCTCTTCGGCGTCACAGTTGGGGTTGCCTTCTTAGTTGCTGGAGCGATGGTGCTCAAACCCTTCAGCGCGGCCTCGAAGCACCTCCGGGCAGCCTCGATGTCCCTGTTCAGGGTCACTACGGCCCCCCGCCTCGTGTAGTACTTCATTTTTAGGTGGACGGTGGAAGGCACCGCGGTGAGTTCGGCCATCGTCGTCCTGCCCAGGATACAGTTGTAGAGGGACGGGCACTCGATGACTAGGAAGCGGATGTTGATTTCCCTGGCGGTTTCCTCTTCCCCGAACGTGACTTTCAGTTCCACGTATCCCCACGGCCTCGTGGTCGTCCCGTTGAACCCTTGGAGGTCAGAGCCCACGTAGGGGGATAGGTTGGATTCGTCAAGTTGGAGGGTCGTGAAGAGTTGAGTGTACATGATGTCCACTGAGCTGCCCCCGTCAACGAGGATGCGTCTGACATCAAAGTTCTCCATCTTCGCCCGTATCAGCAATGGAATGTTGGAATTGGGGGAACCCCTGGGGAGTTCCTCGAGGTAGAAGGTGATCGGGTTGGATCGGCCACGAAATTTTTCGAGCGTGCTCATCTTACCGGAGTTGCTCGTGATAAGTTCTTCGAACTTTCTTTTCACCGATCCTACGGATAGGTTCCTCGTGGAGTTGCCGGAGATGACCATGGCTCTTGGGAAGTATTCCCATCGACTGGTGGATTGTACCGGTTCGCCGTGCAGGTCAGGGCCGTTGGGGAGGCCGAACTCTCTATCCGTGAACCAATCCTCGGGGCGGCTGACACATAGGGCGACCTGGAGTCCGTTATCACCGTCCGAAGAGGGGAGCTCTTCGACTTTCATGGCCTCGGGAGCTTCTTGCCTCGGGGCTTCTCCCCCCGGGTGTATCTCTTCAGGTGGTCGTCCTTAATCAGGATTTCGATCGCATCCTTGAGATGGATGCAGTCTTCCGTCACGTGCCCGTGGCTCCTGTGGAAATGGAAGTACTTCGATTTGTCCACATTGGGCTTAGGGGGTGTCAGCCTGGGGAAGCGGACACCTCCCTGGATGAATTCGGTCTTGGCACATTCGGCCAATATTCGCTCGCGGGAAGCGACTAGGGTCGTGTATTCCATGAATCTGCCTGCGGGGCCGCGTTATTCGCGGGGACGATTTTCCCGTCGGCTATCACCTCTGCGTCGGTGGCTCGACGCTCTGTCGTCTCGGTGCCCGCGGGGGATCTCCCTATCTCGCGTGTCTCAGGCGGAGTTGGCTGCTTGAGTTTCCTCGAACGGGATATAATGCGCGGCTCTGTCGAGGAAGTCCTGTAGAGATGCTGGTCGATGTATCCCCACGGCCTCGTAGAACTTGGAATCGCGGCGCAGGCTCTGCTCCATTAAGTAACGCTTCATCTCGTCTGACGTTGTTACCTGTACTACCTCCCGTGTGAATCTCTCGATGTATTTCCGGAGAGGATCGTCGGGAGCTTGGATTATAGCGCCGAGCGCGGCTTCCGTCTTCGGATGGCGCCGAGATGCTGTGAAGTGTTTCGAGAACAGGTCTTTCAGGACCCTCCACGACGTAACCGATTCTGGCTCGAGACTCTTGTACCACGTCATGGCACCCTTCCTCAGGGTTGTCGGGAATAGTCTGCATTTGATAGCCCCTCGAACATTTCGGTAGTCGAGCATGGCCTCGATGTCTTCCAGGTGATTGTCTGGGTCAGAGGTGCCGTCGTATGTCGAGAGCGTCGGGGGCTTCTCCATCCCGTGGGGGATGGAGGAGGCAATGATTTCGCGGGACAAGGGAGTCCTGTAGTCATCTTCGTCGCTGAGAGCGGATGACGGAGGGGGGGACGATCCATTTGGCAGAGGCACCTGGTTTCGGGTCCTCGGACTCCTGACTGAGGGGTCAATGCGGGAAGGCCCAGTCGGGGCCCTTGCTCTGGCTTGTCGTCTCTAATGAACTTGTCTCATCGGGGACCTTGTCCGCTCCCGTACTGCTTCGGGTTAGGGCCTCTCCAGCCGAGGTCGTCGATTTCTGGGTTGAGGCAAGGGACCCCTCGAGTTACCGTCCTGGTCTTCCCGCAGGGGGGACCTCAACGGGGCATCGTGTTCTAGCGCTCCAATCTGCGTGTTCTGTTGAAACAATAGCTGGTTCGTTTGGTTGATGGCCGCGAAGAGGGCGGCCACCGTGGGGTCCGCTCCAGCCGGGATGGGAATAGGTTGGAACGCCGCTGGGCTTTGGGGCTGGTGGAAGGTCTGGTGTGTCGGATCCGCGGACGACGGAGATGCAGTCTGGCCGTCTCTCTCGTTGATCTCCGCTGGGCGTGATGTCTTCGTTTGCTTGCCGCCGTTTACGGCAGCGTTGAGCATGAAGTCATGCACGGTATCGTTGCGGTGTGGGCTAGCCATAATCGTGGAGTGTTGGTGAAACTTTGGTCCTCTGCTCGGAGTAACAGGGAAGTTTCTGTTCCCATAGACAGCGCCACTGATCTGACCTGATCAGAAGGGGATCACGGACTGGCCACACTTTGTTGGAATGCTACCTGTTCACCGGTGATGAGGAGGAGAAGGGGGGTGTACCTGCAAGACACTCTGATGCCAAAGTAAGGAATTGGGCAGAGTGAGAGCAAAGTACAGGAAAGGGGTAAGAAGTGTGTTACCTGACCCTCTTGTGGAAGAGGGTATTTATAGAGAGACCCCAGCGCAGAGCCAACGATCATTTGAGTTGGGCTAGATGGACAGGCCCAACCCAAGTGACTGCTAGGGCTTACGTGGCATAGTGAAGACCAGAACGTGGTCTTTGCCCTAGTTCAACTATCCCGTGATCTCCGGAAAGTGGGTTTGACCTGCTCTTTCGGAGGTGGGTAGTTGGTTGGTGACATGTCCCCGCGGAGGGGAGCACGTGGAGAACGTGTGAAGGACACGTTGTCCTGCCCGACAGGAGAGCGGGTTCTGCCCGCGGGGGACAGGTCTTGCCCGCGGAAGGCATTGTTTGGTCGAGCGGGGAGTCTCCTGTCCGACGTAGTTGGGGCAGGCCTTTCTTGCTTGTCGGGGAACTCGTGCCCGACGTTGTGCCCGGACTGGACTGGGCCTGGTGGAACATTATTGGGCTGGGCCCGCGTGGTCAGGTCGGGGCCTAGGGCAGAACAAGATTATTGGTATTATTAGGACTTCAATTATTTTATATACAACCAAAAGAGATTAGGTTTTTGGACATTGCTCAAAAATATTTATTGATGGAGTCTTATGAAAATTGCATATATAAATAAGATAATAATGGACTGAGAGGGTTTGGTTTTTTTTTTGCATGGGAATTGAATATGAGAGTTTTTTTCGATTTATTCTTATTCTTATATTAATATTGAACACTCTTTAGCAAAATGTAATAATATTATTTCTACACAAGATTTAAATCTATCAAAGAAAATGAAAATAGTGTATCAAAGTTAGCGTAATAATGGTGGGTTAAGAATTACAAAGAGAAGACTATAAAGCCAAATAATTTAGATACTGCACATAAATGTGACTCGTTATTGTGGTACTACCTAACTCGTACATAAATAAGTTTAATAAATAAATAAATAAAAAGTATTGATAATCTACATAAATACAAAATATCAAGATGTTAGCATATGCTAAGTGTCGCTACTGCGAAAATCGGCGCCGGCTATGACAGAAGAGTCGCCACCGTGCGTTATTTATCCCACAAGAGGGAAAGGAAACTCTCAACATCAACATGTATAAAGGGCATCTGGTCTAACACAGGAACTCCCAACATAGCAGAATACTCCTCCAAAGTGGGTGCCAAAATATAGTCGGGGAACAAGAAGCATCTCAGCTGAGGCTCATAAAACTGCATCAAAGTATACACCCCAGTCGTCTCAAATGCTGAAGGTCTGTACAACAAACTAAGCAATCTCCCATAAGATACTCTGAACTCAGCCCTCACTCTCTCATCTGCTAGAGCAACTAATCCCAGCAAGGAACTGATATCTGGCGAATGCAACCGGTAAGCAATTGTCCTCTTCATGGACTCCATGTCTGGCCAGAAGATACACTAGAATCAGAGGGGAATGATCACACCTGCAACATAAATACACGTTAATGAAATACGAACATGAAAATGCACATGCATATGCAAACAGGAGATCAAGTGCAATGCTGATGAACTGTGCTGCTCTGTACTGAAGCCTGAGAACCATCAAATCTTCGCCTCAAACCAAACCAACCACTCAAAAGAACCCTGTAACCACATCTCACTGAAGAGATAAATCAGGTACTCTGAGGTCAAAGGTTTCCTGCAAACAGACCTACTTACCCCTCACAGGTATGTACTTAACTCGCAGACGAGGTATGGCATCCTATGCGGGTTCAACGTCACAGACTTTCAAGAG
Source organism: Lathyrus sativus (assembly GCA_963859935.3). Classification (NCBI taxonomy): domain Eukaryota; kingdom Viridiplantae; phylum Streptophyta; class Magnoliopsida; order Fabales; family Fabaceae; genus Lathyrus; species Lathyrus sativus. The sequence continues at coordinate 648,358,353 of OZ012741.1, forward strand.
CGATGATACGATACCCAGAAGGTGTGGCATCATCATCCCTTGAAGCGACCTCACTTAGTCGAATCACAATTGATAGGTCCCCAGAGTCGACAATCCTCGGGTCAGACAACTTGTCGAGCCCTAAGGGCCAGGCAAGAAGCATCAAAGAGAATCTCGTCCAAGCGCAGATTTCGCGACTAGTTGGTGCGAGCTAAGCAAGCAGGCTAACCACTACTCTCTACTTCTAAGTCTATGTGCAAACTCAAGCCCAGGTCCGACTTATCTCTCAATCTAACCCTCTTCCCAGCACAACAACAATGATAGAGTACTGAAAGTAAAGGCAGAAAGGTAAATACATACAAAACCCCAGACGAGAAAACAAGCGCTAGGATTGACTCGCATAGGGAACCGTTGGAGTCGCCAGCAGAGTCGCCAGCTGTCGCTACTGCGAAAATCGGCGCTGGCTATGACAGAAGAGTCGCCACCATGCATTATTTATCCCACAAGAGGGAAAGGAAACGCTCAGAGTAAACCTAACGCAAAGGGGGAAATGAATGGTCATCGCAACCAAATCCTGGATTCAGGAGTCGGTTACGCAAGGGGAAGGTATTAGCACCCCTCACGTCCGTCGTACTCGACGGGATCCACGCTTGTTTTCTATCTAAGGGTGTGTTATTCTATCTATTCCACAGGTCTTGGTTAAAAAGAAAATAAAACGATTCGGCAAAGTATCGCACTTTATGCCTACGTATTCCCGTCTGGAACGAGAAATCAGAGTCAACGTAGTTCACCTAACTACGGGTTAAGGGGGGAAGGTTTCTCATCAAGATATCGCATCTTGTGCCTACGTACTTTCATACAGCATGAAAGATCAGAGCAAACGTAGTTCGGGCTACGGAGGACACAAGCTTGTCTGACAATTTTTTTATCTCCTTACGAAAGGGTTTTCCTGATTAAGAGTCCAAGCGGACAAAAATGACATTTTGAAATTTGTTTTCAGTTTTTTTACGAAAGAACTGTTTTTTAGTCTATTTGCAACTTGTACTGTACTAAAGACTTGTGATCTGAGAGTGACTACGTCGCATGTCACCCTAAGGGTACCATACTAAGCAGCCAGATTACTGAAGAGTGACCCTCCAGCAACCTTTTCTCCAATAGCTTAAGGCTCGTAACGTACAGCACGCGTTATCCTTATTACTGTGTTTTTGAATTGTTTTGAGATGAGAAGAGAAAGACGCTCTAAAAAGCCTATGGTTGAAAGGGAAACTAGCCTAATGTTATCATGCATGGGTCAAAACCTAATGTCTGTCATAATTTCCTCTTGCACAGAGGAAATCAGAGATCCTAGGAGGTAAACAGCAAAAGAAAACAAACAAATACAGTAAATAGTAAAATGCATGCAATGCAGCAATACAAGCGAGGCAAGGGAGTCCTGCTCTACCTCGAACCCGAGAAAACAACAGGCAAAGTGAATCAACTTAACTTCAAACCTATGGGGGCAAGAAACACAAGCCAACAAATAATACAGAGAAAAGCAAAAGATACAGAGAAGGCAACCCAAGCACCAGCACCCAACTCCTACAGCAAACAGCAACAACAGTAGCAAGCCCTAAACAGCTACAGTTGCTTTGACAACAAAAATTGACAGCAAAGGCTTCATCTTCATGCTAGCTTCTATTTCAAGCTTCATCAATATTTAAGCTCCCACAAGCACACTCCAAGAAGAGGATTAATCATCAAGATCAAGTTATAATGTTAAGAAACTTAATGACAACCAAAGGAAATCACTAAGAACTCAACATTGCAAATGAAAGGTATCCTCAAAGTTCTACTCACTTGGGCATACCACTCATCCCTCCTAAGGAGAGATAGAGCTTCCCAAGGAGGAATTTATGTCATTGGATGGAATAGAGGCAAACAATGCACTCCATGTTTGAAGAAAGAATCAAATCTAGGTCTAAGGCACTTCCTAAAACCCTAATTTCCTAAGCTCCTAAAAAGATTCCACAAGAGGAAAAGTCTTCAACTCCAAGATCCAATCTTCAATCCCAAGCATCTTCACTGAATGAAGAAGCTCCACCAAAAAGAACTCAAGCTTAAACCAGCTCCAAAGCAGCCAACCAAACCAAACAATCCAAAGCACTCAAGAGAGGAATCCACAAACACAAGCAACTTGCAAAATACAACTAAAATAGAAAACAATGTTGTAAAATTCTAATAAAATTCCTAGGGGAACATGAATGTTTGAACTAACTAGTGTAAAAAGATTGAAGCCTAAATCAACTTCTAAGTTATCTAAACAATTCCTACATTGAGATAGGTCAAAGGAATCCACAAGTTTGGGAGGGTCCTAATCTCAATACCTAAAACAGACCTTAATGTTGTTCTAAAATTCTAATAAAAATGCTAGGGGAACATGAATATCTACCCTAAAACATACTAAAAGATCTAAGCCAGAAAGATTACCAGATTGAAGAACAAAAATAGACAAGGCAGATGAAGAATTATGCAAAAATAAAGAACAAAATAAAATGTGAAAAATCATATTAAATAAAAAATGCATGGAATTGCATTTTGTTAATCCCAGAAAATCATAAATTCCATAAGGATCATGAGGATATTTTTAAAATAATTTTTGGATCAAAATTGGAATTAATATGATTTTTGGAATCAACAAACAATTAAAATAAAACAAAAGGGAATAAAAATCAAATAAAAGCCACGAATAATCCACAGCCTTTGGATCAGTCAACAAGTCAAGGGATCCAACGCGCCTCATGCTGCCAACACATTTAGTGATACGCAGCGTTTTGAATTAAAATTTCTTCTCCTCAGATTAAAACACAAGCGTTGGATTGAGTGGTCAGTCAATGGTCAAGGCAAGATCCTGTGGTCTACAACTCATCTTCTCCAAATCTCAGGTCATCAGAGTGGAGGTTTCACACGGTGGATGGTGGTGGCCGGAGAAGACTCCGGTTGTCTTCTCCGGCGAGGGTTCATGTGAAGGTCATCAAAAATGACAAATTCTATATCAATTTTGCTCAGAATTTCACGTACATTCCAAATATCTCATCAAAATCCTCTAGATCAGGCTAGGTTTCAAAATACGAATCAACTTTCTGAGATCATGTCAATTTTGATCATCACCAAAATCTAAACTATTGGTATAGAAATCATCCTCACGTTGCATACATCATCCTGATCTAAACAACTTGCATTAACTCCTTATGAATCAAGAGATTCGAACTCAAACAGTTTTGGTATATCATCTTCAATCATCACCAAATGCTTCCAGATCAAGCCTAAAACGATCTATGTCTTGTCTAGATCCTAACCACAGGTCTAAAACTATCTAACTCATGCTAAATTTTGAGAGATACTAACCTGGTATATGTCATACCCCAAATTTGTCCTACCTGTATGTAGCCTTCATCTTTACATCTGCTCACCGGCTACTGTTCAAAAAAATCAAAAAAAAATACATATGTTGTTTCTACTGGTCAAGTAATGAATTTAGTTTCACTTGGATCAAGGCTTGTATGCACAGTTCAAAATTTGCTTGTCTCAGGATTCAATTAGGGTTTTATGCAAATTTCAGAAGTTCATATATCAACTCATAAACCTTATGATTTTAAGGCACGGTTCCTGCCCAAGGTGGTGCAGCTTCAAGTTTTATTTTAAAATCGAGCTTTGATTCAAGGAAAATTCAAGAGGTTTAAATCCATTCAGGTCCGAATCCATCCATTAATCCCAAAGAAATACATTATCCAAATAAGTCTCATTTCAGAAGAGAAATCCCATACGAAATCATTTGCAAAGAATAAAGAATGAGCCCATGAAAATCATTCCTGGCCTAATCATATTTCCAATACAAATGCCAAAATGCTACCACTACTAACTTGTCAAGCCATTCATACTTTCACCCACTTTTCATAAGTTAACACAAAGCACAATATCATATTTTTATTTAAGTTATGAGATCACCAGAACCATTAGGAGATTACAAAAGCCTAACGTACAATAAACAAGGGTTTATTTCATAATAAACTTGTTTAAAATAATAAAAGGGCTCATGCGCCTAAAATTCACAAGTTCTCCACAAGTGCTGTTACACTCAAGTTACATGGAAATAGAAGGGTAAATCAATGTTACAAAAGGATTTTACAAGCAAGAGGGCCAACAAATGCAAGTCATGAAAAACAAAAGAGGCCCATTAGCAGATAAGAGAAAAATAAAGTTGTGAGAACATCTTGCATTCGCGCACCGCTTCAGCCCACCAAGCCTTCATGTGCATGCCACAATGAGCTGCAGTTACAACAGAACAAAAAAAATGTTCAAAACCACCAGCATAAAATGACAAACCCCTGCTGCCGCGACACAGTTACCACCTGCAAATGGGTCCCCACAAATTTTTGTATAAAACACCCTTCACACGCAAGCAGTAGCTCCACCATTTGTAAAGTAACTCCACTACACAAGGCTTTGCAGATAGTACAACCACAACAGCAAAACGTGGTACGCACGCTCAACTCGTGGGTGGAGACAAGCAAACCATTGTGTTTTACACAACCAACACCTGCAGTGAAAACAAAACTGGACCAGCAAACACAGCTATGAAGAAAAAAAGCAGAAAAAGCCAGCACCAGGCTGCATAAATCGTACCAGTATCCCATCAAAACAACCCACACATCATCAACACAATAGTCTCCATACCACCTTCATAAAGGAACTTCATGTTACAAGACAAAAAAAATCAGTGGCCCTGCCCGCAAACCGACGAAACCTGCACAAGAGTGAGGACCCCACTACATCACATCCTTCTGCGGTTGATAGAGTACATAGCAGTAATCCATGTACACACTTTATCAGGCCCCACACTTTGCAAAATCCACAACAGACCAAAAGGGAAAATGTTACACAACTTGTAGAAAACAATTCAAAACAATAAGTCTGGACATACGACAATACCGTTGCCAATTGCCAGCGCATCTTGCCCTTCACACAACCAGTCACAAAACAAATACCCCCAGCAAGGACTTGCATAAATGAAGAAGGGGACCATTTGAAAAGGACATACAACAGACCTGTGGCGTTTCACTGCTATGTACAACTATACCAACCACAACTTGTCCACACCATGACAACTTTGGTCTGAACCTGCAAAAGTGAAACGCAAAAACCACATAAAACTCATACGCGTGAACTAAACTGAAAAGGACGGATGCTTCATTTTTCAACAAAACCACGATATCCATAGCCTGTACACCGACCTGCAAAATTTCCAAAACATGACCAACAAATTCCTGCGTAGGAAAAGTAGCCAACTGACCGCACCTCAAAAAATCATACCTGCAAAATAACAAACAGAAGGAGGCAAATATCAAGGGGGAAGATTTTCCAATTCAGGGGGAAAAAAGGGGAACTGATTCTTCAGCTAAAAAGAAAATCAGTAACTCACCTTCAGGCTTCTCCTTCCTCCTTCAACATCAAAAACACCTCTTCATCTTCTAACCAACGACAACACCACTGCGAATTCCATTTCAAAATTTCAATCAAATCCTTCAATAACAAAACTGAACCCACAATCTCTCAAAAAACTCAGATCCATGACCAATCGAAACAGAACATAGAAGAAGAAAACGCAGTGAAAACGAAGCAGGATAATCCAAGTTTCAATCAACCAAATCTTCATTAGAACCTCTTCCGTAAACCAGTTTTGAGACCTTTCCGCCGCCTCCGACAACTTGCGAACCATCCACCATAAAAGCCCTCTCCGATTCCAACTTCAACCTTCGTTCCTTCATCCATTTCCACCACATCTCAAATCCACTTCTTTCAGAACCAACACGACCCGCCGCAAATCTTCTCTCCATAAACCGTTCTTCAATCACAACCTCAAAATCCCAAAAAAATCCCCAAATCAACCCTAACTCGTCAACCCAACATAATTCGGTAAATAGGAGCTCTGGATCAAAAAAAAACGAGAACTGAGAGAGCATCAACACCAGTCGTGAGCAGAGAGAGGTGATTCATTTTTGAGCAGAGAGATAAATTGAAACAGAGAGTGAGAATCGGGGCCAGAAACGGAAAACAGGACGTGAACAAGGATTTATTGGGCTGTAAAGCCTATCTGTTCAGTACCCATATTTCAGTCTTCACCTCCCCCTGTTTTCTTGTATGTTTATTTTTTTTTAACTTAAGTTTTAAATTTTGTATATATTTAGATTACTAGCATATCATAAAACACTTTATTAATGCTATTTCTTTTAGTTTCATATTCAAAAACCCTTTAATAATTTTTTTTATTCTTTTTAAAGCTATTTTATATTAGAAATTAGATTTTATTTCTCATTTATTATAGAGCGATTTGTTCCATTTTTGCTCTTTGGGGTCAATGACGAGACCTCCGTAATTCATTACCAGTCAAATTATTGATAGGTAATGTTGGATCTGAGACCACCTCTTTTCTCTCTTCATTACTTGTCCCGACTCGATTCAAAAACTTTGTCAAACAATTTTCAAAATCAAATCATCTTCGTATTGAGTTAAAAAGAGGGGATTAAGTGTAGACTTTCTTCCTCTCCGAGTGTTGGGATGCCCACTGTAGTGAGGGTGGTCTCGATGCTCGTCTGTCAATACAAAGACGCTCCCACCCCTTTTGCTCTTAAAACCTCGGTCTCGTACCGAGTGCATTTTCAAACCCCTTCAATAAGGAATCATTTCTCTTTGTATTGAATTAAAGAGAGAGGATTGGGTGTAGACCTCTTCCTCTTCGAATGTTGGGATGCCCACTGTAGTGAGGGTGGTCTCGATGCTCGTCTGTCAATACAAAGACGTTTCCATACCATTTCCTCATAAAACCTCGTACCGAGTTTACTTTCGGTAATAAATTGATTTCTCTTTGTATCGAATTAAAGAGAGAAGATTGGGTGTAGACCTCTTCTTCTCCGAGTGATGGGGATGCCCACTGTAGTGAGGGTGGTCCCGACACTCGTCTTTCGATACGAAGATGCGACTTCTTCCACCACCTCTCCTGGCACAACTCCTTTCTGAAACATTTTCACACCTAAAACCTCGGTCCTGTACCGAGTGCATTTTCAAATCTTTTCACAACAAAAACTTGAATGGTCGTGGAGTGGTTAGGCGTAGGCCTTCTCCTATCCCGAGTGCTGACGTTTACCGTAGGGTTCTCTGTCGCAAAGCACTTACCATTCAAAACCAAAAACATCTTTAATAAGAGAACAAAGTTCTCTTTGCATTGAATTAAAGAGAGAGGATTGGGTGTAGACCTCTTCTTCTCCGAGTATTGGGATGCTCACTGTAGTGTGTGTGGTTTCGATACTCGTCTTTCAATACCAAGACGCTACGTTCGCCACACATTTTTACAACAAAAACTTTGAGATAAAGAATTGGGTACTACCGGTAGGGGTTACTATCCGAGGACCTATCTCGCCCCAAAAACAATCTCAACCAATCAAACATGATACCTTGCCTCGCATGGCGTAAACCAACCTTTCAAACAGGATATGTTACGTCCGTTCTACCGCAAACAGGTACGCATAAGTCTCCTCACATGCGAGCAGCAAAACACCTAAACTACTAGAACGCGCACGATAACATCATCCACACAAACACACCGGTTATCCGCATTGTAGGCACGAACTACGTTGCTCTGATTTCTCATGCATATTGAGAATACGTAGGCATAGGATTGCGATATCCTAGCGAGCACCCTTTTTTCTTTTTCACCCCTTTCCCATAAAGGCATGCTACGTCCGTTCTACCGCAAACAGGTAACGCCTAAGTCTCCAACGAGCGAGCAGCAATACACCTAACTGCTAGAATGCACACGATAGCATCGTCTACCAGAATTTCCCCGCACACCGTAGGCCGAACTACGGCTGCTCTGATTCTTTACTTCTTCCAAGTAAAGATACGTAGGCACAAGGGCCACAATCCTTGCCGAGCACATTCCCCCCATATCTGTGGTTCCCCGAACTACGTCGACTCTGACTTTCTCACATCTATTGAGAATACGTAGGCATAGGACTGCGAAGTCCTACCGAGTCTGTTCTTTCTCTTTTTCCCCGTTCTCTCTTTCCTCCTAACTTTCCTGTTTCTAACCCTTTTCTCTCCCCCTGCGGAACACTTCTTATAGCATAATGTTTAAGCAAATATATCACACGTCGACAAACAAAAGGTTCCCATTGAGTACGATGGATGCGAGGGGTGCTAATACCTTCCCCTCGCATAACCGGCTTCCGAACCCGTTCTTGGTCGCGAGACCATCTTATCCATTTCTTTTCTTAAGGTTTTCTCGATATTTTCCTTTCCCCTCATGGGATAAATAAAGTTCGGTGGCGACTCTTCTATCTATCTTTTTTGCCTCCCCGTCGTTGCGCGATGCATTTTTCGAGTAGCGACAGCTGGCGACTCTGCTGGGGACTCCTAGCGAGCCAAACCTAGTTTGCTTGTCGCATTTGCGATTTATTTGCTTTTGTTATTTGTTTGTGTTGTGTTCTTTCTAACCTGTTGGGTTTATTTGGGTTTGGTTTGTGAGAATAAAGCTTCCTACCCGAGCTTTCGAGTATACACTAAGATATGAGGTGGATTCTCTCTGATTTGCGAGACTTAGGACTCGTTGAGTTGGATTGAATTCCACCGCTCAGATGAGACCCTGTTGGGATGATTATGTCTTACGTGTAGTCGTAATGACGTTTTTATTTCCGACGTGGGAGTCCGTGACTCTGAGGACCTTTGTAGAACCTTATTTCAAAGGTTGCTAAAACATGACTCTGTGTTCATCCTTTGAAAGGATTACCGTCTTACGAGTAGTCGTTCTGATGGAAAACTTTTGAGGGTTAGTGCATGGGACTTTTTTTTAAAAGCCTTTGGGATACCCTCTTATAAACCAATAGATAGCCCACCCGAGGGGAGAGATACCTTTTGTTGTTGTCTTGCAGGATCTGTGACTTTGATCCTTGATGTGGATTTGTTCTCGTGTGCACTAATTGCATTGCATTTGCATAAGCATCTCTGCATCATTTTGCATTTTCTTCCCAGTGCCAAAAGCTTACCCATCCTCTATTCATAACCCGCAGCTGATTTCCCGATACTCCCATTGAGCTTGTGAGAGCTGTGAAGCGTCTAAAGCAAAAGGAACGTAGACGTCTCGAAAGGCCAGTTTAACAAAGCAAGCGGAGGTAGCTATGTCAGAGAACAACCGCCAGAATGTGGATCCCCCACAAGGATTTACTGTGACGAATAATCCACTGTATGATCTTCCGCTTGATGACCATCCTCCACAAGTAAACGTTCCTACTCGACCCCAGAGGATGCCAATGACTGATCCCATGGAAGAAAAGATTCGTGCCCTTGAGGAGACAATTCAAGCTATGAGAGTGTCTGACATGCCCGACCTCGATGCTGCTGATATGTGTCTAGTGCTAGATTTGGTGATCCCTCCGAGATTCAAGATACCCAAATTTGATAAGTACATAAGCTTTAGTTGCCCGATGCGTCATTTGGTGATGTACTGTCGAAAAATGACCCCCTACACTCATGACGATAAGCTAATGATTCATTATTTTCAAGAAAGTCTGAGTGGAGCATCATTAAGTTGGTACACAGACCTAGAAAGAAGTCATATCCAATCATGGAGGGACCTAGCCAGCGCTTTTCTAAAGTTTTACCAGTTCAATCTAGACATTATTCCCGCCCGCATGCAGTTGCAAAACCTATCTCAGAATGAAAATGAACCTTTTAAGGGATATGCACAACGGTGGAGAGAATTTGCAACAAGGGTGCAACCACCACTTTTGGACAAGGAACTGATTGACATGTTCATCAACAGTTTGCATGGCTCTTATCTTGAAAGAATGGCTGGTTGTACGCCATCAAGCTTCTCTGACCTTGTGATTGTAGGAGAGCGCCTCGAAAGCTACCTCAAAAGTGGACAAATCCAGGACGCATCAGGCAGCCAGGCCAATGAGACTGAACCCTTCAATAATTCCTATGAGGAAGACAAGGATGAAACCAACGCATTCATAGCAAACGTTGAGTATTCTCACGATATACCAACAAAACTCTGTGGTCCCTCATCTGCTCAACAGGCATCATTACCAGTGCCATGTTATCCTTATGAGAAATCAGCCACGCCTAAAGCTTCATCCCACAAGCCATGGGTCGCTCCTCATGCAAATCAACGAGTCCATGGCCGAGGTCATCCGAATCAGCGCCGAAATCAGAATAGGCCCAACAACAACTTGGAAAGAAGGACTGCTCCTCTTCATCCAGTCCCTATGTCGCACATTCATCTTCTCCCACATCTGATTCAAAACTCATTGGTGGAGCCTAAAACTCTTAAGCCTGTGCCAGAACCTTACCCTCCTGGGTACAATCCCAATGCTCAGTGTGGATATCATGGAGGATCCATGGGGCACTCGACTGAAGAATGCAAAGCCTTCCAAGCCAAGGTGCAACAACTAATTGACAAAGGGTACATCTCTTTTCCAGAAGGAAGTTTGGTTGTCCATGTCAACCTCTCAGCTGTCTAAACTCGAATATTTCAAGGGTCATTTCCAGAAGCCAGTGGTCTAGACAGGCAGACGTCCTCAACATTGGCAGTCCTTGAACGCTTTTATCATTTGCATCTTGTAGTTTATTTCCTGTTAATTGCTACTTGTGTTTAAACATTGTTGTTTTGAATGGTAATATTAATGGAGTTATTATGCATTTTCCGAATCAGTCACGTCGTATTCACTCATTATTTCCACTTATCACAGACACATACACTTTTATCCACTCCACTTCATCACTGTTGTGTTTAGCAAATATTGGAGGGAGGATGACGAAAACGAAATACCCATAATAGCAAACTGTATGCTTTCAGACATAATCTCGTCAATGATGTACAGGCATTGTTTCAAATCCCCTAAACACCGGAGATATAAGGAGTTAATCCCTAGTCAACCACTTCGAGCCTAGAAGTAGGAGTTTCCTTCGGATATTCAAATCCTTACACTCAACCTGGGGCAGGGTAGTTGTTCAGTTAGTCCACTATGCATAAAGCAAAATCCAGAAGACGGTTGTTCATCAATGACCCACGACATGGCAGTCACAATTTGCCAACAAAATCAAAAAAAAATCAAAAGCCTGCTAAGTCAAGCACCTCAAAGGGGACTTAGGCAAAAATCAAGGCAATCCCGGTGGATCTGACAAGCAGAATCAGTCCATGCAAAAGTTAGGGATCAAAAACAAAAGCAAAAGAGGTCCTCAAGCCTTCAACAAAAACAAAATAAGACTCAGTGGCCACCCAAACCAAGGGGTCACTGACTTCCATCAAAATCAAAATAAGGTGACTGTCATCTCGAGCAAACCTTGAACAATCAAGCTCACACCGTCAAGACAAATAGGTGCAGAATTAATTGAACGTAGGACTGGAGATCATCAAGAAGAAGGGGTGGGTACAAATTAATACTTTGAGCCTAATATCCTTTGTTTTATAGCCGTGAGCCAGACCACGTTACAACCCTCGAAAGACCTAATTGAGTCGAGGTTTATTCTGAAAGCATACTATCGCAAGGTTGCGTAACCTGACTCCCACTTATTTGCTAATCATCAGCATTGGTGTCAATATCTTTGCTATATTTTTACACCAATCAAGTTAGCACAACGTTTGGACTAATGGTCCATTCGTGTCACTATCACGACACGTAATAAAGACAATTCTTTCAAAAACTTGCATGAACTTCGCATTAAGATTACCATTCGTAAACAAACAATTTTAATTACAAGTCAGTAGTTGGCATCAAGGAAATTCCAACAGGAAGCACTCAAGCAGGACTAGATTATTCAGCGGTCTGGACCAGAATTGAGCATACCATATAACCTTATGGATCTGGGGCATTGTCATCCCAAGAATTCGGAAATAGTCAGCTTAAGGCAAATCCCCAAACATCAGTTGATTATGGGGCAAATCATTTAAGAAGCAGTTGATCATAAATGAATCACACCAATCAGGGGCAGGCCACCCATAGTTTCTTTGACTTGAGGATAGATTCCTCCAATGTTCAGTCAGGATAAGTCAAGTCGCTTCAACGCTCTTTCAAGAGCAAGCTATTCTAAAGAGTACATTGAAGCCAACAACCACAAGAGTCGGTTAAACAACGATGAATCCTTTCGTGGTACAAACTCTGGGGCAAGCCATCTTGAGGTCATCTCATGGAAAGCTACTCAAGCAAGTTCATCCTCATCAACAATTGTTGAGTTCAAAACGAGTGTTGGGGAATCATACCATCACCTCACCCAAATAACCTTAACCTTCCGAAAAGGCCTTGCTGTCATTGGATCCCTCATCCCACAGCCTAAACCCGTCAAAACCTTGTAACCTTCAAAACCTCCAAAGTCCAGTTCTCGTCTGGCAAGCCTGAATACCAGTCCCATCTAGCCAACCCTTCGCTGAATACCAATTCCTTCTTGGTATGTGTCAGCTTTTAAACCAGCTCTCATCTGGTCACCCTTCCCTTAGCCTACCGTTTAACCAGTTCTCGCCTGGTAAATCTTATTCTAAGGTCCAGCTCCCATCTGGCAAACCACAAAATTAGCTCTCCTTTAACAGCTTAACCTTTTCGCCAACCAGTCCCATCTGGTCTACCCTCCGAATACCAGCCCTCATCTGATACTTCCAACCCAAAGTCCAATCTGCATTGGCAACCACAAAAGCCTAACCTGCATTTCCATTACCATCTGCGATCATATGCATCATACGCATTGCATTCGGCTTTATAAGCATTTTGCATCATACGTATATCCAATATCGTATCATGTTTCTCCAGCCCTTGCATCTTCGCGCTCTAGCATTTGCATTTGCATTTCCATTTATGGAACATCATTATCATTAAGCATCCGCGTATGCGAGTTCAGATCCAGGATCAATCTTGAAGATTCCCAAGATCATCATCAGCCCAGTCAGGGGCATTCTCAGCAAGATTGCGGGTGTTCCCCACGAAGTTGTGCAACTTTTGTTGCGCAAACTCAAGAGCTTCAAAGCAACTATCAGCCCAGTCAGGGGCATTTCATTCAAGACCGTGGGCGTTCCCCACAAAGCTGTGCAATATTTGTTGGGCAAATCCAAGAGCTTCAACGCAATCAGCAGCCCAGTCAGGGGCATTATCTGCAAAGGCCGTGGGTCATCCCACGAAATTCAAGAAAATCAAAAGCAAAATCCAGCCCAGTCAAGGGCACCTTTTCAAGACCATGGGTGTATCACATGATGTATTTCAACCTCGTGATTAATCAAGATCTTCAAATCAATTTGGCCCAGACAGGGGCATCTTCAATAAATCATGGGCGTTCCCCAGTGAGTTATCTCCAGCAGACTTCAACGATAAGTGGCAATCTCTTCAGAGAAGCTTATCCATCTTCAGTGATAAGTGGCAATCTCTTCAGAGAAGCTTATCCATCTTCAGTGATAAGTGGCAATCTCTTCAGAGAAGCTTATCCATCTTCAGTGATAAGTGGTAATCTCTTCAGAGAAGCTTATCCATCTTCAGCGATAAGTGGCAATCTCTTCAGAGAAGCTTATCCATCTTCAGCGATAAGTGGCAATCTCTTCAGAGAAGCTTATCCATCTTCAGCGATAAGTGGCAATCTCTTCAGAGAAGCTTATCCATCTTCAGTGATAAGTGGCAATCTCTTCAGAGAAGCTTATCCATCTTCAGCGATAAGTGGCAATCTCTTCAGAGAAGCTTATCCATCTTCAGCGATAAGTGGCAATCTCTTCAGAGAAGCTTATCCATCTTCAGCGATAAGTGGCAATCTCTTAAGAGAAGCTTATCCATTTTCAGTGATAAGTGGCAATCTCTTCAGAGAAGCTTATCTTTCTTCAGTGATAAGTGGCAATCTCTTCAGAGAAGCTTATCCCCCTATCATCCTTTTGGTGTTAGGGTTGATTTTTTTCCTCGCTCCATCATCCTTTTGGTGATGGGTCTGATATCCTTTTGGTGTCATGACTAGCGCGTGCTTTCCACTATCTTGTTGGTAGTGGGTCCCTTATACTCTTTTAATGTCAGGAAAGTGTGTGTGTGGGTGTATTATCATTCTTTTTGTGATAAGCTTGTCATCTTTTTGGTGTCAAGTTTTCTCTGTTAACATCCTCTGGTGTCAGCGACCTTTGAAGATATCCAATATTTCATTCCCAAGTTTTGTCATTCTTTTCGGACAAATTCAGGGTCTTCTTTTTATCTAATCATCTTCTACCTCGAAAGAATGAATGCCATGACATTTCATCTTACTCGGTTTAAGCTAATTAGATAGGGGCATCTGTCATACCCCAAATTTGTCCTACCTGTATGTAGCCTTCATCTTTACATCTGCTCACCGGCTACTGTTCAAAAAAATAAAAATAAAATACATATGTTGTTTCTACTGGTCAAGTAATGAATTTAGTTTCACTTGGATCAAGGCTTGTATGCACAGTTCAAAATTTGCTTGTCTCAGGATTCAATTAGGGTTTTATGCAAATTTCAGAAGTTCATATATCAACTCATAAACCTTATGATTTTAAGGCATGGTTCCTGCCCAAGGTGGTGCAGCTTCAAGTTTTATTTTAAAATCGAGCTTTGATTCAAGGAAAATTCAAGAGGTTTAAATCCATTCAGGTCCAAATCCATCCATTAATCCCAAAGAAATACATTATCCAAATAAGTCTCATTTCAGAAGAGAAATCCCATACGAAATCATTTGCAAAGAATAAAGAATGAGCCCATGAAAATCATTCCTGGCCTAATCATATTTCCAATACAAATGCCAAAATGCTACCACTACTAACTTGTCAAGCCATTCATACTTTCACCCACTTTTCATAAGTTAACACAAAGCACAATATCATATTTTTATTTAAGTTATGAGATCACCAGAACCATTAGGAGATTACAAAAGCCTAACGTACAATAAACAAGGGTTTATTTCATAATAAACTTGTTTAAAATAATAAAAGGGCTCATGCGCCTAAAATTCACAAGTTCTCCACAAGTGCTGTTACACTCAAGTTACATGGAAATAGAAGGGTAAATCAATGTTACAAAAGGATTTTACAAGCAAGAGGGCCAACAAATGCAAGTCATGAAAAACAAAAGAGGCCCATTAGCAGATAAGAGAAAAATAAAGTTGTGAGAACATCTTGCATTCGCGCACCGCTTCAGCCCACCAAGCCTTCATGTGCATGCCACAATGAGCTGCAGTTACAACAGAACAAAAACAATGTTCAAAACCACCAGCATAAAATGACAAACCCCTGCTGCTGCGACACAGTTACCACCTGCAAATGGGTCCCCACAAATTTTTGTATAAAACACCCTTCACACGCAAGCAGTAGCTCCACCATTTGTAAAGTAACTCCACTACACAAGGCTTTGCAGATAGTACAACCACAACAGCAAAACGTGGTACGCACGCTCAACTCGTGGGTGGAGACAAGCAAACCATTGTGTTTTACACAACCAACACCTGCAGTGAAAACAAAACTGGACCAGCAAACACAGCTATGAAGAAAAAAAGCAGAAAAAGCCAGCACCAGACTGCACAAATCGTACCAGTATCCCATCAAAACAACCCACACATCATCAGCACAATAGTCTCCATACCACCTTCATAAAGGAACTTCATGTTACAAGACAAAAAAAATCAGTGGCCCTGCCCGCAAACCGACGAAACCTGCACAAGAGTGAGGACCCCACTACATCACATCCTTCTGCGGTTGATAGAGTACATAGCAGTAATCCATGTACACACTTTATCAGGCCCCACACTTTGCAAAATCCACAACAGACCAAAAGGGAAAATGTTACACAACTTGTAGAAAACAATTCAAAACAATAAGTCTGGACATACGACAATACCGTTGCCAATTGCCAGTGCATCTTGCCCTTCACACAACCAGTCACAAAACAAATACCCCCAGCAAGGACTTGCATAAATGAAGAAGGGGACCATTTGAAAAGGACATACAACAGACCTGTGGCGTTTCACTGCTATGTACAACTATACCAACCACAACTTGTCCACACCATGACAACTTTGGTCTGAACCTGCAAAAGTGAAACGCAAAAACCACATAAAACTCATACGCGTGAACTAAACTGAAAAGGACGGATGCTTCATTTTTCAACAAAACCACGATATCCATAGCCTGTACACCGACCTGCAAAATTTCCAAAACATGACCAACAAATTCCTGCGTAGGAAAAGTAGCCAACTGACCGCACCTCAAAAAATCATACCTGCAAAATAACAAACAGAAGGAGGCAAATATCAAGGGGGAAGATTTTCCAATTCAGGGGGAAAAAAGGGGAACTGATTCTTCAGCTAAAAAGAAAATCAGTAACTCACCTTCAGGCTTCTCCTTCTTCCTTCAACATCAAAAACACCTCTTCATCTTCTAACCAACGACAACACCACTGCGAATTCCATTTCAAAATTTCAATCAAATCCTTCAATAACAAAACTGAACCCACAATCTCTCAAAAAACTCAGATCCATGACCAATCGAAACAGAACATAGAAGAAGAAAACGCAGTGAAAACGAAGCAGGATAATCCAAGTTTCAATCAACCAAATCTTCATTAGAACCTCTTCCGTAAACCAGTTTTGAGACCTTTCCGCCGCCTCCGACAACTTGCGAACCATCCACCATAAAAGCCCTCTCCGATTCCAACTTCAACCTTCGTTCCTTCATCCATTTCCACCACATCTCAAATCCACTTCTTTCAGAACCAACACGACCCGCCGCAAATCTTCTCTCCATAAACCGTTCTTCAATCACAACCTCAAAATCCCAAAAAAATCCCCAAATCAACCCTAACTCGTCAACCCAACATAATTCGGTAAATAGGAGCTCTGGATCAAAAAAAAACGAGAACTGAGAGAGCATCAACACCAGTCGTGAGCAGAGAGAGGTGATTCGTTTTTGAGCAGAGAGATAAATTGAAACAGAGAGTGAGAATCGGGGCCAGAAACGGAAAACAGGACGTGAACAAGGATTTATTGGGCTGTAAAGCCTATCTGTTCAGTACCCATATTTCAGTCTTCACCTCCCCCTGTTTTCTTGTATGTTTATTTTTTTTTAACTTAAGTTTTAAATTTTGTATATATTTAGATTACTAGCATATCATAAAACACTTTATTAATGCTATTTCTTTTAGTTTCATATTCAAAAACCCTTTAATAATTTTTTTTATTCTTTTTAAAGCTATTTTATATTAGAAATTAGATTTTATTTCTCATTTATTATAGAGCGATTTGTTCCATTTTTGCTCTTTGGGGTCAATGACGAGACCTCCGTAATTCATTACCAGTCAAATTATTGATAGGTAATGTTGGATCTGAGACCACCTCTTTTCTCTCTTCATTACTTGTCCCGACTCGATTCAAAAACTTTGTCAAACAATTTTCAAAATCAAATCATCTTCGTATTGAGTTAAAAAGAGGGGATTAAGTGTAGACTTTCTTCCTCTCCGAGTGTTGGGATGCCCACTGTAGTGAGGGTGGTCTCGATGCTCGTCTGTCAATACAAAGACGCTCCCACCCCTTTTGCTCTTAAAACCTCGGTCTCGTACCGAGTGCATTTTCAAACCCCTTCAATAAGGAATCATTTCTCTTTGTATTGAATTAAAGAGAGAGGATTGGGTGTAGACCTCTTCCTCTTCGAATGTTGGGATGCCCACTGTAGTGAGGGTGGTCTCGATGCTCGTCTGTCAATACAAAGACGTTTCCATACCATTTCCTCATAAAACCTCGTACCGAGTTTACTTTCGGTAATAAATTGATTTCTCTTTGTATCGAATTAAAGAGAGAAGATTGGGTGTAGACCTCTTCTTCTCCGAGTGATGGGGATGCCCACTGTAGTGAGGGTGGTCCCGACACTCGTCTTTCGATACGAAGATGCGACTTCTTCCACCACCTCTCCTGGCACAACTCCTTTCTGAAACATTTTCACACCTAAAACCTCGGTCCTGTACCGAGTGCATTTTCAAATCTTTTCACAACAAAAACTTGAATGGTCGTGGAGTGGTTAGGCGTAGGCCTTCTCCTATCCCGAGTGCTGACGTTTACCGTAGGGTTCTCTGTCGCAAAGCACTTACCATTCAAAACCAAAAACATCTTTAATAAGAGAACGAAGTTCTCTTTGCATTGAATTAAAGAGAGAGGATTGGATGTAGACCTCTTCTTCTCCGAGTATTGGGATGCTCACTGTAGTGTGTGTGGTTTCGATACTCGTCTTTCAATACCAAGACGCTACGTTCGCCACACATTTTTACAACAAAAACTTTGAGATAAAGAATTGGGTACTACCGGTAGGGGTTACTATCCGAGGACCTATCTCGCCCCAAAAACAATCTCAACCAATCAAACATGATACCTTGCCTCGCATGGCGTAAACCAACCTTTCAAACAGGATATGTTACGTCCGTTCTACCGCAAACAGGTACGCATAAGTCTCCTCACATGCGAGCAGCAAAACACCTAAACTACTAGAACGCGCACGATAACATCATCCACACAAACACACCGGTTATCCGCATCGTAGGCACGAACTACGTTGCTCTGATTTCTCATGCATATTGAGAATACGTAGGCATAGGATTGCGATATCCTAGCGAGCACCCTTTTTTCTTTTTCACCCCTTTCCCATAAAGGCATGCTACGTCCGTTCTACCGCAAACAGGTAACGCCTAAGTCTCCAACGAGCGAGCAGCAATACACCTAACTGCTAGAATGCACACGATAACATCGTCTACCAGAATTTCCCCGCACACCGTAGGCCGAACTACGGCTGCTCTGATTCTTTACTTCTTCCAAGTAAATATACGTAGGCACAAGGGCCACAATCCTTGCCGAGCACATTCCCCCCATATCTGTGGTTCCCCGAACTACGTCGACTCTGACTTTCTCACATCTATTGAGAATACGTAGGCATAGGACTGCGAAGTCCTACCGAGTCTGTTCTTTCTCTTTTTCCCCGTTCTCTCTTTCCTCCTAACTTTCCTGTTTCTAACCCTTTTCTCTCCCCCTGCGGAACACTTCTTATAGCATAATGTTTAAGCAAATATATCACACGTCGACAAACAAAAGGTTCCCATCGAGTACGATGGATGCGAGGGGTGCTAATACCTTCCCCTCGCATAACCGGCTTCTGAACCCGTTCTTGGTCGCGAGACCATCTTATCCATTTCTTTTCTTAAGGTTTTCTCGATATTTTCCTTTCCCCTCATGGGATAAATAAAGTTCGGTGGCGACTCTTCTATCTATCTTTTTCGCCTCCCCGTCGTTGCGCGATGCATTTTTCGAGTAGCGACAGTATAGATCTGTTGACAGAGGTACTTGGAGCTCGTTGCTTGCTTTAAAAGGCTCCAGATAGCTTCAATGATCCAAGAGGAAGAACTTGCACACCTCAATTTGGCTTGAATTGGTCTGAATCACAAAACACGATTTCAATTTGCAGCTGTGGAATTTCAAATGCTCTCTCTGGTTTTGGCGCGAAATGAGGTTCAACCTTGATCTGAACTCATCCTAATCAATATATAGAAGAGTTTCATGGGCTTTTGGATCCAAATTGAAGCCCAAAACAGTGCATTGCAATTTCTGGTTTTTTCATTCAAGTGCAATGTACCAGACGTGCTTTGAAAGCTTTTTATTGTTCCAGAAGGTTCCAACACATTGCAAATTGCATTTGGAGTGAATTTGAATTGGTAGAATGGACTGAATTGCTTTGTGTATTGATTTGGTAATGTAACTTGCAAATGAAGCAACTACATGGCAACTTCCAAAACTTGAACTGAACTCAAAATTCTGTTAAAACCAAAGTGTTTGAAATGTGATTTTCAATCAGAAAATGTACCCACTTGCTTGGTTTGAGGCATCTAGCACAAAATCACATTTCCCCCTCCTTTCCATATTTGAATTTCCTTCATTTTCAAGCCATTTCAAGTGACTTTTTAATATGAGGCAAACCAAACTTTCATGACCACTTGGTTGCACTCAAAACATCATTTTAAGCAAGTTCCATGTTGAACAAATTTCCATTTGAAACTTGCAAGTTGGAGATATGGACCTATGATTGAAAATGACCTATAATCTCACTTTCCCAAAATACCCCTAACTTGTAAACCTCATAACTTGAGTTCTACAAATCATATGGAGGACTTCTAGTACAATTTAGAAATCTAAGATCATGAGGAACAACTTCCATGTTGGCCAAAAGTTCAGGTGAATCCTTCTTCTAGGTCAAAAATAGCTTTGAAGTCAGATGATTTTCACAGACAAATTTCAGAAGCATTTGAGGACCTGTAACTTTTCTGGACCATAACTTGAGTTATATAAATCCCCTTGAGGACTTCTAGTACTCCAATTAAAGGTATAGAGAAGCTCTAGAAGTTCCATTCTATCCAAAGATCCATTTGAAACTTGTATCTTTACTTATGTGTCCTTGAAGTTAGGCACTAAATAGGGTAATTTGCACTGAAACCCTAATTTAGAAACTTCCCACACTCTTGATTCTTCTTGATTTGATCTTGGCACAACCCCACAAGTTTCTCAACACATCAATCCATGAACTCCATGACCTCAAAGTAGGCTTGAATGCTTTTCAATTGCATAATTGACCTAGGGTTGATCTAGATGAAACCCTAATTGTCTGCACTTCAACTGTGGCTCTTGCATTTGAATCAATGACTTGATTTAGCTCCAACATGGCCCTCTAGGCACTCCATGAGCTCTATACACATCTTTTATTCACAATCAATGCTTCACACCCCATTGATGGTCCTCAATCGGCTCTCAAGATAGGAGAAAATCCACATGTAGGCACTCAAACTTCACAAAGCCTCAAACCACCTCCTGATGACTTGGATAACCTCTCAAGCTTGGATAAGACCTCTTGCTAGGCTTCTCTTGATAAGAATCGCACTTGATCCCCTGTTGTATGAATGATATGAAATGGTATGCAAATGATATAACTATGCAAATGATAATGCAATGAAACATAAACCAGGTAAAAAGAGGTTGAGCAAATTTTGGGGTGCAACAGTTGCCCCTATTCAAACGGCTTGGACCCGACTGGGTGAAGAGCGAACGACCTTCAATCAATCGAGGTAAAAGACAGTTAAATACCAAGAAACCCGGAAATTTGCCAACTGCAGACACGAACTGCACAAATTATTTGGAGAACAAAATCCACCAAATTATACTCCATCTTTGCTATGGGGTTTGTCACCAAAATCCACCAAAGATGGTTGAATATCTCTGTTAACAGAATACAATCTTTTTTGACGTTTTTACTGGGGAAACAACTCTGCCAACAACACGGGGAATAACTTTGGCGACGTCCACTGAGGAAATAGTTTTATCAACAAATAAGAAATAACTCTGCCAACAACACAGGAACTAACTCCGCCAATAATACAGGAAAATAACTTTGCCAATAATACAGGAAAATAACTCCATCACCACTACGGGAAATAACTCTGTCCGATACAAAGAAAATAACTCTGCCAAATACAGGAAAATAACTCTGTCACCACTACGGGAAATAACTCTGTCCGATACAGGAAAATAACTCCGTCACCACTACGGGAAATAACTCTGTTCGATACAGGAAAATAACTCCGTCACCACTACGAGAAATAACTCTGTCCGATATAGGAAAATAACTCTGCCAAATACAGGAAAATAACTCCGTCACCACTACGGGAAATAACTCTGTCTGATACAGGAAAATAACTCTGCCACCACTACAGGAAATAACTATGTCCGATACAGGAAAATAACTCCGTCACCACTACGGGAAATAACTCTGTCCGATACAGGAAAATAACTCTGCCAAATACAGGAAAATAACTCCGTCACCACTACGAGAAATAACTCTGTCCGATACAGGAAAATAACTCTGCCAAATGCAGGAAAATAACTCCGTCACCACTACGGGAAATAACTCTGTCCGATACAGGAAAATAACTCTGCCAAATACAGGAAAATAACTCCGTCACCACTACGGGAAATAACTCTGCCCGATACAGGAAAATAACTCTGCCAAATACAAGAAAATAACTCCGTCACCACTACGGGAAATAACTCTGTCCGATACAGGAAAATAACTCTGAATACAGCTTCTCTGCCTATCTTTGCAGTAGCTAACTCCATCAATCAAATGGGTAACAAAATACTGGTCCAATCTTCAAACTTTTAGCGTGGACATGGCAGCAAATCTGAGAAGGACTCTACTGGGGATTTTCTGAACCCAAACAGCCAGACACCTACTTCGACATAGGCGGCAACTTCCAAAAATTGATTCACGAAATCTTTTGATACTGTCATAACAACAATTTTGAAGAAATACTCCGCTGGAAGGGTAAGAGAAACTAATCCAAGCAACTCTCTGGTGAATAAGACAAACATTACCATTACACGTCTCACGCCGAGACCTTGCTTATCTGGTAATTAATCTGAACAAGAGCTCCCTCCACCTCCAGGGAAAACAACAATTGAATACAAAAGGTTAACCAACCTGGCTTATGTTTCAAAATGCATATGTTTCACAATGGCGTAATGCTCCATTCGACATGGAAATGCTACGCGTTTGGGTAGATGCGAATATGATGATATATGCAAATGCTAACGCAGGCTCAAGCTGCTGAGAAACACTCTGGTATGAAACGGCTAAGAACAAAACCAACTCTGCTGGGGATGAACGAGTATCACAAAGTATTCTAGCAAAATAAATGCCGGAAACAAACAGCCAACTCTGATGGGGAGAGATCATACATTTGGGAAGAAAACACAAACCCTGCTGGGGAAAGATGCGACCTTTCTGGGGGAAGAACTACATTGTCAGGACACAGTCTACAAACTCTGCTGAGGATAATCATCCTGACGAAAGAATGACGACTTGCGGGGAAAGAGAATAACCATCCTCTAGGAAGGCGTCCTTTGCCGGGGATATTGATTTTGACCTGCTGGGGATATCCTATGGACTACTTCCATGAGGATACTCTTAAAGCGAAATTCCTGGTGATACTCTCTCGGGGAGGACGATTCCACATCTGGTAGGAATAAGCGTTGTCTCTACTATCTGGGGATAAGATACGACTTGCTAAGGAACGACATCAACTGAAGTCAGGCCCTACGTCGAGAGACTTTGGCTGGGGAATACAATTCCTGACCGTTTGCTTCAAAGGTAAGGACCCTGCAAAACACAAACGAGACAAAACAAATCTACACAACAAAATCTATCCGAGTTAATATCCGTAACATTCATTCAGTCAATTCGAAGTTTTAGCAATTATTGGCAAGGGCCAGCAAGTTTATGCAAGTGCAAGTTCATCAAAAACATCGGCGTTTTTCACAAACAAAACAGTAAAGAACAAGCATCAAGTACTGAATATCATGTTTTATTGAATGGGCCTGTAAATAGGCAAAGCTTTGTACACTGGATGTAACTCCTGAAAAGAGGAAGTTACGCACAAGCAAAATACAATACATGCACAAGAAGCACAAAGAAAGATACAAAACAAATTTGATATTCATGTCGACAACGTGGTACAGACAAACACCATGAGCTGATTCTCCTATGACTCGCCCTACTATGGCGCTTTCCCGGTACTCGATCTTCGAAAGAGATTGTTTTAGATGAACGACCCTCAGGTATTCCTAAACCACTAAGCAATGCAGTATCAAACTCGGACCGCAGTCATTTGCTTTTTTTCAATCCCTAACTTCTGCGTGAATCGCCTTTGCGGGTTTTCAATTCACCAGGATACCCTTTTTTGCCGAAGTCGCCCTTTTCAGGTTTTCGACTTCACGGGTGTACATATTTTCAATTTTATCCCTAACTTTTGCCCGAACCTTTTATTCCTTTTTTATGGTTCGCTGGGATGCCCCATTTTTTCCTGGACTCTCTTTTTTCTGTCCAGCGGGTCACTTTAAGCAAAGTATTTTTTAACTGCGTCCGAATTCACAGGAGACGTAAAGTCCTCACCATCCATGGTGGATAACAACAAGGCTCCTCTAGAGAAAACCTTTCTGACGACATATGGACCCTCGTAGTTGAGAGTCCATTTGCCCCTGTGATCCGATTATGGTGGGAGAATCTTTTTCAACACAAGATCGCCCGTCTGAAAGCTTCGAGGGCATACCTTCTTATCGTAAGCTTTCTTCATCCGGCTCTGATACAACCGACCATATGCGAGAGAAGCCAGTCTCTTTTCATCCATTAAACTGAGCTGGTTCAGTCTATCTTTTACCCATTCTGCCTCATCAAGTTGGACATCGCGTAAAACCCTCAAAGAAGGAATCTCAACCTCCAATGGTAACACTGCCTCCATGTCATACACCAATGAGAAAGGGGTTGCCCCGGTTGACATGCGTACCGTCGTACGATAACCGTGCAAAGCGAAAGGCAACATCTCATGCCAGTCCTTGTAAGTCACAACCATCTACTGAACAATTTTATTTATGTTCTTATTGGCCGCTTTGACAGCCCCATTCATCTTGGGCCGATAAGGAGAAGAGTTGTGATGCTCGATCTTGAAATTCTGACACAGCTCTTTCATCATCTTGTTATTCAAGTTTGAACCGTTATCGGTGATAATCCGCTCTGGGATTCCATATCTGCAGATAATATCTCTTTTGATAAATCTGGCTACCACTTGTTTGGTGACATTAGCATATGACGCTGCTTCCACCCATTTGGTGAAGTAATCAATAGCTACCAAAATGAACCGGTGTCCGTTTGATGTCGTGGGCTCAATCTTGCCAATCATATCAATTCCCCACATCGAGAAAGGCCATGGTGATGACATAACATTCAGAGGGCTCAGAGGCACATGAGTTTTGTCCGCATAAATTTGACATTTATGGCACCGCTTCGCAAACTTGAAACAATTTGTTTCCATCGTTAGCCAATAGTAACCTGCCCGCAACAGTTTTCTCGTCATTGCATGTCCACCAGCATGCGTACCAAATGTACCTTCATAGATCTCTTCCATGAGCAACTTAGCCTCTTTCTCGTCCACACATTGCAACAACACCAAGTCGTGGTTTCTCTTGTACAGGACGCCATCCGGATTCAAATGAAAATTTCCAGCCAATCTCCTAAGAGTCTTCTGATCTCGACTGGACGCCCCAGCCGAATACTCTTGGTTCTTCAGGAAATTCTGGATATCGAAATACCACAGTTTGCCATCGGATGTTTCCTCAATGGCGAATATGAAGGCGGGCCTATCAAGGCGAGAGATAACAATCCTGGGAGCCTCATTCCAGAAGTTAACTTTATACATTGAAGACAACGTCGCAAGAGCGTCAGCCATCTGATTTTCTGCTCGTGGCACGTGATGCAATTCTACTTTGTCAAAGAAAGGCAACAATCTCCTTGCATAATTCATATAGGGTATCAGATTGGGCTGCCGCGTCTCCCATTCTCCTTTAATCTGGTTGACCACTATAGCAGAGTCCCCGTATACATCAAGATATTTGATTCTCAAATCAATAGCCTCCTCAAGACCCATGATGCACGCCTCATATTCAACCTCATTATTGGTAATTAGAAAGGTCAATTTGGCAGTAAAGGGAATATGCGTCCCTTGAGGAGTAGTGATAATTGCCCCTATTCCACTACCGTAGGAGTTAACAGTGCCATCAAATATCAATTGCCATTTGGAACCCAACTCTGGACCTTCATCCGGCAACGGCTCATCACAATCTTTCATTTTCAAGTACATGATATCCTCGTCAGGAAAATCAAACCTCATTGGTTGATAATCTTCAATTGGCTACTCCGCTAGGTACTCTAACAGAACACTACCTTTGATAGCCTTTTGAGAAACATATTGAATATCGTATTCTATCAACACCATCTGCCATCGGGCAATCCTCCCAGAGAGTGCTTGCTTTTCAAATATATATTTGATCGGATCCATCTTTGAAATTAGCATGGTTGTATAACATGTACTGTCTCAAATGTTTGGCAGCCCAGGCTAGCGCACAACACGTATTTTCGAGCATTGAGTAATGGGATTCACAATCTGTGAACTTTTTACTCAAGTAGTAAATCGCATGCTCTTTACGTCCAGTCTCGTCATGTTGACCGAGAACACAACCCATACTTTCCTCAAGAACCGTCAAATACATAATCAATGGTCTCCCGGCTACTGGGGGTATCAATATTGGAGGTTCCTGCAAATATTCTTTTATTTTTTCAAACACCTTTTGACAATCTTCATTCCAGGTCACAGCCTGATTCTTTTTCAACAATTTAAATAATGGCTCGCATGTAGCAGTTAGGTGAGATATGAACCGAGCAATGTAGTTCAACCTCCCTAAAAACCCACACAATTCTTTTTCTGTTTTAGGCGTTGGCATTTCTTGTATTGCTTTTATCTTAGCAGGATCAACCTCAATTCCTTTTTCGCTCACAATAAACCCCAATAGTTTACCGGATCTCACCCCGAAGGTGCACTTGTTAGGATTCAGCCTCAGCCTGAATTTCCTAAGCCTCTTGAACAATTTCAGCAGATTAACCAAATGCTCGTCCTCCGTCTGGGATTTGGCAATCATATTGTCAATATAAACCTCGATCTCTTTATGCATCATGTCATGAAAGAGTGTCGTCATTGCACGTTGATATGTTTCCCCAACGTTCTTCAAACTAAAGGGCATCACTTTGTAGCAAAATGTTCCCCATGGGGTAATGAAGGTTGTTTTCTCCATGTCTTCTGGCGCCAATTTTATCTGATTATAGCCTGAGAAACCATCCATGAAGGAGAACACAGAGAATTGAGTAGTGTTATCGACCAACACATCAATATGAGGAAGAGGAAAGTCGTCCTTTGGGCTCGCCCTATTCAAATCACGATAGTCTACGCACATCCGCACCTTACCGTCTTTCTTTGGTACCGACACTATATTGGCGACCCATGAGGGATAAGTTGTAACAGCAAGGAAACCAGCATCCCACTGTTTCTGAACCTCCTCCTTAATCTTCACAGACATATCTGGTCTAGTTCTTCTGAGTTTCTGCTTAACAGGCAGACATTCTTCTCGCAACGGCAAACGGTGAACAACCATGTCAGTATCCAATCCTGGCATATCTTTGTACGACCAAGCAAAGATATCACTGTACTCTTGTAACATCTCAATCAGACTTTGTTTGATGTCGCTTTGCAGCGCAGCCCCTATCCGGATGTTCCTGACAACTCCCTCGGACCCCACGTTGATAATCCCAATCTATTCCTGATGAGGCAGAATGATTCTTTCTTCCTGTTTCAACAGTCGAGTCAGCTCTTCTGGCAAGTCGCTATCCTCAACAATCTCTTCCTCAGCTTGAAATACCGGGTGCTCGAAGTCAAAGCGAGTCATAGGAAGTTCGTGTTCGGTGTCATCTGAAATATGAATCCTGCAAAGGAAATGGTTAAATGCTTCAAATGAGTGCAAACAAAGCTCATAACCACATTGCCATTTATTGTTAAAATAAAAACAGGAACAACAGGGAACACAAAATTTGTATGAGAAAAACGCCTTTATTCAATGATTAAACAGTGCATACACATAAGCAGGTGGCCCTAAAACAAAATCACTATGCCCCAGGTAGGACACAGGATTATACAATAATCAAGAAAACAAATCATTACTGTTTTGTAGTCACTGGGACAATTTCCCGGATAGACCAGTTGCAGAGACTTTGTCCTGACACGCTAGGCTTGATCCACGCGTCCATATCGAAATCACTATCTCCGTCTTCAGAGTCGGAAACAACATTAATCGTCTCAAAGCGGACTCCCTTTGGAGTAATCACCACCGGTCCTTTGAACTTGGGTGCTTTCTATGAAGAAGATGCTGATATTGGGCGATACCCTAGTCCAAACTTGTCCATCTTGACAGGAATTTCCAGCACTTGACCCCAACCCTTGGTCTCACCAGTCTGAACCAACGCTTGAGCGTCCTTGTACGAAGCCACAGCAACCTCTGGCCCTTTGCTGGGAACACTGGACTTGTCTTTAATTTGCAACCCTTCGAAGGCTTGGCAGGGCGTTTCGTGGATTTCTCCATCCACTCCAACGTACTTGAATGATGAGAGATGACTGACTAAGATGTCCTCTTCCCCACAAATAGTAACGATGCCACCACCGGCTTCAAACTTAAGCTTCTGATGCAGCGTGGACGTCACAGCCCCTGCAGAGTGTATCCACGGACGCCCAAGTAAACAGCTATAAGCTGGATGAATATCCATGATATAAAATTCAGTGTCGAATATTTCCGGCCCGACCTGTAACGACAACGTTATCGATCCAAACACCGACCTTCTCGTTCCATCAAACGCCCTCACAACCAAGTCACTTGGCGTGCAAATAATTCCCCAGATATCCAACTTCATCATAACCTTCTTAGGAAATACATTCAGAGATGATCCGGTATCCACAAGAACGTGCGACATTACGGTGCCCTGGCATTCCACTGATATGTGCAAAGCCATATTATGCTCTCGGCCTCTGGGTGTTAGATCAAAATCAGTGAAACCCAAACTATGTCCAGCATTGACATGCGCCAGTACCCCCTCTAGCTGGTTGACAGAAACCTCCTGAGGTACAAATGACGTGTCCAATATCTTCAACAAAGCATTTCGATGAGCCTCAGAACAAAGCAACAAAGATAGGATTGAAATTTTTGAGGGTGTCTGTTGTAAGTGCTCAACAATCTTATAATCGCTCTTGCGAATTAGCCTCATGAACTCTTCTACGTCCTTGAGCGACGTGTCTTTCTCTTTCAACTGGGATGGTCCACTTTCATTCACCTTGGCCTTTCCTTTAGCAATATTTTTTGCTTCAACTTCAGGTGCGGTGAAGATTCTTCCACTACGGGTCATGCCTCTCGTTCCAACAACATTGTCAACTGCCCCTGTCGGCTGGCTATTCACCTCAATCTTTTCTCCATTACAGTATGCTTCTAACCCATATATCCATGGAACATATTTTGTACTCTCAAAAGGAACGGGTCCTGCCTTTGTTATTGTGATAGTCGGCCGCTTGGCGGGCGCCGATATCGTAATAGTCTTCCTTGGGATCGTAACAGTTGCAATCTCATCCTGCTTTTCAAACAATGCCTCAACAGGCTTCTCAACAGTAGTCCGATGAAATTATAAAATCCCCTCATCCATCATGGCTTGGATACCTCTTTTCAAATCAGCGCAAGCCTCTGGTTGGGCCCAGCAATCCACACAATATTTGTCACATCCGGGGAATACACCCCCTTTCAACAATCTGCTTTTAACACAACTCAACGGTGTCTTCAGTTCATTCACATCCATAACCAAGTTCAAATTCTCTTCCCTTAGGATATCATTCACTCCATGATTCGGTATGGGTTGTTGTACAATATTGGGACCATCCTGACCAAAGTTAATGGCCTTACTATCAAGCAAATCTTGAACCTTATGTTTGAAAGCATGGCAACCTTCAATATCATGTCCGGGCGCCCCGGAATGAAAATCACAATGTTTACCAGCGTCAAAACCAAATGGAGGAGTGCCCGTCAACGGGGCCATCATTCTCTTTTCAACCAAATTCAAACCCAACAGCGTTTGAAGAAGTTCAGCATAAGTTGAAGGAGGTGTTTCAAATACTCGTTTCAGCCTGCCCTCTTGGATTCTACGCTGAGCAGGGTGCATTCTCTGTTGTTGCGGCTGTTGTTGCCGTTGCTGTTGTTGTTGTTTTTGCTGAGGTATCGGGATAGTAACACTAGCAACTTGATGTGGCTGATACTGATTCCTACCTCTTCCACGACCTCGACCACCATATACCGCACTGGCGTCGCCTTGTCTCTTTCCACCAAAGGCTTTCCTTGCACCTCCAACTGAGGTGGATTCACCTGCCTGAATCTTCCCAATCTTAATTTCGTTTTCAATCCATTCCCCCATGAGAATCATGTCAGAGAAACTACCCATCGAGACATTGAGCAATTTGTCGTAATACATTCCAGAGAATGTTCCAATAAACATATCAATCAACTCTCTTTCAACCAAAGAGGGATGAACCCTAGCCGCAATATCACGCCAACGCTGCGCGTACTCCTTGAAGCTCTCACCATTCTTCTGAGACAAACTCTGCAGCTGAACCCTGTTTGGCGCCAAGTCACTATTATATTGGTAATGTCTAACAAAAGCACCATCCAATTCTTTCCAGCTTCTAATTTGGGTGGGCTCCAGTCCCATGTACCATTCCAGCGATGGTCCCGATAAACTGTCTTGAAAGAAATGCATAAGCATCTTCTCATCGTCAGAGTATGCAGACATTCTTCTGTAATAAGAACGTACATGAACTCTAGAGCATGTATCCCCCTTATACTTGTCAAATGTTGGAGCTTTGAATTTCAAAGGCACCCTCAGCCCAGGCACTAGTCCCATAGTGGTCATATCCAACCCAACAGAGTTCTGATTGGCTAATCCTTTGATCTGCTCTTCCAGCATTTTGAACCTCCTATCATTGTTATCAGGCCTTTCAAATCCCACGCCTTGCCCGGAGAAGGCATCTTCCTGGTGATCCTCGTCCCAGTTCAGATTCTCATTGCCATATCCCTCGTAACCAACATTACGGCCATATCCCTGTTGATTGAAAACAGGACCCCGTCCTCTGTTACCGAATCCTTGGTTGACCCCACCTAGTCCATAACCAATGTTGAAAGGCACCATCCCAGCACCGTTGTTGTTCATTTTACCAAAGCCAACATCACCGTATCCATACCCTTGGTTATTATTACCATAGCCATCGTAGCCAAAGCCTTGATTGTTGAAACCAAAATTACCATCATGATTACCAATGCCAAACCCTTGGTCATTGTTTCCAAAACCAGTGTTGTCACCGAACCCTTGATTAGCATCTCCAGCATTGCCAGTATCGTTAACAACATTCCCATCACCATTTCCAGCGTTTCCAGTACCAGTGTTACCAATACCAGTGTTACCATTACCAGCACCAATGCCAGTATTTCCATTGCCATTGCCATCACCGGCACCAACTCCACCACTTGTGGGAACGACCACTGTAGGAATCCCATCCTCCCTGCGAGGAGTTCCAACAGAGTGATAATCAGTATTTCCATTTGCCCGCACCAGCAGCGGTTGCACCAGAGTCTGGAGATTCTCCTGACCCTTGACCACAGTTTCCATTGCTTGCATGAAAAGTGCCAACTTCTCACGAATTTCCTGCATCTCGACTTGAACTTGATCCATGATTCTCTTGCAGTTGTTCCTGGTAGAATAACGATGCGTTCTCTAGTTGTCAATCCTGAAACCTGTGAAATGCAGGAAACAAGATACAGATTCAAAAAAATACCGGTTATGCAGTATGAGTATGCAGATGCAAATGTATAAGTATGCTACAGGTTATATTCCCCCCCCCCCCCATTCTAGTTTCAAAGAGAAGACCATCACGACAATGGAGTCCCAATCAAGCAAGCAAGGAATCAGAAAATCCTCATACATAAACAAATGCCAAGAGGCAAAGTACAAGAATACAACTGAATACAACTGAAAAGACTTCGGCCAACAATCCTGGCGATGGTCAAAATACAATCAACATAGCAAAAATACAAGGGAAATACAAAGAAATATCAGGACGGATGGCGCGCCCGAAACTCCTCTAATAACCTCAGCGTCTCCGGATGACCTGGTCTGGACAATAATCCCCGTATCAATGATGTCTGTCATCTAACAGTGGACTTCAACCTCTTGGCATCGTCCTCGCGGGTTCCTTCGCCAAAACACTCGTCGAGTCTGCATCTCTTGAAGTCGGCCTTCAATTCACAACCTCTCAGCTCCTTGCCAAGGTGTAACACGGTGGGAGAACTGACTTTAAACAATGTTGCGGATAGCAAGAGTCGCCACCGACTTTTATTTTATCCATAAGGAAAGGTTATAAAAGAACAGGAAAGACCTTAGAGAATATTTTGGGTCCGGGGGGTAGGTTATGAAAAGGGAAGGTGTTAGCACCCTTTTCATCCATGGTTATCCATGGGCTCTTAGGTACTTAAGCTCACTTTTGAATTGTTTTGAAAGTGTAGTGTGTGAATAGAAAATTTTCAGAATAGTTAATAAATAATCCATGTAAGGATGTGTTAAGAACTTGTTTGAAAACTCGTTGAAAATTTGTTTAAGTGTGAAACAGTTTTGAAGTGAGCAAGCACCTAGGAGTAACCTACCCTAATGTTTAAAGGTCTTTCTTATTCTTTATTCTATTACCGTTATTTCTTTTTCTTTATCTATTACTGTTACGTTTATATATATATATATAATTTTTAAATTGTTAGAGTTTATATATATAAGATTTTTGATCGAATTATGTCGATACGATGTTTGCACATTTGTGTGCATGACGCGTGACATTTGTGTTAGTTCGATCTGGTTGCGATGATCGCATTTTTGTGTGAGCAATAATACTATTTTTTGCTTGATTTCTTTTTCTTTGCGATAAATTTTGTTTCGTCCGATTTAGATCTGGTTGCGATGAGCGCATTTCTGCGTTAGCAACATTGTTGGGTTATTTGGCACATTTAAAATTCATTATTGCTTTATTATTATTATTATTATTATTATTATTATTATTATTATTATTATTATTATTATTATCATTATTTATTATTATTATCATTATTATCATTATTATTACCATTATTATTATTATTGTTATCATTAATTTATTAAAATTTGTTATAATATAAAAATCTGTTTTTTAAAATAAATAACATTAACATCTTTTCCAAATTAATATGAAAACCTATTATTTTTAAGAAAAACTTTTTTTAGATAAATTTAAAATAATAACTAAAATCTTTTTTTTAAAATAATAACTAGAACCGTTATTTATTTTATTTTATTATTGTTCAATTCAAATTTCATTATCATATTGTATCTGCTCCTCTCATGTAACCTCGCGAACTTAACAATCGCTCTTTAAATTCTGCCTTTAAATTTCTGCTTGCATGGTTTAAATTATGACATTATCTCTCTGTTTGCATGATTCAATTATCTCACGCGTTTACTATTATTTCTGTCACATTGCACACATCCGAAGGTTAGGTCTAACTGTTTGGCCGCCGCGCCAATAGTCCGTAAAACTTCACACATTCAATTTCAAATCCTCAAAACTACAAACTACAAACCCTAATTTTCACAAATGCCTCGCCGCAGGCAAAATTACAATTTTACCCTTAGCATTAGGTCAAAGAGCCGCCGCGCTCATTTTAGGGTTTCCCGCCGTGGAATCCCTAATTTAACCCTAATTACAACTTAACATTTCAACGTAGAGATTTGGAGTTTCTACACTCCACGTAAGCGTGTCCTTAAGATGCGTTTATTCCCCTTGAGACCTTGACCACAGTCAAGAAGTTTCTAACCTCCCTATTGAGGGGAACTACGATTACTCTGATTCCACTCCCGTAAGGATACGTAGGCACAAGATGCGATGTCTTGCCGAGTAAACTTAGAATTAACCCCCTTTATTATTTATTATTGCTTACTTATATTTTATTTAATTATTTTGCTTATTATTTTGTAATTGTTTCTTGGATGTAAAGTTGTTTAATTATTTAATTATTATTATGGTTAGTAATTAGGGAGTGTAACAACATGTATGTAATATTAAAATAAATTTAGATCACTTTTAAATAAAGATAATTAAAATAAACACGTCACACATGTAAGTCGATTTTAATCGCTGTCTCACTTCCTAAGGATATCCCTCAAGTTGCCTACGAATAATGGTTAAGTGGGGTGTATAAAGCAAGTCCCTCAAATAGAAAAATCATCAAAGTCCCTTATGGTTGCCTTTACGAATCGAGTCCCTTTCGAAAAATGATGATGGTCCCTTATATGTGCTTATTACATCCCACAATGGCCTTCAAAGTCAAATTGTCCCTCACATATCCCTTAACATCCAAAGTAAGGACTACCTACTCCATTATAGTAGGGATAGTCTTACTAAAGGAAAGAATGAAGAATAAGAAAGACCTTTAAACATTAGGGTAGGTTACTCCTAGGTGCTTGCTCACTTCAAAATTGTTTCGCACTTAAACAAATTTTCAACAAGTTTTCAAACAAGTTCTTAACACATCCTTACATGGATTATTTATTAACTATTCTGAAAATTTTCTATTCACACACTACACTTTCAAAACAATTCAAAAGTGAGCTTAAGTACCTAAGAGCCCATGGATAACCATGGATGAAAGGGGTGCTAACACCTTCCCTTTTCATAACCTACCCCCCGGACCCAAAATATTCTCTAAGGTCTTTCCTGTTCTTTTATAACCTTTCCTTATGGATAAAATAAAAGTCGGTGGCGACTCTTGCTATCCGCAACATTGTTTAAAGTCAGTTCTCCCACCGTGTTACAGAACTAACTCGGATCTAGTGTACCTTAGGTAAATGGCAATAGACCAAGGAAACTGTACGACGTATATCGATACGGTTGATCTGGTGGCCATAGTTAGTGCGACTTCTTGGTTGGTGCTTATATTCCTTAAGTCAAGTTGAGGATAATATTGAGGCTGCCATATGTTGTCAATGCACTAACTGACTTTTAGAACCCTAGTTAACTCATCTTGGCCTTTAGAAAGTAGTGAGGTAACCGGCTTTGGTGCAGACTGAAGTTGGTTGACACTCGATACTACGCTCATTGAGATCTTAAACTTGGAGGGTTTTGGTTGGCAAGTAAGTTGCCTTCTGAACAACCACCCTTGTGAAGGATCAATGATATTGAGATCCCTTAGAACCTGGTTACTTTTGTAGGACAGGATGAACCATCTAACTTCAGGGGAGGGTATTTGCCTTTGAACCTCATGCAAGCCTTCAAACCTAGGGCAATTGTGTGACTTGTTTGTGTGTGCCACATGTTTGTGATTGAACATAACATCATGACATCATCATGCATCATAAGCATATCATTTTCCCTAACCATTTCAAGGACCAAAGGATTTATCTTTGTTCTTTGTTGCAGGTCATGGCTTCTGCTCGTAGAAACACCATCAGGATCAACTTTGTAGGGATACCTGCTAAGCTCAAGGAGTTGGTTTCCCTAGTGCCTGATCATTCCCAGTTCAACAAGAGACATGGTCACTTATTGGATCTAGTCACTTCAGGGTTCAGTGAAGACATGATGAGTGTGTTGTTTCAGTTCTTTGACCCTAAGCACCATTGCTTTACATTTCCTGATTATCAGCTGGTTCCAACCATGGAGGAGTTCTCTAAACTTCTGGGTATACCTGTTCTTGATCAGAAGCCATTCACAGGCTTAGAGAAGGAGCTTAAACCAGAAGTTATTGCTGCAGCTCTACATCTGAAGAAGTCTGACATTGTTCTAGAGACGAGAAGTGGAGTTAAAGGTATTCTTGCCAAGGTATTAGTGGATAAAGCTCAAATGTTCTTGAAGGCTATGAGCTACGATGCTTTTGAGGAGATCTTAGCCTTATTGATTTATGGCTTAGTGTTGTTCCCCAATCCTGATCAGTTCATAGACGTTCATGCCATCAACATATTCCTGAGTCACAATCCAGTACCTACCTTACTTGGAGACATCCTACATTCTCTTCACACCCGTACTCCAAGGGATAGACAGTATATGTTGACCCATACTACCTTGTTGATTTCAAAGATGAATGGGGCAGTTGAAGCTGCTAATAAGAACATTAAGAAGATTGTACAGAAGATAACTGTTACTTACAAGGATTGGCACGAGATGTTACCATTTGCTCTGCATGGTTATCGTACTACAAGTATTGTAACCTCAGGGTTATTTTATCCTCCTGATAGCCTCTCATGACTTCAAGACTGCTTTAGAGCTACTGATTGCTCTATCCTCCTGAAATCATCCTATTACTTCAAGACTGCTTTAGAGCTATTCATTGCTCTGTCCTCATGAGGTCATATTACTACTTCAAGACTGCTTTAGAGCTATTCATTGCTCTATCCTCCTGAAGCCATCTAATTATTTCAAGACTGCTTTAGAGTTATCCATTGCTCTATCCTCCTGAAATTACATTATTATTTCAAGACTGCTTTAGAGCTATCCATTGCTCTATCCTCCTGAAATCATTACTTCAAGACTGCTTTAGAGCTATTGATTGCTCTATCCTCCTGAAGACATATCACATTATTATTTCAAGACTGCTTTAGAGCTATCCATTGCTCTATCCTCCTGAAATCATTACTTCAAGACTGCTTTAGAGCTATTGATTGCTCTATCCTCCTGAAGACATATCACATTATTATTTCAAGACTGCTTTAGAGCTGTTGATTGCTCTATCCTACTGAAGCCATTCTATTACTTCAAGACTGCTTTAGAGCTATTGATTGCTCTATCCTCCTGAAGCCATTATTACTTCAAGACTGCTTTAGAGCTATTGATTGCTCTATCCTCCTGAGGTCAGATTTATCACTTCAAGACTGCTTTAGGGTTATCATTATTGATTGCTCTATCCTCATGAAGACATGCTGTTACATCAGTATTACTCCAGACTCCTGACAGTTCTCATTATACTACTGAAGAACTTTCCCCTAGTGGCATCTTTAAGCCCACTCAATCATGTTCAACCAACCATCAATATCACTCCATGCACTGGTGAGTGCAAATTTTTGGGCTTTTGTGTTCAATCCCCTTCAACCTTCCAGGTTACGACTGGCAAATATACCAATCTAACCCCTCAGGTTTCAGAAAATTGAACAGGGGCAGCAACAGATTTTTATATTATAACAAATTTTAATAAATTAATGATAACAATAATAATAATAATGGTAATAATAATGATAATAATGATAATAATAATAAATAATGATAATAATAATAATAATAATAATAATAATAATAATAATAAAGCAATAATGAATTTTAAATGTGCCAAATAACCCAACAATGTTGCTAACGCAGAAATGCGCTCATCGCAACCAGATCTAAATCGGACGAAACAAAATTTATCGCAAAGAAAAAGAAATCAAGCAAAAAATAGTATTATTGCTCACACAAAAATGCGATCATCGCAACCAGATCGAACTAACACAAATGTCACGCGTCATGCACACAAATGTGCAAACATCGTATCGACATAATTCGATCAAAAATCTTATATATATAAACTCTAACAATTTAAAAATTATATATATATATATAAACGTAACAGTAATAGATAAAGAAAAAGAAATAACGGTAATAGATGAAGAAAAAGAAATAACGGTAAAAGATGAAGAAAAAGAAACAACAGTAATAGATGAAAGAAAAGAAATAACGGTAAAAGATGAAGAAAAAGAAACAACAGTAATAGATGAAGGAAAAGAAATAACGGTAAACGATGAAGAAAAAGAAACAATAGTAATGGATGAAGAAGAAAACTAAATAACGGCAAACGGCACTCACTCCTCTTAGGTTTTTTTCATTCTCCCCTCTTTTCCAACAAGGCAACACATGTATATATAGGGAACAAATTAGGGTTAACACCAAATTGTCAATAATGTCCCTAAAGCCCATTTTAAAGCCCAAACTAAATAATTAGTTAAGAAAAAATAAAATTTAAATAATTTAAAATAATTAAAATAAACTTAAAATAAAAACTAATAATCCTATTGATTCCTAAAATATTATAAAAAGAACAAAATTTTTTTCAATATTTTTTATTTTATGATTTTTTGGATATTTTTATGAATAATTTAGAAAAAAGTGAAAAAAATAATATTTTAAAAAATGATTTAATTAAAATACGAAAATAATAATTAAATAATAATAAAAAACTATTTTTGTTATTTTTTTAATGAAAGATAGAAAAATTTAGAGTAAAAATAATAAAAAACAAAAAAAATGACAAAGGTGAGATTCGAACTCTCAACCTCTCACACTCATAACTCCTTACACATGTCCTCCTGCCAATTGTGCCATTTTTACTTTTTAGAAAAAAAATGCATGCCATATGATATTTACCTGCAAAAAGTCAAACGACTACACAAATTTGTTAGTAATTGATTAAATGCAATGAAATGCGACGACAAATCTTAGGGCAAAATTTGGGGTATTACAGTTATTATGATAATATTTCTCACCCAACCTCTCTTTGATGTTGGCAAAAAATCATGAAGTTTGACTTTGGTTTGACCACAGTTGACCTCAGTTTGACTTTTTAACTGCATTGACTGCTTTTGACTTATCTGATCATCTGACTGAGCAAACTTTTGAGAAAAGTCTTGAAACTTGACATGGGGGTTCTTATACACATATAAGATGTTATGAAGTTCACTTGAAGTCTTGGAAGTCCATTTAGCCTGATTAAAGTCAAAACCCTAGTTTTGGATGCACTGCTTAGGAGGTGCATTGTCTGAGGGAATTGTCAACTCTTCTGACCAATTGTGAATTTTGTGAACCTTGTGAACCTTCTTGGAACACAAAGTCTTGTATTGTGAGGACAAATTTTGGGGTGCAACACAAGGTCACTCACTCTAAGCTCAACAACGCTCCTAAGTGATGCCTCTTCATCAATCTTCGCATCCTGGGATTTAATTTGCACCTCTAGCGTGGCAATCTGCAGCTTCAGCCCATCTTCACGCTCCTTCCGCTTGGTAAGCATGGTATTCCACAATGTTTCCCACTTGTCGAGTCGGGAATAAGCTTTGTTTAAGAGTTCCTTCTTGGAAGCAAGCACCTTGCTAACACCGTTCAAGGCTACTCCCACTTTTTCCCTCTTGTTGGTCTCTTCAGTCAAATCTGAACCTAACCTATTAATCAACTCAGTTTGTTCCTTCACCGTGAAGGTAGCTTTATTCTTCTCATGACGCAACTGGAAGATCTCTTTCTCTAACTCGTCATTGGCTTTCTTCAATTCTTCGTTTTCAGCCAACAATTTGTTATACTTCTCAATCTCTACCGAAGTAGGCACCTCAATCGCTGGAAGATACAAAGGTTCCACATCAGGATATGGCATCAAGGAAATACTAGCTCTCTCGTGGATCCAAGCCAAATAAGGATTATAAGCTTTGCTATTGCTCTTACCTAGCAAAGCTTTCCCTCTCCTATGGATGTTAGCCCATGCATGTCTCAACCTGATCAAAATAGCCTCGTCTAATAAGCCCGTGAGATACAGAGATTCCTGTATCTCAACCTCAATAGGAGCATCTCTCAAGGCATAACCAAACTGTCTCACCAGCATAGAAGGGTTATAGTTGATACATCCTTTCCGTCCAATCAAAGGGACATTCGGAAAGCCACTGCAACTATATACAATATCAGTGCCAAGCATGCTCCGATCAAACCAAATGATGTTCTCAGCAGACAGCCCCATCAACCGGGAAGACCAATCCAAAGTATCAACAACATCAACAAAAGGCCCTGTCTTCGGAAGATGTCCCTGGAACCACCTGTACAAAAGAGGAAGACAGCAAGAAACATTCTTGCCACGACGTTTCTCATTCTTATAGTGAATAGAATGATAAACATCACCCAAGAGAGTAGGAACTGGATTCTTCGAGGCAAGAATCAAGAAGGCATATGAGTCAACAAAATCTGGCACATTGGGAAACAAGACGATCCCATAGATACAGACAGCTAGAATGGCACTGAAGGCAACCCAACATCCACTCTTCGCGCACTGTGTAGCCTTCTCAACCAGGACAGACAGGTGAAAACCATAAGCTCCGTTCAGCTTGACCAAACCTCCAGGGAACTTAGAAGCGTCTAAACTAACAATCTCAGCAAGTGTAGCCAACTCAGGCTCAACATCAACATGTATAAAGGGCATTTGGTCTAACACAGGAACTCCCAACATAGCAGAATACTCCTCCAAAGTGGGTGCCAGAATATAGTCGGGGAACAAGAAGCATCTCAGCTGAGGCTCATAAAACTGCATCAAAGTATACACCCTAGTCGTCTCAAATGCTGAAGGTCTGTACAACAAACTAAGCAATCTCCCATAAGATACTCTGAACTCAGCCCTCACTCTCTCATCTGCTAGAGCAACTAATCCCAGCAAGGAACTGATATCTGGAGAATGCAACCGATAAGCAACTGTCCTCTTCATGGACTCCATGTCTAGCCAGAAGATACACTAGAATCAGAGGGGAATGATCACACCTGCAACATAAATACACGTTAATGAAATGCGAGCATGAAAATGCACATGCATATGCAAACAGGAGATCAAGTGCAATGCTGATGAACTGTGTTGCTCCGTACTGAAGCCTGAGAACCATCAAATCTTCGCCTCAAACCAAACCAACCACTCAAAAGAACCCTGTAACCACATCTCACTGAAGAGATAAATCAGGTACTCTGAGGTCAAAGGTTTCCTGCAAACAGACCTACTTACCCCTCACAGGTATGTACTTAACTCGCAGACGAGGTATGGCATCCTATGCGGGTTCAACGTCACATACTTTCAAGAGCGATGATACGATACCCAGAAGGTGTGGCATCATCATCCCTTGAAGCAGCCTCACTTAGTCGAATCCCAATTGATAGGTCCCCAAAGTCGACAATCCTCGGGTCAGACAACTTGTCGAGCCCTAAGGGCCAGGCAAGAAGCATCAAAGAGAATCTCGTCCGAGCGCAGATTTCGTGGCTAGCTGGTGCGAGCTAAGCAAGCAGGCTAACCACTACTCTCTACTTCTAAGTCTATGTGCAAACTCAAGCCCAGGTCCGACTTATCTCTCAATCTAACCCTCTTCCCAGCACAACAACAATGATAGAGTACTGAAAGTAAAGGCAGAAAGGTAAATACATACAAAACCCCAGACGGGAAAACAAGCGCTAGGATTGACTCGCATAGGGAACCGTTGGAGTCCCCAGCAGAGTCGCCAGCTGTCGCTACTGCGAAAATCGGCGCCGGCTATGACAGAAGAGTCGCCACCGTGCGTTATTTATCCCACAAGAGGGAAACGAAACGCTCAGAGTAAACCTAATGCAAAGAGGGAAAGGAATGGTCATCGCAACCAAATCCTGGATTTGGGAGTCGGTTACGCAAGGGGAAGGTATTAGCACCCCTCACGTCCATCGTACTCGACGGGATCCACGCTTGTTTTCTATCTAAGGGTGTGTTATTCTATCTATTCCACAGGTCTGGGTTAAAAAGAAAATAAAACGACTCGGCAAAGTATCACACTTTATGCCTACGTATTCTCGTCTGGAACGAGAAATCAGAGTCAACGTAGTTCGCCTAACTACGGGTTAAGGGGGGAAGGTTGCTCGCCAAGATATTGCATCTTGTGCCTACGTACTTTCATACGGCATGAAAGATCAGAGCAAACGTAGTTCGGGCTACGGAGGATACAAGTTTGTCTGACAGTTTTTTATCTCCTTACGAAAGGGTTTTCCTGATTAAGAGTCCAAGCGGACAAAAATGACATTTTGAAATTTGTTTTCAGTTTTTTTACGAAAGAACTGTTTTTTAGTCTATTTGCAACTTGTACTGTACTAAAGACTTGTGATCTGAGAGTGACTACGTCGCATGTCACCCTAAGGGTACCATACTAAGCAGCCAGATTACTGAAGAGTGACCCTCCAGCAACCTTTTCTCCAATAGCTTAAGGCTCGTAACGTACAGCACGCGTTATCCTTATTACTGTGTTTTTGAATTGTTTTGAGATGAGAAGAGAAAGACGCTCTAAAAAGCCTATGGTTGAAAGGGAAACTAGCCTAATGTTATCATGCATGGGTCAAAACCTAATGTTTGTCATAATTTCCTCTTGCACAGAGGAAATCAGAGATCCTAGGAGGTAAACAGCAAAAGAAAACAAACAAATACAGTAAATAGTAAAATGCATGCAATGCAACAATACAAGCGAGGCAAGGGAGTCCTGCTCTACCTCGAACCTGGGAAAACAACAGGCAAAGTGAATCAACTTCACTTCAAACCTATGGGGGCAAGCACCACAAGCCAACAAATAATACAGAGAAAAGCAAAAGATACAGAGAAGGCAACCCAAGCAGCAGCACCCAACTCCTACAGCAAGTAGCAACAGCAGTAGCAAGCCCTAAACAGCTACAGTTGCTTTGACAGCAAAAATTGACAGTAAAGGCTTCATCTTCATGCTAGATTCTATTTAAAGCTTCATCAATCTTCAAGCTTCCACAAGCACACTCCAAGAATAGGATTAATCATCAAGATCAAGTTATAATGTTAAGAAACTTAATGACAACCAAAGGAAATCACTAAGAACTCAATATTGCAAATGAAAGGTATCCTCAAAGTTCTACTCACTTGGGCATACCACTCATCCCTCCTAAGGAGAGATGGAGCTTCCCAAGGAGGAATTTATGTCATTGGATGGAATAGAGGTAAATAATGTACTCCGTGTTTGAAGAAAGAATCAAATCTAGGTCTAAGGCAGTTCCTAAAACCCTAATTTCCTAAGCTCCTAAAAAGCTTCCACAAGAGGAAAAGTCTTCAACTCCAAGCTCCAATCTTCAATCCCAAGCATCTTCACTGAATCCAGAAGCTCCACCAAAAATAACTCAAGCTTAAACCAGCTCCAAAGCAGCCAACCAAACCAAACAATCCAAAGCACTCAAGAGAGGAATCCACAAACACAGGCAACTTGCAAAATACAACTAAAATAGAAAACAATGTTGTAAAATTCTAATAAATTTCCTAGGGGAACATGAATGTTTGAACTAACTAGTGTAAAAAGATTGAAGCCTAAATCAACTTCTAAGTTATCTAAACAATTCCTACATTGAGATAGGTCAAAGGAATCCACAAGTTTGGGAGGGTCCTAATCTCAATACCTAAAACAGACCTTAATGTTGTTCTAAAATTCTAATAAAAATGCTAGGGAACATGAATATCTACCCTAAAACATACTAAAAGATCTAAGCCAGAAAGATTACCAGATGGAAGAACAAAAATAGACAAGGCAGATGAAGAATTATGCAAAAATAAAGAACAAAATAAAATGTGAAAAATAATATTAAATTGAAAAATGCATGGAATTGCATTTTGTTAATCCCAGAAAATCATAAATTCCATAAGGATCATGAGGATATTTTTAAAATAATTTTTGGATCAAAATTGGAATTAATATGATTTTTGGAATCAACAAACAATTAAAATAAAACAAAAGGGAATAAAAATCAAATAAAAGCCACGAATAATCCACAGCCTTTGGATCAGTCAACAAGTCAAGGGATCCAACGCGCCTCATGCTGCCAACACATTTAGTGATACGCAGCGTTTTGAATTAAAATTTCTTCTCCTCAGATTAAAACACAAGCGTTGGATTGAGTGGTCAGTCAATGGTCAAGGCAAGATCCTATGGTCTACAACTCATCTTCTCCAAATCTCAGGTCATCAGAGTGGAGGTTTCACACGGTGGATGGTGGTGGCCGGAGAAGACTTCGGTTGTCTTCTCCGGCGAGGGTTCATGTGCAGGTCATCAAAAATGACAAAGTCTATATCAATTTTGCTCAGAATTTCACGTACATTCCAAATATCTCATCAAAATCCTCTAGATCAGGCTAGGTTTCAAAATACGAATCAACTTTCAGAGATCAT
The DNA here is from genome assembly GCA_963859935.3 of Lathyrus sativus. Classification (NCBI taxonomy): domain Eukaryota; kingdom Viridiplantae; phylum Streptophyta; class Magnoliopsida; order Fabales; family Fabaceae; genus Lathyrus; species Lathyrus sativus. Next base: position 648,401,892 of record OZ012741.1, read on the forward strand.
GTCAATTTTGATCATCACCAAAATCTAAACTATTGGTATAGAAATCATCCTCACGTTGCATACATCATCCTGATCTAAATAACTTGCATTAACTCCTTATGAATCAAGAGATTCGAACTCAAACAGTTTTGGTATGTCATCTTCAATCATCACCAAATGCTTCCAGATCAAGCCTAAAATGATCTATGTCTTGTCTAGATCCTAACCACAGGTCTAAAACTATCTAACTCATGCTAAATCATGCTAAATTTTGAGAGATGCTAACCTGGTATAGATCTGTTGACAGAGGTACTTGGAGCTTGTTGCTTGCTTCAAAAGGCTCCAGATAGCTTCAATGATCCAAGAGGAAGAACTTGCACACCTCAATTTGGCTTGAATTGATCTGAATCACAAAACACGATTTCAATTTGCAGCTGTGGAATTTCAAATGCTCTCTCTGGTTCTGGCGCGAAATGAGGTTCAACCTTGATCTGAACTCATTCTAATCAATATATAAAAGAGTTTCATGGGCTTTTGGATCCAAATTGAAGCCCAAAACAGTGCATTGCAATTTCTGGTTTTTTCATTCAAGTGCAATGTACCAGTCGTGCTTTGCAAGCTTTTCCTTGTTCCAGAAGGTTCCAACACATTGCAAATTGCATTTGGAGTGAATTTGAATTGGTAGAATGGACTGAATTGCTTTGTGTATTGATTTGGTAATGTAACTTGCAAATGAAGCAACTACATGGCAACTTCCAAAACTTGAACTGAACTCAAAATTCTTTTGAAACCAAAGTGTTTGAAATGTGATTTCCAATCATAAAATGTACCCACTTGCTTGGTTTGAGGCATCTAGCACAAAATCACATTTCCCCCTCCTTTCCATATTTGAATTTCCTTCATTTTCAAGCCATTTCAAGTGACTTTTTAATATGAGCCAAACCAAACTCTCATGACCACTTGGTTGCACTCAAAACATCATTTTAAGCAAGTTCCATGTTGACCAAATTTCCATTTGAAACTTGCAAGTTGGAGATATGGACCTATGATTGAAAATGACCTATAATCTCACTTTCCCAAAATACCCTTGACTTGTAAACCTCATAACTTGAGTTCTACAAATCAGATGGAGGACTTTTAGTACAATTTAGAAAGATAAGATCATGAGGAACAACTTCCATGTTGGCCAAAAGTTCAGGTGAATCCTTCTTATAGGTCAAAAATAGCTTTGAAGTCAGATGATTTTCACAGACAAATTTCAGAAGCATCTGAGGACCTGTAACTTGTCTGGACCATAACTTGAGTTCTATAAATCCCCTTGAGGACTTCTAGTACTCCAATTAAAGGTATTGAGAAGCTCTACAAGTTCCATGCTGGCCAAAGATCCATTTGAAACTTGTATCTTAACTTATGTGGCCTTGAAGTTAGGCACTAAACAGGGTAATTTGCACTGAAACCCTAATTTAGCAACTTCCCACACTCTTGATTCTTCTTGATTTGATCTTGGCACAACCCCAAAAGTGCCTCAAAACATCAATATATGAACTCCATGACCTCAAAGTATACTTGAATGCTTTTCAATTGCATAATTGACCTAGGGTTGATCTAGATGAAACCCTAATTGTCTGCACTTCAACTGTGGCTCTTGCATTTGAATCAATGACTTGATTTAGTTCCAACATGGCCCTATAGGCACTCCATAAGCTCTATACACATCTTTTATTCACAATCAATGCTTCACACCCCATTGATGGTCCTCAATTGGCTCTCAAGATAGGAGAAAATCCACATGTAGGCATTCAAACTTCACAAAGCCTCAAACCACCTCCTGATGACTTGGATAACCTCTCAAGCTTGGATAAGACCTCTTGCTAGGCTTCTCTTGATAAGAATCACACTTGATCCCCTGTTGGATGAATGATATGCAATGGTATGTGTCATACCCCAAATTTGTCCTATCTTATGTAGTTTTCATTATGTATATACCCAGTCATTGACCTTTAGAAAAGAAACGCATATGGTGTTCTTCAGTTACCTAAATCCAAATTGTTGCAAGGATGAGTCGAGGTTCATTTATAGTACCGAGTCAATACGCATCAACTCAAGGGGGGTTCGTTTAAGGTTGCAATTAGGATTTGTGTGTGTCAATTTAGATCAACTATATGGGGGCCAGGATTTCAGGTCATGCTGAGATAAGATATTTCATGATGGAGAATCGCATGGAACGTGTGCTTTTCAGATATAGTGCGACATGGTCATTTGTTGTCTATTTGGTTCATAGTGAAAGAGTGATTCGTCATTATTAAAAGGGTTATCGCACGACTAATTGTTAAAAGAATTCAAGTGTAAATGGCATGGAAAATTGATCATAAGTATTAATTTGTGGGAAGTCAGCACTGCCATGAGAATTTTAAAGGCAGGTTTAGTGTGCCCTTTACTCAAAGAGAATGGTTTATGTTTGTTCATTTTTCCAGATTACATAATGTGACATGTTTCCAAGATCCATGATGCATAGCCTAAGGAAGGATATTATTAAAATTAGGTGTTCAAGTGGGTTCAAATTATTATTTATGAATCAAGGCATTATGAAGGTTTTTTTGTCAAGTGAGGTTGGTACCTCAGTGTTGAATCATGAAACACGGGTGTCAACTTTGAGTTTTCTTAAATGTTAATATGAGCACATGACTGTTTATGCATGCACGTACAAGTGCCATCAGAGTATATCTCATTCATTGGTTTAGGGTGTACAGGCTATAATCATTAAGTCACTCTCATAAAGGATACAAGATCATTATTTCTCATTACAAAAGTTGAAAAGAGAGACAGCCAAGAAGTGCAGCGAGGAGCGCATAACACCAAGCACTCCAAGTCCAAGCAAAACCAATATTGAAATATATAAAAGTAGACAGGAAAGTGAACATGATCGAGACCGTTCGCAGCAGCAGCTCTAACGTGTTTTGCCGAACAAAGGAGGCTTTACGCATCATTTTCTACTGTTTTACGTAAGGAATTTTCAGTACATACACCAACATGGCCATAATGTTTCGCATTGCATCACGCGATACACTGCTATGTACCTGCAAAATTACAAACAGAAGGAGGGGAATCAAGCACAACCAAAAGCATGGTTTTGAAAGTTTTATAAAAGACAGCAGCAATAGTGTTTTAATAAATAATAATTGCCAGCTATAAAATGTACAAACCGTACGACATTTATCCATCCAAAGAGCCAAGATTTATGTTGGAACTAACAACCGAATCTTGATTTGCATATACATGCATATTTCTCGCAACTGCTACGAGGATGTCTTAATCTGGCCGCATCACATGCTACCAACTGGCCAAATAGAAGGAAAAGTGTTAAACATAAGGAAAATATGAGCAAAAGGATAGCATTACAAAAACAAGTTGCCTAGTGCATACCGCGTCGCAAAGCTCTCGCCTCAAACCATTGTTTAGTCCAACCACAGTTTCAACACGGGCCGTGCATCACCTTACGGCCGAACTCCGTAAGCACGATTCAAGTCGTATACCTGCAACAGATCTAGATGACTACAACACAAACTGACAACCTGTCAAACCATACTGCCATGCCAACGATTGTATGATTCAAAGCACACAATACAAGCTATACCAAATGCAAGCCTCAAGGAATGAGTTTCAGCCCAAACGTTAAGCTGCGAACAAGCTCTGAGATGGTTTTCTGATGAGCTGCAAAATCCAAAGCGACCTGCAATACATGCTTCATCATTATGCAGCAAGAAAAGAATAACCGAAAACAGTATACACCACAAATTAAGCAAAACCAGCCACGGTAAAATAATGTTGTGAAGTTGACAGTGGCGCATTTCGCGCAGCAGCACTAACAGTAAGATGTCACGCGGCAACTTTGATCTTGTACTCATGCACAACGTCCTGAACCCGTACCATTCCACAAACCATTTCCGGGAGCTCTACCTTAATCCATGGACGGGACTGAACAAGAGAAAAGCAGGACAGTTGCGATAGCTCTTTTAGCCGCAGAGGGAAAAAGCCAACAATAGTATGATGGACAAGTCGTGATTCACGCATCACAAGTAATTAGTCATCATGTGACAGCCTGTGAAAGGAACATCAAGAAAATTACTGTGAACCACAACTTGAAGGCCCGTATTAAACTCATGATACACCATATCAAAATCTGGTTTTTTTCTACTCCCCAATGGCGTCACATCACCTGCATAAATTCACAACCATAACTCCAAAGTAATTCCACAAAATAAATCACATAAATTGGGGACAAACCAAAAATTGTGTAGGGGCTGCTATGTGCGGAAGAAATGTTGCACACAACCTACACGAAAAATATCACAAAACCTGCTCCAATTCTGCAGAGCCCTCCAACTGTATTGCATCCAGCCACACTAGACAATACCTGCATAACACAGCTCACACCCTGCAGAAAATAAACAAAACGGTACCGACAGCTACAACCAAGCCTGCTACTGCTACAAGTTCACACCAGACCAAATCCTGCACCATTCTACAAAACCGTACGAACCTGCAAAAAAAAAAAAGAAATGAAAAAACCTCACGCCAGACAACCAACATTAGGTGAAAGCTGGCTTCAAACCAATTGATAACCCCACACAAGTCTGATATAAAGAGAACACAAAAACAATCAGGGGAGAGAGGTCTGAAAAAAGCCAAAAAAACCAATCCCTTCACTTGTGAATGATGAATCCCAACATTTCTTCAGCTCTCTTAAAAAAAGAGTCTGCAACCTAGCCAACGCAGTAAATCCCAACACAAACATAAGCCATAAACAAACCCCTTCGTCATTCTTCAAGCAATACCCCATTTCTTTCGCCTTCAACCTCCAAAGCCAGAAAATCCACACGCGAACCACCACTCTAACACCGTGAAAAACCCAGAGCAACAACGGTAAATCCAGCTCGTTTCCAAACTCACCCATATTTCTCCGATTTAACACATAACTCCACAAACCATTGATTCCAATCTCAATCTTCTAAGAACGCAAAAAAAAAAAAAACCATCTCCTTCCCCTTCAACCCTCCTTCATCTCTTTCAACTCAAAAATTTCAACCTTCGAACAACCCATTCTGAACCTAACAGAAACATACAACTACAGATATGAACAGAGAAGAAGGATTTGGAGACGAAATGAATGAAGAAGTTTTGAGTGAGCAAAGTTGAATCTGAGAAGCGAATTGAACACGAGCCAAAGCTCAGAATCTGGGAAGGGAAACGGTTCGTACGATGATTCTCGCGAGGGAGAAGGTCGGCTTGCACGGTTTCTGATTGATGTTGTTTCAAATTGTTCTGATTATCGTTTGGCTTTATTCTTCTCCGCGTCGTATTGCTTTGGTGTTTCGCTAATTTTTCTTCTTCAATACCTTGCCCTATCCGCCGTTGATGGTAATGTTGGAGAAAGGGTTATCCGTGTTGCATAAAGGAGATTACCTTGGTCCTTGTAGCACCTTGGGGCTTTAGGGCCCATTTTTTATTATTGTTATTTCCCTTTCCTTTTTTGTTCTGGCCGGGTAGTATGACTGGGAGGTGGATGATTGGCTTTAGAGCCCACATGATTCCATCATCAGTTAACACTATTCATTTTTACCATATACACCCCATTCTCTGATTTTAAACCTCTGTTTCTTCTTTTTTTTTTTATAGAAATATTACACATAGTTATTGTATTTTGGTTTTATAAGCATACTGTTAGTAATTTGTATATATATATATTTTTATATGTTTCTTAACATTTCTTTTAACAGTTTTTAAACATGCTATATATTATTATTATTATTTAGATTTACTTCCTTCTATTTTATTTTTTTATTTAGAGTTATATATTATATTCATATTTCTTTTAGAGTTTTTAATATTTTCTATTTAGAATTTCAAATCTCATTTTCTTTATAGAAGCTGAATTTTATTTCTCTTTTGTTATTGGGCATTTTGTCTCATTTTTATTTGTTTTGGTCGATGACGACATTTCCGTAATCCATTACCAGTCAAATTATTGATGAATAATGTTGGATCTGAGACCACCTTTTTTCTCTCCTCGTTTCTTGTCCCGATTCGATTCATCGAAGCTATCAAACCATCTTCAATATTCAATTCTTTGTATTGAATTAAAAAGAGGGGATTAAGTGTAGACTTTCTTCCTCTCTGAGTGTTGGGATGCCCACTGTAGTGAGGGTGGTTTTGACACTCGTCTTTCAATACGAAGACGGCATTCTCTCTCCTCCTAAAAACCTCGGCTCCGCACCGAGTGTATTTTCAAAAAAACTCGGTCTCGTACCGAGTCCATTTTCAAACCATTATAATTTGATTTCTCTTTGTATCGAATTAAAGAGAGAAGATTGGGTGTAGACCTCTTCTTCTCCGAGTGATGGGATGCCCACTGTAGTGAGGGTGGTCTCGACACTCGTCTTTCGATACGAAGACACGCAACTTTATCCACCATCTCGCTTTCACCACTTCCTTCCACAATTTTCACACCTAAAACCTCGGTCCTGTACCGAGTGCATTTTCAAATCATTTTCGTAACAAAAACTTGAATGGTCGTAGAGTGGTTAGGCATAGGCCTTCTCCTATCCCGAGTGCTGACGTTTACCGTAGGGTTCTCCGTCGCAAAGCACTTACCATTCAAAATCAAAAACACTTAATGAGAGAACGAAGCTCTCTTTATGTTGAATTAAAGAGAGAGGATTGGGTGTAGACCCCTTCTTCTTCGAGTGTTGGGATGCCCACTGTAGTGAGGGTGGTTTCGACGCTCGTCTTTCAATACAAAGACGCCTCGTTCGCCACACCTTTTATAACAAAAACTTTGAGATAACGAATTGGGTACTACCCGTAGAGGTTACTATCCGAGGACCTGTCTCGCCCCCTAAAAAACAATCCAATCAATCAAACGTGACTTCTAGCCCCGCGTGGCGAAAACTAATCAATCTTTCAAAAGGATATGTTACGTCCGTTCTACCGCAAACAGGTAATGCCTAAGTCTCCAACGAGCGAGCAGCAAAACACCTAACTGCTAGAATGCGCACGATAGCATCATCCATAAAAAACATCAACACACCGTAGGCCGAACTACGGCTGCTCTGATTCTTTACTTCGTTCAAGTAAAGATACGTAGGCACAAGGGCCACAATCCTTGTCGAGCATATTCCCCCCATATCTGTAGTTCCCCGAACTACGTCGACTCTGACTTTCTCACATCTAATGAGAATACGTAGGCATAGGACTGCGAAGTCCTACCGAGTCTGTTCTTTCTCTTTTTCCCCGTTCTCTCGTTCCTCCTAACCTCTCATTTTCCCTGTCTCAATCCCTTCCCTTTTACCCAGTGGAGCTTTTTCTTCTTATAGCATAATGTTTAAACAAATATATTCACACATCGACAAACAAAAGGTTCCCATCGAGTACGATGGATGCGAGGGATGCTAATACCTTCCCCTCGCATAACCGGCTTCCGAACCCGTTCTTGGTTGCGAGACCATCTTATCCTTTCTTTCTTAAGGTTTTCTCGATATTTTCCTTTCCCCTCATGGGATAAATAAAGTTCGGTGGCGACTCTTCTGTCTATCTTTTTCGCCTTCCCGTCGTTGCGCGACGCATTTTTCAAGTAGCGACAGCTGGCGACTCTGCTGGGGACCCCTAGCGAGCCAAGCCTATTTTTGTTTGTCGTGCTTGTGTTTTTTATTTATTTATTTATGCTTTATTCTCTAACTATTGGGTTTATTTGGATGGTTTGTAAGGATAAAAGCTTTCTACCCGAGCTTTCGAGTGTACACTAAGATTAGGAGGTGGTTTCTTTCTGATTTGCGAGACTTAGGACTCGTTGAGTTGGATTGAATTCCACCGCTCAGATGAGGCCCTTTTGGGATGACTATGTCTTACGTGTAGTCGTAATGGCGTTCTCATTTCCAACTTGGGAGTCCGCGATTCTGAGGACCTGGGTAGAACCTTATTCCAAAGGTTGCTAAGACATAACTCTACGTTCATCCTTTGAAATGATTACCGTCTTACGAGTAGTCGTTATGATGGAAAATTTTTGAGGGTTAGTGCATGGGACTTTGTTTAAAAAACCTTTGGGATACCCTCTTATAAACCAATAGATAACCCACCCGATGGGAGAGATGTTTTTTGTGTTGTTTTGCAGGACCTGTGACTTTGATCTCGCTATCGTTCTTTTATCATGTGCTCATTACATTACATTTGCATAAGCATATCTACATCATTTCTTGCATTCCTTACAACCCGACCTTACACACCGCTTACCCCTTTCAGAAAGAGTAAAGCAAGCTGACTTCACGACATCAGTATAACACAAGGAATAACCAGAAGAGAGTCATGGATCAGATAGAGCAAGACCAGGCTACTATGAGGAGCGAGATGCTAGGCATGAAAACGCAGATGAATCAACTCATGGAGGTGATTCAGAACATGGCCAGGAGTCAAGAGGAGATGAGGCAAGCAGCAGAGAGGAGCGCTAATCAGACTATGGCTGGTGCAATTCCCGACGCAAGTGGTGCAATTCCAATTCCTGCCGAGGCCACCCCAACCCCTGTTGGGGCAATTCCTACTTCTGCAGGTGCCATACCTGTCGACACCGTCCATCCACCAGTCGGTACAACTCATCCTCATGGTACTACGATCCCAACACAAGTCCAGTATGATGATCATGAAGGTTTCTATGAGAATTCAGGTGAAGCATATGGACCACAGACCGCCGAATTAGAGAAGAAGTTTAATGCTTTACAAGAGATGGTGAAGGCATTGCAAGGCCCCGATGTTTTGGGACTGGATGCTGCTGAAATATGTCTTGTACCCGGAGTTAAGATACCTCCGAAGTTTGTAATTCTAACCTTCGAGAAATACAAGGGTAACAGTTGTCCTAAGACCCACATAAGGTCTTACTGTAGGAAGATGGCCGCATATTCTGATGACGAGAAGCTATTAATCCATTTCTTTCAAGATAGCTTAACAGAGGCGTCCCTGGAATGGTATATGCACCTTGAACGATCCAACGTGAGAAGCTGGAAAGAGTTAGCAGATGCTTTCGTGAAGCATTATCAGTATAATACTGACATGGCTCTGAATCGTATGCAACTTCAGAATTTGACCCAGAAGCCGAATGAGTGTTTTAAGGACTTCGCGCAGAGATGGAGGGGAATAGCTGCAAGGGTACAACCTCCGTTGGTGGAGAAAGAACTGACAGACCTATTCATGGGCACGCTACAAGGACCGATCTTTGAGCGGTTAGCATCCACAACCTCCACGGTGTTTTCAGAACTTGTCATGGCTGGAGAAAGATTAGAAAGCTTTATGAAGGCAGGAAAGATTCAGAATGCTGGTGAATCTTCAAATGGGACCAAGAATCCCTATCAGGGTTTCGTTAAGAAGAAAGAAGGTGAAACTAGTGTTGTGTTCACAGATAGAGGAAGGACTCATCAGGGTTATCACCATGTTGCTGCTGTTGCTCCACAACAGCCGTTGTCCATTCCAGCAAATCAACCCGTGTTTCAACCAAACAGGCAACAACAATCCTATCAACCAAGACAAAATCAGTACCAGGGTCTACAAAGATCGAGGAAACCAGAAAGAAGATTCGATCCAATTCCGTCAACTTACGCCAGATTACTACCATTCTTGTTGAAAGGAGGCCTTGTTCAGCTTAGGGAAATGAGGGATCCTCCGGAGGTTCTTCCTGTTGGATTTGATGTCAATGCCAAATGTGCATTCCATTCTGGCTCCCCAGGCCATGACATTGAAAATTGCAAGACTCTGAAGCACATTGTACAGGATCTCCTCGATTCAAAGGCGATAAACTTTACCCGAAACACCCCCAAACATCAAAACTAACCCAATGTCAACTCATCACTCAACAAATATGATTGAAGAATCCTATGGTCATCTCCAAAAGCCAGTGGTCCAGACTGGCAGACATCTTCAACATTAGCAGTCTTTAGGCGCTTTTATCATTTGCATTTGTAGTTTATTTTCTGTCAATTGCTACTTGTTGTTTAAACATTGTTGTTTTGAATGGTAATATTAATGAAATGATTATGCATTTTCCGAATTAATTATGTCGCATTCGCTCATTATTTCCACTTATCACAATTACAGACACATATATTTTTATCCACTCCACTTTTTCACTATTGTTTAGCAATATTGGAGGGGGGATGACGAAAACGAAATACCCATAATTGCAAATCGTATGCTTTCGGATAAAACCTTGACGATGATGTACAGGCGTTGTTTCAAATCCCCTAAACACCAGAGATATAAGGAGTTAATCCCTAGTCAACCACTTCGAGCATAGGAGTAGGAGTTTCCTTCGGATATTCAAACCCTTACACTCAACCTGGGGCAGGGTAGTGTTCAGTTAATCCAATCCCGTATTCGGATCAATATCTAAAAGACGGTTGTTCATCAAAGACCCATGCTATGGCAGTCACAACAAAATCCAAAAAAAATCAAAAGCCTGCTAAGTCAAACACCTTAGAGGGGACTTAGGCAAAAATTAAGGCAATCCCGATGGATCTGACAAGCACAATCAGTTCATGCAAAAGTTAGGGATCAATAAACAAAAGCAAAAGAGGTCCCCAAACCCTCAACAAAAACAAAATAAGATTCAGTGGTCACCCAAATCAAGGGGCTACTGACATCCATCAAAATAAGGTGACTGTCATCTCAGGCAAACCCTGAACCATCAAGCTTACACCGTCAAGGTAAACATGCACAGAATTAACTGAACGTAGGTAGGGAGATCATCAAGAAGAAGGGGTGGGTACAAATTAAGTTTGAGCCTAATATCCTTTGTTCTATAACCGCGAACCAGGCCACGTTACAACCCTCGAAAGACCTAATTAAGGCGAGGTTTATCCTGAAAGCATACTATTGCGAGGTTGCGTAACCTGACTCCTTACATATTTGCTAATCATCAGCATTGGTGTCATTATCTTTGATATATGTTTCATGCCAATCCAGTTAGCACAACGTTTAGACTAAATGGTCCATTCGTTTCACTCTCACGACACGTAATAAAGGACAATTCTTTCAAAAACTTGCACGAACTTTGCACTGAGATTATCATTCGTGAACAAACAATTTTACTTACAAGTTAGTAGTTGACATTAAGAAAATTCTAACACAAAGCAATCAAGCATGGCTGGATTATTCAGCAGTTTAGACCAGAACCAAGTATACCATATAACCTTATGGACCTGGGGCATTGACATCCGAGAGCATGAAATCAGTCAGTCTGAGGCAAATCCCCAAGCATCGGCCGACCATGGGGCAAATCATTTAAGAAGTGGTTGATCGGAAGTAAATCATCTCGAGAATACTGATCAAGGGAAGGCCACCCAGAGTTTCTTTGACTTGAAGATAGATCCCTCCAATGTTCAATCAAGATAAGTTAAGTTGCTCCCACGCTCTTTCAGGGGAAAGCTACTCCAAGAGTACATTGAAGCCAACTACCACAAGAATCGGCTAATCAATGATGAATCCATTTGTGGTACAAACTCTGGGGCAGACCATCTCGAGTTCGTCTCATGGCAAGCTACTCAAGCAAGTTCATTATCGTCAGTAACTGTTAAGTTTAAAACGATGTCAGGAAGTCAGGCTTGTCCTCCACTTTCCCACATAACCCAGAGTCCAATCCGCATTGGCAACTACCAAAAGTCCGCCACGTCGGCACCTGCATTCCCAATTACCCGTCTGCATCATATGCATCATATGCATCGCATTCGACTTCATAAAGCATCTTGCATCATACGCGTACCCAGAATCATGTCATAATCTCCCAGCTCTTGCATCTCCGCGTGTTAGCATTTGCATTTGCATTTCCACTTGTTATGGAATATCATTATCATCAAGCATTTGCATATGCGAGCTCAGGTCCAGGATCGATCACAAAGATTTCCAAGATCATCAACCCGGACAGGGGCACCTCTTGCAAGACCGTGGTTTTCTCTTACTAAAGTTAGAAGATATCAAGACAAGATTGAGCCCAATCAGGGGCATTCACCACAAGACTATGGGCATTCCCCACGAAGTTGTGCAGCCTTTTGGGTTTCGAAATAGCCATCAACCCAGTCAGGGGGATTACCTGAAAAGACCGTGGGTCTCCCCCCATGAAATTCAAAAATATCAAAGCAAAAATTCAGCCCAGCCAAGGGCGTCTTTTCAAGACCATGGGTGTATACATGACGTATTTAAACCTCGTGGTTAATCAGATCTTCAAAATCAACATTCAGCCCAATCAGGGGCATCTTCGGTAAAGCCTGGTTGTTCCCTGGTGTTTTGTCTCCAGCTTTCATCAGTGATAAGTGGCAATCTCTTCAGAAAAGCTTATCCTTCATTCGTGATAAGTGGCAATCTCTTGGGAGAAGCTTATCCGTCTTCAACGATAAGTGGCAATCTCTTCAGAGAAGCTTATCCTTCATTCGCGATAAGTGGCAATCTCTTCAGAGAAGCTTATCCTTCATTCGTGATAAGTGGCGATCCCTTCAGAGAAGCTTATCCTTCATCCGTGATAAGTGGCAATCTCTTGGGAGAAGCTTATCCATCTTCAACGATATGTGGCAATCTCTTCAGAGAAGCTTATCCCCCTATCATCCTTTTTGGTGTTAGGGTTGATTTTGTTACGCTTCATCATCCTTTTGATGATGGGTCTAGCATCCTTTCGGTGTCATGACTAGCATATTTTCCATTATCCTTTTGGTAATGGACTCCTTACATCCTTTTGGTGTCGGGTTTGCCTTGTTTCGCTCCATCATCCTTTTGGTGATGGGTATAGCATCCTTTTGGTGTTATGACTAGCGTCTCCGCTCCATCATCCTTTTGGTGATGGGTCTGGCATCCTTTCGGTGTCATGACTAGCGTATTTTCCATTATCCTTTTGGTAATGGACTCCTTGCATCCTTTTGGTGTCGGGTTTGCCTTGTTTCGCTCCATCATACTTTTGGTGATGGGTCTAGCATCCTTTTGGTGTTATGACTAGCGTCTCTGCTCCATCATCCTTTTGGTGATGGGTCTGGCATCCTTTCGGTGTCATGACTAGCATATTTTCCATTATCCTTTTGGTAATGGACTCCTTACATCCTTTTGGTGTTAGGGTTGATTGTGTTTCACTCCGTCATCCTTTTGGTGGGGAGTCTGTCATAATCATTAATGCCAGATTGTGCGAGTGGGTTTTGCTCTACCATCCTTTTGGTGGTAGTAGCCGTGTGTGTTTTATCCCATCATCCTTTTGGTGATGGCGACCTGTTGCTATTTTTCCACAGTTTGCTTAGAGTTATACCTCATCCAGCATGTTTAATTCCCGAGCATTTCTTTCTTTTTGGACAAATTCAGGGTCTTCTTTATATCTAATTGTCTTCTACCTTAAAAGAGTAAGCGACATAGCCGTTCATCTTAATCGGTCTAAGCCAATTAGATAGGGGCATCTGTCATACCCCAAATTTGTCCTATCTTATGTAGTTTTCATTATGTATATACCCAGTCATTGACCTTTAGAAAAGAAAAGCATATGGTGTTCTTCAGTTACCTAAATCCAAATTGTTGCAAGGATGAGTCGAGGTTCATTTATAGTACCGAGTCAATACGCATCAACTCAAGGGGGGTTCGTTTAAGGTTGCAGTTAGGATTTGTGTGTGTCAATTTAGATCAACTATATGGGGGCCAGGATTTCAGGTCATGCTGAGATCAGATATTTCATGATGGAGAATCGCATGGAACGTGTGCTTTTCAGATATAGTGCGACATGGTCATTTGTTGTCTATTTGGTTCATAGTGAAAGAGTGATTCGTCATTATTAAAAGGGTTATCGCACGACTAATTGTTAAAAGAATTCAAGTGTAAATGGCATGGAAAATTGATCATAAGTATTAATTTGTGGGAAGTCAGCACTGCCATGAGAATTTTAAAGGTAGGTTTAGTGTGCCCTTTACTCAAAGAGAATGGTTTATGTTTGTTCATTTTTCCAGATTACATAATGTGACATGTTTCCAAGATCCATGATGCATAGCCTAAGGAAGGATATTATTAAAATTAGGTGTTCAAGTGGGTTCAAATTATTATTTATGAATCAAGGCATTATGAAGGTTTTTTTGTCAAGTGAGGTTGGTACCTCAGTGTTGAATCATGAAACACGGGTGTCAACTTTGAGTTTTCTTAAATGTTAATATGAGCACATGACTGTTTATGCATGCACGTACAAGTGCCATCAGAGTATATCTCATTCATTGGTTTAGGGTGTACAGGCTATAATCATTAAGTCACTCTCATAAAGGATACAAGATCATTATTTCTCATTACAAAAGTTGAAAAGAGAGACAGCCAAGAAGTGCAGCGAGGAGCGCATAACACCAAGCACTCAAAGTCCAAGCAAAACCAATATTGAAATATATAAAAGTAGACAGGAAAGTGAACATGATCGAGACCGTTCGCAGCAGCAGCTCTAACGTGTTTTGCCGAACAAAGGAGGCTTTACGCATCATTTTCTACTGTTTTACGTAAGGAATTTTCAGTACATACACCAACATGGCCATAATGTTTCGCATTGCATCACGCGATACACTGCTATGTACCTGCAAAATTACAAACAGAAGGAGGGGAATCAAGCACAACCAAAAGCATGGTTTTGAAAGTTTTATAAAAGACAGCAGCAATAGTGTTTTAATAAATAATAATTGCCAGCTATAAAATGTACAAACCGTACGACATTTATCCATCCAAAGAGCCAAGATTTATGTTGGAACTAACAACCGAATCTTGATTTGCATATACATGCATATTTCTCGCAGCTGCTACGAGGATGTCTTAATCTGGCCGCATCACATGCTACCAACTGGCCAAATAGAAGGAAAAGTGTTAAACATAAGGAAAATATGAGCAAAAGGATAGCATTACAAAAACAAGTTGCCTAGTGCATACCGCGTCGCAAAGCTCTCGCCTCAAACCATTGTTTAGTCCAACCACAGTTTCAACACGGGCCGTGCATCACCTTACGGCCGAACTCCGTAAGCACGATTCAAGTCGTAAACCTGCAACAGATCCAGATGACTACAACACAAACTGACAACCTGTCAAACCATACTGCCATGCCAACGATTGTATGATTCAAAGCACACAATACAAGCTATACCAAATGCAAGCCTCAAGGAATGAGTTTCAGCCCAAACGTTAAGCTGCGAACAAGCTCTGAGATGGTTTTCTGATGAGCTGCAAAATCCAAAGCGACCTGCAATACATGCTTCATCATTATGCAGCAAGAAAAGAATAACCGAAAACAGTATACACCACAAATTAAGCAAAACCAGCCACGGTAAAATAATGTTGTGAAGTTGACAGTGGCGCATTTCGCGCAGCAGCACCAACAGTAAGATGTCACGCGACAACTTTGATCTTGTACTCATGCACAACGTCCTGAACCCGTACCATTCCACAAACCATTTCCGGGAGCTCTACCTTAATCCATGGACGGGACTGAACAAGAGAAAAGCAGGACAGTTGCGATAGCTCTTTCAGCCGCAGAGGGAAAAAGCCAACAATAGCATGATGGACAAGTCGTGATTCACGCATCACAAGTAATTAGTCATCATGTGACAGCCTGTGAAAGGAACATCAAGAAAATTACTGTGAACCACAACTTGAAGGCCCGTATTAAACTCATGATACACCATATCAAAATCTGGTTTTTTTCTACTCCCCAATGGCGTCACATCACCTGCATAAATTCACAACCATAACTCCAAAGTAATTCCACAAAATAAATCACATAAATTGGGGACAAACCAAAAATTGTGTAGGGGCTGCTATGTGCGGAAGAAATGTTGCACACAACCTACACGAAAAATATCACAAAACCTGCTCCAATTCTGCAGAGCCCTCCAACTGTATTGCATCCAGCCACACTAGACAATACCTGCATAACACAGCTCACACCCTGCAGAAAATAAACAAAACGGTACCGCCAGCTACAACCAAGCCTGCTACTGCTACAAGTTCACACCAGACCAAATCCTGCACCATTCTACAAAACCGTACGAACCTGCAAAAAAAAAGAAATGAAAAAACCTCACGCCAGACAACCAACATTAGGTGAAAGCTGGCTTCAAACCAATTGATAACCCCACACAAGTCTGATATAAAGAGAACACAAAAACAATCAGGGGAGAGAGGTCTGAAAAAAGCCAAAAAAACCAATCCCTTCACTTGTGAATGATGAATCCCAACATTTCTTCAGCTCTCTCAAAAAAAGAGTCTGCAACCTAGCCAACGCAGTAAATCCCAACACAAACATAAGCCATAAACAAACCCCTTCGTCATTCTTCAAGCAATACCCCATTTCTTTCGCCTTCAACCTCCAAAGCCAGAAAATCCACACGCGAACCACCACTCTAACACCGTGAAAAACCCAGAGCAACAACGGTAAATCCAGCTCGTTTCCAAACTCACCCATATTTCTCCGATTTAACACATAACTCCACAAACCATTGATTCCAATCTCAATCTTCTAAGAACGCAAAAAAAAAACAACCATCTCCTTCCCCTTCAACCCTCCTTCATCTCTTTCAACTCAAAAATTTCAACCTTCGAACAACCCATTCTGAACCTAACAGAAACATACAACTACAGATATGAACAGAGAAGAAGGATTTGGAGACGAAATGAATGAAGAAGTTTTGAGTGAGCAAAGTTGAATCTGAGAAGCGAATTGAACACGAGCCAAAGCTCAGAATCTGGGAAGGGAAACGGTTCGTACGATGATTCTCGCGAGGGAGAAGGTCGGCTTGCACGGTTTCTGATTGATGTTGTTTCAAATTGTTCTGATTATCGTTTGGCTTTATTCTTCTCCGCGTCGTATTGCTTTGGTGTTTCGCTAATTTTTCTTCTTCAATACCTTGCCCTATCCGCCGTTGATGGTAATGTTGGAGAAAGGGTTATCCGTGTTGCATAAAGAAGATTACCTTGGTCCTTGTAGCACCTTGGGGCTTTAGGGCCCATTTTTTATTATTGTTATTTCCCTTTCCTTTTTTGTTCTGGCCGGGTAGTATGACTGGGAGGTGGATGATTGGCTTTAGAGCCCACATGATTCCATCATCAGTTAACACTATTCATTTTTACCATATACACCCCATTCTCTGATTTTAAACCTCTGTTTCTTCTTTTTTTTTTATAGAAATATTACACATAGTTATTGTATTTTGGTTTTATAAGCATACTGTTAGTAATTTGTATATATATATATTTTTATATGTTTCTTAACATTTCTTTTAACAGTTTTTAAACATGCTATATATTATTATTATTATTTAGATTTACTTCCTTCTATTTTATTTTTTTATTTAGAGTTATATATTATATTCATATTTCTTTTAGAGTTTTTAATATTTTCTATTTAGAATTTCAAATCTCATTTTCTTTATAGAAGCTGAATTTTATTTCTCTTTTGTTATTGGGCATTTTGTCTCATTTTTATTTGTTTTGGTCGATGACGACATTTCCGTAATCCATTACCAGTCAAATTATTGATGAATAATGTTGGATCTGAGACCACCTTTTTTCTCTCCTCGTTTCTTGTCCCGATTCGATTCATCGAAGCTATCAAACCATCTTCAATATTCAATTCTTTGTATTGAATTAAAAAGAGGGGATTAAGTGTAGACTTTCTTCCTCTCCGAGTGTTGGGATGCCCACTGTAGTGAGGGTGGTTTTGACACTCGTCTTTCAATACGAAGACGACATTCTCTCTCCTCCTAAAAACCTCGGCTCCGCACCGAGTGTATTTTCAAAAAAACTCGGTCTCGTACCGAGTCCATTTTCAAACCATTATAATTTGATTTCTCTTTGTATCGAATTAAAGAGAGAAGATTGGGTGTAGACCTCTTCTTCTCCGAGTGATGGGATGCCCACTGTAGTGAGGGTGGTCTCGACACTCGTCTTTCGATACGAAGACACGCAACTTTATCCACCATCTCGCTTTCACCACTTCCTTCCACAATTTTCACACCTAAAACCTCGGTCCTGTACCGAGTGCATTTTCAAATCATTTTCGTAACAAAAACTTGAATGGTCATGGAGTGGTTAGGCGTAGGCCTTCTCCTATCCCGAGTGCTGACGTTTACCGTAGGGTTCTCCGTCGCAAAGCACTTACCATTCAAAACCAAAAACACTTAATGAGAGAACGAAGCTCTCTTTATGTTGAATTAAAGAGAGAGGATTGGGTGTAGACCCCTTCTTCTTCGAGTGTTGGGATGCCCACTATAGTGAGGGTGGTTTCGACGCTCGTCTTTCAATACAAAGACGCCTCGTTCGCCACACCTTTTATAACAAAAACTTTGAGATAACGAATTGGGTACTACCCGTAGAGGTTACTATCCGAGGTCCTGTCTCGCCCCCTAAAAAACAATCCAATCAATCAAACGTGACTTCTAGCCCCGCGTGGCGAAAACTAATCAATCTTTCAAAAGGATATGTTACGTCCGTTCTACCGCAAACAGGTAATGCCTAAGTCTCCAACGAGCGAGCAGCAAAACACCTAACTGCTAGAATGCGCATGATAGCATCATCCATAAAAAACATCAACACACCGTAGGCCGAACTACGACTGCTCTGATTCTTTACTTCGTTCAAGTAAAGATACGTAGGCACAAGGGCCACAATCCTTGCCGAGCATATTCCCCCCATATCTGTAGTTCCCCGAACTACGTCGACTCTGACTTTCTCACATCTAATGAGAATACGTAGGCATAGGACTGCGAAGTCCTACCGAGTCTGTTCTTTCTCTTTTTCCCCGTTCTCTCGTTCCTCCTAACCTCTCATTTTCCCTGTCTCAATCCCTTCCCTTTTACCCAGTGGAGCTTTTTCTTCTTATAGCATAATGTTTAAACAAATATATTCACACATCGACAAACAAAAGGTTCCCATCGAGTACGATGGATGCGAGGGATGCTAATACCTTCCCCTCGCATAACCGGCTTCCGAACCCGTTCTTGGTTGCGAGACCATCTTATCCTTTCTTTCTTAAGGTTTTCTCGATATTTTCCTTTCCCCTCATGGGATAAATAAAGTTCGGTGGCGACTCTTCTGTCTATCTTTTTCGCCTTCCCGTCGTTGCGCGACGCATTTTTCGAGTAGCGACAGTATGCAAATGATATAACTATGCAAATGATAATGCAATGAAACATAAACCAGGTAAAAAAAGGTTGAGCAAATTTTGGGGTGCAACACTAAGCCACACATAATATTTAAAATAAAAAAAAATAGAGAAATCAACAAACTAAAGGCTAATGAATGTTTTTTCTTTCTTTTTTTTTTCCGTGTAAATTCAACAATATTGTGTATAACTGTGGAGATTAAAAACTAATCTCCCAAGTTATATGAAATTCAAATAAGTGATAAATTGTCCTTAAAAGAGTTTTAATATTGTTACATACTCAATCTTAAATTCAAATTTGATACATTGGTTAAATTAAAAGAGACTAGTATCATTTCATATAAAGGTTGTTTGTTTTTTTACTTCATCTAGTCTAGTTGGATAAAATTGTTTTCAAGAGTTTGAATAACATTTTTATTATTGTTTATTTTCTTGTACATTTTTATTTATCTTTGTTTCATTCATATGTGTCAGTATATTCACTTTTACGAGTATTTCAATTTTACATTTTTGCAATTTATCTTTGTTAGGTTGCCCATTTTTTGTCCATATGTGTCTTTTTTTACGACAAAAGACTCCAGATTTTTAGCTAAGAACCATATATACACAACTTTTTGATGTGGGATTCAAATAATCGAGTTGAGGCTCGAATATCGAGAACTAAAACTTTAGTTTGAGGTTGTTGGCGATATTAGGGTTTCAAGAGAGATTAGATTTTTGGACATTTCTCAAAGATCCTTGTTAATGGTAATCTCATGAAAATTGCATATTGAGATAATAGTGAAGCAATATGGTTATAATTTTTACATTGGAGTTGAATATGAGATTTTTTGTGATATATATTTATTCCTATAATAATAATAATGGATACTCTTTTGCAAATTATTATAAGATTATATCTACAAAAGAACTTCAACCTTTCAAGAAAAATAAAAATAATATAGCAAAATTGGCACAACAATGGAATGTTAAGACTCCTAGAGAGAAAACTATAAAGCAATATAATTTGGATGTTGCGCATAAACGTGACACTCGAAAATAAGTCTCTCATGAGAAGATATCAAATAATAACTAACAAATATATTGTGTTTATCACTAAGTCAAATATTGAAATACCACAGAACTCTTGTACCTCTAATTTTAATTTAGAAGAATTTATAATTACCAAATACATCTTTGACAAAACAGATAAAGATATTAATGAGATGAAACATTATGAGGTTCCTCTATCAGGTGACGAAGAGTCTGAAATAGCTTATAATTGTCATGAATATATTGAAGACATTGTCAATTAAAAATATTGTCGCTAAAAATAGATTTATTTTAGTTATATCTAAATCACAAAGGTATAAACTAAAGCAATAAATAAATCAGTCATAAAGACAACACAATACAATTCTTAAATTGATAGTGATATTTAATTAATTTAATAAAATATTTAGTTTTGTCTCCATATTTTTGTTCTTTTGTTTAAGTTTTTTTTGTTGCAATATTTCTTTATAAACATTAATAAAAAATTATAGTTAAGAAAATTAAATTAAACAAAAAAAAAACTAATCTCATGTCTTTCTTGGTTGGTAAACCCAACCGGCAATTTACATTACAACAAGTCTTTGCTAAAAGAAAGCAAAGCGGATAACATTTACTGTGAATATATAATCATGCCAAGCTGGCGCGAGTTTTTTAGAGCAAGAAAAGAATATGAATGAGAAGAAAGCATTTGTTATCTTTATATGGATAGCCAATTCTTATTAAGATATTGTTTCATTTGTTGGAATTTTATTGGAATTGGAAAGATTTATTGACAATTAATGAGCAATAAATGAACACAAGTGAGAACTAATATAGAAGTGAATTTGAAAAGATTCATTTTAGTCCCACATTGAAGGGAATGGAAATATTAGTAGTGTTTATATATTCCAACTTTGTCAATTGGGTTGGGCCCTAAAGGGCACCCAATTTTGTGAATGGAGTGAGAACACACCCATGACCAACAAGACACACGCGCGCGCGCCGCCGTCTGGTCGGTCCGGTCCGGTCTAGATGAATTATTTTTTGGACCCAAATTTATATAATTTAATTATCATTAATTAATTAATATAATTCGGTGGAAAATTAATTAATAATAAATATTAATTAATAAAGAAAATAATTGGTCAGTAAGTGATAGATCCAGTCCTCCACGATTTTCTCATTCTCCCACCATTTTCTCCATTCACCACGATTTTCTCCCTACTCAGGTGCAGGTAGCTGCCTATAAATACAGGGTAGAAATTCAGAAGTGAACACATCGGATTTCACAAGTTCACACGAGTTTTGATTTCCTTCTTCTCTCCCTTAATTCTCTTCATCTAAAATCTTTCTTTTCTTGACTGGTTATTTTCGCCAGATACTAACTTAGAAAGGTGTATTTCTAGAGTGATTTATCAGTGTGCAACTGATAATCGTAAGTTTTTTGAACGGGCTGTTTTATCCTGGAGGCGCCGTCGTAAATCAACTGCTTTGCATAATTTGGCAGTACGACGAAACGTCTTAAAGAAAGCGACCTAGTACGCGACTCGTCCCGATAATTTCCTTGTGCCAAACTCAATTTTTCAAATCCGAAAACAAAAATTTTAAGACGTTTTAATAACTGCCATGGCAACTGAGGAAATTATCGGTACTACTGCGGCCGCTTCGGTCTCTAACAAACCTTTCAGGTTTGAGGGTTCCAATTTCAAACGTTGGCAAGCTAAGATGAAGTTTTTCTTAACTCTGAAAAAGGTTGTTTACGTTCTGACTGAGGATATCCCGGTTGTCCCTTCTGCATCATCTGAACTACCTAATGGTAACTCACTTGCAGATTCAGACGGGATTTCCAAAACGTCTGACTCAGATGCTGCAAAAGCTAAGGCTGCAGCAGATGCTGCAAAAGCTAAGGCTGCAGCAGATGATCTACAGCTCCGAAAAGAAATCGCCTTATGGCACGAGAATGATTATCTGTGCAAAAATCACATTCTGAACAGCCTTGCTGATGATCTGTACGACTACTACAGTAGCTACAGGACTGCTAAACAGGTATGGGAGGCTCTGCAAAGAAAATATGATACTGAAGAAGCAGGTGCGAAGAAATTTGCTGTCAGCCGCTACTTGAACTACAAGATGGTGGATGAGAAGTCGGTGGAAGCTCAAAGCCACGAAATTCAGAAGATTGCTCATGAGATTATTACAGAAGGTATACCCCTCAATGAACAATTTCAAATTGCTGTAATTATTGACAAACTGTCCCCTGGTTGGAAAGATTTCAAAAATGTGCTTCGTCACAAAACAAAAGAATTTTCAATCGAGAGTCTGATAAATCGCCTCCGAATTGAAGAGGAGGCTCGGAAACAAGATCAGAAAGAAGAAGTCTTAGTTGTGTCTAACAACAAAAAGAAATTCGGTGCGGTTCTGAAGCCTACGGGCAAACCTTTAAAGAATCAGAACCGCAATGCTATGAACCGAACTAAGAATGGGAATCCCTCTAGGGCCCCATCGGCTCCATTTGCTAAGCAACAACCACCACCTCAAAGAAATGATGCTCCGGTTTTCTCTTGCTACAACTGTGGGAAACCGGGCCATATGGCAAAGAAATGTAGGAGCAGGCGTAAACCTGCAGCTGGCTCAAATGCTCAGGTCAACCTGACTGATGAGCAACTCATTGCCATGATCACTGAAATCAACATGGTTGGTGGAAGTGATGGTTGGTGGATAGACACTGGCGCCACTCGTCATGTCTGCTATGATCGTGCTATGTTCAAGACATACATGAATGCTGAAGATAAGAAAGTGCTGTTGAGAGACGCTCACACCACTAATGTTGCTGGAATTGGAGATGTTGAGCTGAAGTTCACTTCAGGAAAGACTTTGATCTTGAAGGACGTCATGCATGTTCCTGAAATTAGGAAGAATCTTGTTTCTGGTTTTCTTTTGAATAAGGCTGGGTTTAGTCAAACTTTAGGGGCAGATTTATACACCATCACTAAGAATGGTATTTTTGTTGGAAAAGGGTACGCCACTGATGGCATGTTTAAGTTGAATGTTAATTTGAATAAAATTTCTCCTTCTGTTTACTCTTTGTGTGACTTTAATATTTGGCATGGTAGACTTTGTCACGTTAATAAACGAATCATTTATAATGCAAGCAACATAGGCCTAATCCCTAAACTAAATGTTAATGATTCCAATAAATGTAAATTTTGCAGTCAAGCTAAAATAACAAAAACTTCACATAACTCAATTATAAAAGAATCTGACCCCCTAGATCTTATACACTCTGATATATGTGAATTAGATGGAAGTTTAACTAGAAATAATAAACGTTATTTTATCACTTTTATTGACGATTGCTCTGATTATACTTATGTATATCTAATGAAGAATAAAAGTGAAGCGCTTGATATGTTTAAGGTGTATGTAACTGAAATTGAGAATCAATTTAACAAGAAGATTAAGAGACTTCGCAGTGATAGGGGAACCGAATATGACTCTAGCTTGTTTAATGATATTTATGTTGAACATGGTATTATACATGAAACGACTGCTCCATACTCTCCTAAAATGAATGGTAAAGCAGAAAGAAAGAATAGGACTCTTACTGAACTTGTAGTTGCAATCATGTTAAATTCTGGTGTTGCACCTCACTGGTGGGGGGAAATTTTATTGACTGTTTGTTATGTCCTGAATAAAGTTCCCAAGTCAAAAAGTAAGATCTCACCTTATGATATATTAAAGAAAAGACAACCAAATTTTTCTTATTTGAGAACTTGGGGCTGTCTGGCTTATGTCAGAATTTCGGATTGAAACGAGTTAAACTCGCTAGTAGAGCCTATGAATGCGTATTCATTGGGTATGCAGCAAACAGTAAGGCATACAGGTTTTATGACCTAAATTCCAGAGTAATTATAGAATCAAACGATGTTGAATTCTATGAAGACAAATTTCCTTTCAAATCGAGAAATAGTAGGGGCACACAATCGAGTCACATTCCTGTGATAAAAAGCACTGAAAGCAGCGAAAATGTAGAAACAAAACTTTGAAGAAGTAAAAGAGAAAGAGTTGCTAAAGACTATGGGCCCGATTATGCGGCCTATAATGTAGAAGAAGATCCAATAAATCTTCAAGAAGCACTGTCATCTATGGATGCAGACTTATGGCAAGAAGCCATTAATTATGAGATAGATTCTCTAGAATCTAACAAGACCTGGCACTTAGTAGACTTACCCCTGGGTTGCAAACCAATTGGTCGTAAATGGGTTTTGAAAAAGAAACTAAAACCTGATGGAACGATTGAGAAATACAAGGCTCGCCTTGTAGCCAAGGGTTTTAAACAAAGAGAAAATATAGATTTCTTCAACACCTTTTCTCCGGTCACTAGAATTACATCCATTAGGGTACTCATTTCAATAGCAGCCATTTATAACTTAATAGTACACCAAATGGATGTTAAAACAACTTTTTTAAATGGTGACTTAGAAGAAGAAATCTATATGGAACAACCAGAAGGGTTTGTGATCCAAAGACAAGAAAGCAAGGTCTGTAAGTTAGATAAGTCTCTGTATGGACTAAAACAAGCCCCTAAACAATGGCATGAAAAGTTTGATAACCTAATGATAATTAATGGGTACAAAGTGAATGAAAGTGACAAGTGCGTTTATTACAAATCTGAGAATCGCATTTGTACTATCATATGTCTATATGTAGACGATCTACTTATATTTGGATCAAAAATTCAGGCCATTAATGATATGAAATCATTGTTATGCAATAACTTTGATATGAAAGACCTTGGAGAAGTAAGCGTGATCCTGGGTATCAAGATCACGAGATCCGACCAAGGAATTTCTTTGGATCAATCTCACTATGTGGAGAAGATCTTAAAGAAATATAAATACTTTGATTGTAAACCTGCATGCACTCCATATGATCCAAGTGTGAAACTGTTTAAGAACACTGGGGAAAGTGTCAAACAAGCAGAATATGCGAGCATCATTGGCAGTCTTAGGCATGCCACTGATTGTACTAGACCCGACATTGCATATGTCGTAGGATTGTTGTGCATATTTACAAGTAGGCCGAGTAACGAACATTGGCAAGCTATTAAGCGAGTAATGAGGTACCTTAAAAGGACTATGGACCTCGGCCTACACTATCAGAAATTTCCTGCTGTACTAGAAGGGTATAGTGATGCAGATTGGAACACCTTATCAGATGATTCCAAAGCTACTAGTGGTTATATATTTAGTATAGCCGGAGGAGCTGTATCTTGGAAATCAAAGAAACAGACCATTCTGGCACAATCCACAATGTAGGCTGAAATGATAGCATTAGCTACAACTAGTGAAGAAGCAAGTTGGTTAAGATGCTTGCTAGCTGAGATTCCTTTATGGGAAAAACCTATACCAGCTGTGTTGATCCACTGTGATTGTACCGCGACTATTGCAAAAGTTGAGAACCGTTATTATAATGGTAAAAGACGTCAAATTAGAAGAAAACATAGCACTGTTAGAGATTGTATCTCTAAAGGAGCTGTGAGAGTGGATCATGTACGCACTGATGAGAACTTAGCAGATCCTTTGACGAAAGGATTAGCTAGAGAGAAAGTCCATAATACTTCCAAAAAGATGGGACTAATGCCTATAAAGCAATTTGTTACTCATGATGGTAACCCGACCTAAATGACTGGAGACCCAAGACTTAGGTTCAATGGGTAATAACAAGTTGTGAGTAATATGAAAATGATCATGCAAGTAAAGCATGAATCCTGAAGTAATGAGAGGATGAGATAATAGAAACTCTTAATGAGATCTATACTCTGTATGAGAGAGTACCTAGGCTACAGGAGTACTCCTGATAGATTCACCTATGTGACTGTGGAACTGAGGCCGGTTCCTATGGAATTTCGAGGCAGAATTTCTGGAGCATTCACTAAACCGGGATACACGTGCAGGACCACTAAAGCACGGGCTACAAGAATACACCTTACGGAAAGGTTGTGTGCGGGTCTGATGTCCGAGATAGAGTTCAAGACAATGGTGTCACTCTTGTTGAATCAGAATCCTACTCGCTACGCTAAGGTTCAAGTCGTAGACACCTTTGCTTATGCTCAACCTTAGAAACGTCTGACGTACTTCTAAAATCTCTTTTAAATTCAAGTGGGGGAATGTTGGAATTTTATTGGAATTGGAAAGATTTATTGACAATTAATGAGCAATAAATGAACACAAGTGAGAACTAATATAGAAGTGAATTTGAAAAGATTCATTTTAGTCCCACATTGAAGGGAATGGAAATATTAGTAGTGTTTATATATTCCAACTTTGTCAATTGGGTTGGGCCCTAACGGGCACCCAATTTTGTGAAAGGAGTGAGGACACACCCATGACCAACAAGACACACGCGCGCGCACGTCGCCGTCATCGTCCGTCCTTCCGGCCGGCCGGCTCGGTTTGGTCAGGTCCGATCTAGATGAATTATTTTTTGGACCCGAATTTATATAATTTAATTCTCATTCTCCCACCATTTTCTCCACTCACCACGATTTTCTCCCTACTCAGGTGCAGGTAGCTGCCTATAAATACAGGGTAGAAATTCAGTAGTGAACACATCGGATTTCACAAGTTCACACGAATTTTGATTTCCTTCTTCTCTCCTTTAATTCTCTTCATCTAAAATCTTTCTTTTCTTGACTGGTTATTTTCGCCAGATACTAACTTAGAAAGGTGTATTTCTAGAGCGATTTATCAGTGTGCAACTGATAATCGTAAGTTTTTTGAACGGGCTGTTTTATCCTGGAGGCGTCGTCGTAAATCAACTGCTTTGCATAATTTGGCAGTACGGCGAAACGTCTTAAAGAAAGCGGCCTAGTACGCGACTCGTCCCGATATCAAATAATAACTAACAAATATATTGTGTTTATCACTAAGTCAAATATTGAAATACCACAGAACTCTTGTACCTCTAATTTTAATTTAGAAAAATTTATAATTACCAAATACATCTTAGACAAAACAGATAAAGATATTAATGAGATGAAACATTATGAGGTTCCTCTATCAGGTGACGAAGAGTCTGAAATAGCTTATAATTGTCATGAATATATTGAAGACATTGTTCAATTAAATTGATGGTGATATTTAATTAATTTAATAAAAATTTTAGTTTTGTCTCCATATTTTTGTTCTTTTGTTTAAGTTTTTTTGTTGCAATATTTCTTTATAAACATTAATAAAAAATTATAGTTAAGAAAATTAAATTAAACAAAAAAAACTAATCCCATGTCTTTCTTGGTTGGTAAACCCAACCGGCGATTTACATTACAACAAGTCTTTGCTAAAAGAAAGCAAGGCGGATAACTTTTATTGTGAATATATAATCATGCCAAGCTGACGCGAGTTTTTTAGAGCAAGAAAAGAATATGAATGAGGAGAAAGCATTCGTTATCTTTATATGGATAGCCAATTCTTATTAAGATATTGTTTCATTCATATGTGTCAGTATATTCACTTTTGCGAGTATTTCAATTTTACAATTTTGCAATTTATCTTTGTTAGGTTGCCCATTTTTTGTCCATATGTGTCTTTTTTACGACAAAAGACTCCAGATTTTTAGCTAAGAACCATATATACACAACTTTTTGATGTGGGATTCAAATAATCGAGTTGAGGCTCGAATATCGAGAACTAAAACTTTAGTTTGAGGTTGTTGGCGATATTAGGGTTTCAAGAGAGATTAGATTTTTGGACATTTCTCAAAGATCCTTGTTAATGGTAATCTCATGAAAATTGCATATTGAGATAATAGTGAAGCAATATGGTTATATTTTTTACATTGGAGTTGAATATGAGATTTTTTGTGATATATATTTATTCCTATAATAATAATAATGGATACTCTTTTGCAAATTATTATAAGATTATATCTACAAAAGAACTTCAACCTTTCAAGAAAAATAAAAATAATATAGCAAAATTGGCACAACAATGGAATGTTAAGACTCCTAGAGAGAAAACTATAAAGCAATATAATTTGGATGTTGCGCATAAATGTGACACTCGAAAATAAGTCTCTCATGAGAAGATATCAAATAATAACTAACAAATATATTGTGTTTATTACTAAGTCAAATATTTAAATACCACAGAACTCTTGTACCTTTAATTTTAATTTAGAAAAATTTATAATTACCAAATACATCTTAGACAAAACAGATAAAGATATTAATGAGATGAAACATTATGAGGTTCCTCTATCAGGTGACGAAGAGTCTGAAATAGCTTATAATTGTCATGAATATATTGAAGACATTGTTCAATTAAAAATATTGTCGCTAAAAATAGATTTATTTTAGTTATATCTAAATCACAAAGGTATAAACTAAAGCAATAAATAAATCACTCATAAAGACAACACAATACAATTCTTAAATTGATGGTGATATTTAATTAATTTAATAAAAAATTTATTTTTGTCCCCATATTTTTGTTCTTTTGTTTAAGTTTTTTTGTTGCAATATTTCTTTATAAACATTAATAAAAAATTATAGTTAAGAAAATTAAATTAAACAAAAAAAAACTAATCCCATGTCTTTCTTGGTTGGTAAACCCAACCGGCGATTTACATTACAACAAGTCTTTGCTAAAAGAAAGCAAGGCGGATAACTTTTACTGTGAATATATAATCATGCCAAGCTGGCGCGAGTTTTTTAGAGCAAGAAAAGAATATGAATGAGGAGAAAGCATGCGTTATCTTTATATGGATAGCCAATTCTTATTAAGATATTGTTTCATTCATATGTGTCAGTATATTCACTTTTGCGAGTATTTCAATTTTATAATTTTGCAATTTATCTTTGTTAGGTTGCCCATTTTTTGTCCATATGTGTCTTTTTTTTACGACAAAATGTAACACCCCACTTTCCCAAATTAAATAAAATATGAATATTAAAATAATAATCAGAGTTTTCACCAAAAAGTGGGATATTACATCTCCAAATTTTATAAAAATACTTTATTAATTATTTTCAAAATAATACAGCGGAATTTGTTTCATAAAGTAAAATACATCAATCTCATGATACGACACCGGAAAAAGAAATAAGTTCAACATAGACACAACAAAACACCCAAGTCCCGTGCTACGTATCAGAGCATCCTAGACTCGACTGGCACACCACCATCCAAGCTATCTAAGTACCTGGATTATTTGTACTTTCGGAGAAGCACAGACACAACAACAGCAAAGGGGTGAGAAATCATGATCAAAATATAATGGTAATGTAATACATGTAAATAAGGCAGTAAAACACACCAACACATCAACTATTCACCCCAACAACACCATATAACGAACCTGCTGTTCAAATTACAATATTACATATTATAATGCAATTATGCAACACAACACCATGCATGCGGTACCGACTCATTGGTTCATTCAATCGAACCTGGATAGATCACTTACGCTCCTCCTGAGACATGATCTATCCCTCACCATTCTCCACAAAGGAGTACGGATGAATCACTTACGCTCCTCCTGAGACATGATTCATCCCACCAAAACACCATGATATGCACACACCAATGCATAAATATCATAATTAGGCACTCAAAGTGCACACGATCCTCCTGATCATATCATCATACATCAATGCATATATGTACAGATATAACATACACCAACACCGTATAGATCAATCAAATAGTAAACAACTTCATACTATAACACCAGATATAACCACATCCCAACACTCGGGAACGCACGATCCTACTGATCACTACATATATATACATTAACTAATTGTCCATTTAAATAATTAGTAACGGAAATCACATACTATCACCGAGTACTCACTCTATAACACTCAATCATCTCCCCTATAATCAACAAAGTCCAAGGGCACTACACTCTTAGCGCACACAGCATAACAGCATAGAAAAATCACATTCTGCTACGCTCCCTACACCCTCGCTAGGCGAGCACCTAGCGAACGCTCGCTGCCTTCTCGCTAAGCGAAGTGCTAGCGAGTTGCCTGCGACTTCTCAAGTTCTCACAGTTCAGAATTCTCACTCTTCTCCGATTCAAGCCTATTCTATAACATCCACTTCCTATACTATCCGTATTACGACCAATGCATATTAGGCTTATCAATCTTCCTATAATTCTACTCCAGATCAACATTACGGCACACTATAGGCACTTTAGAGTTACTCTGAACCTTACTCAACCCAAACCAACACCAACAGTCAATCAACAATGGCAACATCAAACATCCGTACATCATCATATACATATTATTCCAAAGTCATCACTTAAACAATCTATCGACACATCAAAAAGGTCACACAGAACTTCCCTAAAACCGTAAATCCAACCTATACGCCAAATTAACCAAAAACAACAATTCACCAACCATCAACATATTTCAATCCATCAACATCAACATAACTCAACAATCAATAGCATGTCAATATAAAACTTCATCAACGATACATTCCTACGGGGTTAAGGAATCTCCACTACCCTATACATGTATATACCATTCCCAATCAAGTTTCTCCCTCCTTACCTTGTTAATCGGTTGATCGATGAAATTCTTCCTGGATTTGGTCTCTTGGCCTCCTCTTTTCTTTCCGTTCTTCGTTCCCTTTTTCCTTCGTTCTTCTCACTTCTCTCGTTCTTTCCTTTCTCTCTTTCTATCGCTCTTTCTCTCTTCCCTCTTTCTATCGTGTTATTTTCTCTAATACTTCCCCCACCCCTTCATATTCTATTTTCCTTTTTATTTCCTATCCCAATAATAATAATAACTAATAAAAATAACATAATAATAATAATAATAATAATAATAATAATAATATTATTATTATCACACCAATTTCCCACGATCTATGATAATCCCTTTTCTCTCTATTCCAACTTTTCTAATATCTCCTTGCTACCCCTTCATATTTCCTTCCTCACGGTTTCTATCATGACTTTTTATATTTCCATTCTAACTTCCCAATAATCCTTCCACCTCTTATTTTACTTATTCCAACCACTAATATTCCCAATAATAATTCTAATATAATAATTATAATAATCATTATAATAATAATAATAATAATAATAATAATAATAATAATAATAATAATAATAATAATAATATACTATTATAATATTATAGTAATATTCAACATAATAATAATAATAGTAATACACCC
Source organism: Lathyrus sativus (assembly GCA_963859935.3). Lineage (NCBI taxonomy): Eukaryota > Viridiplantae > Streptophyta > Magnoliopsida > Fabales > Fabaceae > Lathyrus > Lathyrus sativus. The sequence continues at coordinate 648,433,266 of OZ012741.1, forward strand.
AACAATAATTATAATTATAATAATAATAATATTATCACACCTATAATAATAATAATATTAATAAGAATAATATAATAATAATAATAATAAATATAATAAATATAATAATAATAAATATAATAAATATAATAATAATAGTAATACCCCCACCAATATTACTATTATTCATTATATTATCATATTCACACCAAATCACCACCAATATTACCATTAGTTATTATATTATTATATTTACACCAATTCACCACCAATAATTCTCCCATATCAGGGACACCCACCAATAATAATATTCATACTAATGATAATAATAATAATAATAATAATAATAATAATAATAATAATAATAATAATAATAATAATAATAATAATAATAATAATAATAATAATAATAATACCACCAATATTACTATTATCTATTATATTATTATCTCCACACCACCAATGATCCTTACATATCAAGGGTACTCACCAATCATATACCAACACACCCCACCTAAGGGCACACCAACATAAAATATTTAAAATAATAATAAAATGACTAAATAATTAAAATGGGTGTTACAATTCTCCCCCACTTTAATTATTTTCGTCCTCGAAAATTACCTGATGGAAACCAATCCGGATACGCTTCCTGCATCCTTCATTCCAATTTCCAGGTCACACTGCCTTCTGCAGCACCTCTCCAAGCCACTTTCACCAAAGATGTCTCCTCCCCTCGGAGTTGACTTCCGTTCGTCAAAACGAACCAGCAATGCTTCAACACTCAAATTATTTTTCACTAGTACATCATCCACCTGATTCAATGTACTTTCTCAACCAGACACATGGAACACGTCATGCCAATTCAAGATGGCAACGGAAAAATAGTCTAACATGTTACTCCTCCCATGCCTCCGCTGCGCCACTCTGATACAAACCAAAGAACACGGTGCGAACTTCTAAGACTTCGAAGTTCGACCAACATCAGTCACTGTCGTGACTCTCAAAACACATTTTTTTTGGATCCTCTTGATCTTCTCAGCCATCTCAAACATAATTTTCAGGTCTGAGCACAACACTCTCACTCGACCCATTCCAACACAGTAGATTCCTATACTCCCTACCTCACCAAGCCACATATAGTGTCATTCTGACACTAGGATGGTAACCGTTATTATAGGTAACTCAATCAACGGTAATTAATCATCCCACGATCCACCTTGATCCAACACCCAAGCTCTCACCAATTCTCTACAGACTCAATAGTCCTCTCTGACTGACCATCAGTTTGCGGATGGTAAGTCGAACTCAACTTCAACTTAGTACCCGAAGCTTCCTGTAATCCCCTCCAAAATCTCACTATAAACCTCAAATTTCCATCTGACACAATATTCGTCAGTATCTCATCCAACTTCACCACTTTCTCAATATGCATCTCGTATATCCTCAACACGGAATAGTTAATCTGCTCCTAACAATCCAAATTAAAATTATGTCTTTACAAATTCTTTAGCAATCTCAACACCAATTTCGTGAAAATACTACCTGATTTCCACTCTGGAATATTTAACGACTGCATCAGACTCAACAGTCTCTGATGTTCACTCTTCGAATTCCGACAATTCTAACTAGCATATTCCACCTCTCCTTATCCATGGTCTCAAAAACAATCTACTCAAGTTCGGTTACTTCTTCATAGCACCGAGATGGATACTCCATCTACCTCAATGTATTTCTTCACGAGTACTCCTACTCCCTTCAACAACATCTGATATACATACTCTATCATAACACCTCGTGGTATTATTTCCACAAACCCGACAATCCACTCCCCGACTCTAATTTATCAATTTCAACTAATTCACTATTCAACCCAGATTTCTGACTTTCTCGATTCTTCTCAAGGATATCACTAGTCAGATCTTAATAATAAAAGCTTAACTCCATAAGAAGTATCCTTACTCACAAAACGCATATTATGAAATTTCTCAATCAGTTCTAACTCTTCTCACCGTCATCTTCGGTATACGCAGACATTTCCAACTCACCGCATCATCTACCACATGCACTTCACCCGAATGGTAATTCAACTCGAAGCCGTACTCCTTCCAAGGTCTCAATTATTTCCTATGCCTCATATTCGTCTGATTCAAATTAAACAAACACCTTAAACTCTTAAGATCACCAAACATCTCTGATCTCAGTCTGAACTTTCGAAGCCTCCGATTCTGGTACAACAACAATAGTAACCAACTCTAAATCACTGGTCGGATGATTTCTCTTATATACTCCAAGTTGCCTTTTGCATAATTGAAACTCGCTGAAGTTGTCTTTAGTAAATCCCCTAATTATATCAACAAGCATCACAAACACCACAATTAGTTCTATCGGATTCGGCAGAACTTTCCTTACGGAAGTATATCACCGCTCTTTTTCCAACACTGATAACTCCAGTTCCTTATGCTCAACATAATCCTCTATACTCTTTGAATACCTCAAAATATCATTTATTAACACAACCATCGCCTTATATAAATAATTAGAGAAGATCCCATGCCAAATGGACAAACAAGTTGTGAGTTATGGCGGGAACACGTACCGTACCGTCCGTCCTTACCACAACATTCAAACACACTTCATCAATAAATAGATTAATTCCATGTCAATACTTCACCATCTCATAGATAATTTCAATAGCTTTCCAACGCTTCGAACCACGTGTCATTCCGATTTACGGTTCTCCCGTTACGGCAAAAATACGAAAACCACTTTTGCCTGCCCATGACGTCTTCGCTGGGCGAACACCATGGCGAACGAGGAGCCATTCGCTAGCGTACTCGCTAGGCGAGGACCTGGCGAACATGATAGTCCAAAATCTTATTTTCGATCGTCACCTGACTTCCGAGTGTCCGATTTCGATTCCGTAAAAAGCTGCGATCTTGGAATTAGACGTACAACAACAATTTTATACTTAGGAGGTCATCCAACACACTTTCAATCTTTTGAATATTTTAAAGCCCGATTACTTCTAATCTCAACAGCAGGTCTTGGGGCCTCCCGTTGCGATACAACCATCGATCTTTGATACCACAACCACAACAACTCTACTCGAGGTCACACGACCAAGGAACTCACATTCCTCGATCAATTGTTCCATCAAATCCTTAACTCTTAGAAGAGAATACCGATCCTTGATAGTCACCTTGTTCACTTATCTATAGTTCACCCAAAACTTCACAAAACCTTCTGTCTGTCTAACCAACAAAATTGGTGCACCTTACGGTAACACACTCAAACAAAAGAACCTCTCTTCCGACAGATCTTCAAGTTTACTCTTCAACTCTTCCAATCCCAACGCAACACACAATACGAAGTCACCAATATCGGACTAGTTCCAAAACTAACTCGATTGTAAGCTCCACTTCACATTCCCGGTAGTAAATCACTTATCTCTGTAGGAAAACTCCGGACAATCACAAATAGCTGACAACTCCCAATTTTTCACTTTCCTTCTCATTCAAAGTTTCCGTCCAAATAAACACCTCGACACCGTCTTGCGCCGATTCCTCAAAATAATCCCTTAAGCACTTAGCTTAACTCAAGACTATTCACTGCTCACGCCACCCAAGCTTGCAAGATACGTCTATCCCATCCAACACAATCCCGTCCACTATTAACAAGAGATTAAGGGTGATCAGTTCCTCAATTTGTTAATAGACAGCCGAAATCATGATGGGGTACAAACCATCTTTACCAAACTATGATATCACTCCTCAACACACTAAGCCACCACACTGTAGCTTTTCGGAGAAATACAACTTCTCCCCCACTGGAATCATTCTACTTCTACCAATGAAGTTAACCAACAACATGTACCGACAGTGTTTTTACACACATGTCGCATACCAGGAAACAATAACACTAGACAACATTGGCCGGACGGACCGACCTGCTCTGATACCAATTGTAACACCCCACTTTCCCAAATTAAATAAAATATGAATATTAAAATAATAATCAGAGTTTTCACCAAAAAGTGGGATATCACATCTCCAAATTTTATAAAAATACTTTATTCATTATTTTCAAAATAATACAGCGGAATTTGTTTCATAAAGTAAAATACATCAAATTCATGATACGACACAGGAAAAAGAAATAAGTTCAACATAGACACAACAAAACACCCAAGTCCCGTGCTACGTATCAGAGCATCCTAGACTCGACTGGCACACCACCATCCAAGCTATCTAAGTACCTGGATTATCTGTACTTCCGGAGAAGCACAAACACAACAACAACAAAGGGGTGAGAAATCATGATCAAAATATAATGGTAATGTAATACATGTAAATAAGGCAGTAAAACACACCAACACATCAACTATTCACCCCAACAACACCATATAACGAACCTACTGTTCAAATTACAATATAACATATTATAATGCAATTATGCAACACAACACCATGCATGCGGTACCGACTCATTGGTTCATTCAATCGAACCTGGATAGATCACTTACGCTCCTCCTGAGACATGATCTATCCCTCACCATTCTCCACAAAGGAGTACGGATGAATCACTTACGCTCCTCCTGAGACATGATTCATCCCACCAAAACACCATGATATGCACACACCAATGCATAACTATCATAATTAGGCACTCAAAGTGCACACGATCCTCCTGATCATATCATCATACATCAATGCATATATGTACAGATATAACATACACCAACATCGTATATATCAATCAGATAGTAAACAACTTCATACTATAACACCAGATATAACCACATCCCAACACTCGGGAACGCACGATCCTACTGATCACTACATATATATACATTAACTAATTGTCCATTTAAATAATTAGTAATGGAAATCACATACTATCACCGAGTACTCACTCTATAACACTCAATCATCTCCCCTATAATCAACAAAGTCCAAGGGCACTACACTCTTAGCGCACACAGCATAACAGTATAGAAAAACCATATTCTGCTACGCTCGCTACACCCTCGCTAGGCGAGCACCTAGTGAACGCTCGTTGCCTTCTCGCTAAGCGAAGTGCTAGCGAGTTGCCTGCGACTTCTCAAGTTCTCACAGTTCAGAATTTTCACTCTTCTCCAATTCAAGCCTATTCTATAACATCCACTTCCTATACTATCCGTATTACGACCAATGCATATTAGGCTTATCAATCTTCCTATAATTCTACTCCAGATCAACATTACGGCACACTATAGGCACTTTAGAGTTGCTCTGAACCTTACTCAACCCAAACCAACACCAACAGTCAATCAACAATGGCAACATCAAACATCCGTACATCATCATATACATATTATTCCAAAGTCATCACTTAAACAATATATCGACACATCAAAAAGGTCACACAGAACTTCCCTAAAACCGTAAACCCAACCTATACGCCAAATTAACCAAAAACAACAATTCACCAACCATCAACATATTTCAATCCATCAACATCAACATAACTCAACAATCAATAGCATGTCAATATAAAACTTCATCAATGATACATTCCTACGGGGTTAAGGAATTTCCACTACCCTATACATGTATATACCATTCCCAATCAAGTTTCTCCCTCCTTACCTTGTTAATCGGTTGATCGATGAAATTCTTTCTGGATTTGGTCTCTTGGCCTCCTCTTTTCTTTCCGTTCTTCGTTCCCTTTTTCCTTAGTTCTTCTCACTTCTCTCGTTCTTTCCTTTCTCTCTTTCTATCTCTCTTTCTCTCTTCCCTCTTTCTATCGTGTTATTTTCTCTAATACTTCCCCCACCCCTTCATATTCTATTTTCCTTTTTATTTCCTATCCCAATAATAATAATAACTAATAAAAATAACATAATAATAATAATAATAATAATAATAATAATAATAATAATATTATTATCACACCAATTTCCCACGATCTATGATAATCCCTTTTCTCTCTATTCCAACTTTTCTAATATCTCCTTGCTACCCCTTCATATTTCCTTCCTCACGGTTTCTATCATGACTTTTCATATTTCCATTCTAACTTCCCAATAATCCTTCCACCTCTTATTTTACTTATTCCAACCACTAATATTCCCAATAATAATTCTAATATAATAATTATAATAATCATTATAATAATAATAATAATATAATATAATACTATTATAATATTATAGTAATATTCAACATAATAATAATAATAGTAATACACCCAACAATAATTATAATTATAATAATAATAATATTATCACACCTATAATAATAATAATATTAATAAGAATAATATAATAATAAATATAATAAATATAATAATAATAAATATAATAAATATAATAATAATAAATATAATAAATATAATAATAATAGTAATACCCCCACCAATATTACTATTATTCATTATATTATCATATTCACACCGAAGCACCACCAATATTACCATTAGTTATTATATTATTATATTTACACCAATTCACCACCAATAATTCTCCCATATCAGGACACCCACCAATAATAATATTCATACTAATGATAATAATAATAATAATAATAATAATAATAATAATAATAATAATAATAATAATAATAATAATAATAATAATAATAATAATAATAATAATAATACCACCAATATTACTATTATCTATTATATTATTATCTCCACACCACCAATGATCCTTACATATCAAGGGTACTCACCAATCATATACCAACACACCCCACCTAAGGGCACACTAACATAAAATATTTAAAATAATAATAAAATGACTAAATAATTAAAATGGGTGTTACACAAAAGACTCCAGATTTTTAGCTAAGAACCATATATACACAACTTTTTGATGTGGGATTCAAATAATCGAGTTGATGCTCGAATATCGAGAACTAAAACTTTAGTTTGAGGTTGTTGGCGATATTAGGGTTTCAAGAGAGATTAGATTTTTGGACATTTCTCAAAGATCCTTGTTAATGGTAATCTCTTGAAAATTGCATATTTAGATAATAGTGAAGCAATATGGTTATATTTTTTACATTGGAGTTGAATATGAGATTTTTTGTGATATATATTTATTCATATAATAATAATAATGGATACTGTTTTGCAAATTATTATAAGATTATATCTACAAAAGAACTTCAACCTTTCAAGAAAAATAAAAATAATATAGCAAAATTGGCACAACAATGGAATGTTAAGACTCCTAGAGAGAAGACTATAAAGCAATATATTTTGGATGTTGCGCATAAATGTGACACTCGAAAATAAGTCTCTCATGAGAAGATATCAAATAATAACTAACAAATATATTGTATTTATCACTAAGTCAAATATTGAAATACCACAGAACTCTTGTACCTCTAACTTTAATTTAGAAAAATTTATAATTACCAAATACATCTTAGACAAAACAGATAAAGATATTAATGAGATGAAACATTATGAGGTTCCTCTATCAGGTGACGAAGAGTCTGAAATAGCTTATAATTGTCATGAATATATTGAAGACATTGTTCAATTAAAAATATTGTCGCTAAAAATAGATTTATTTTATTTATATCTAAATCACAAAGGTATAAACTAAAGCAATAAATAAATCACTCATAAAGACAACACAATACAATTCTTAAATTGATGGTGATATTTAATTAATTTAATAAAAAATTTAGTTTTGTCTCCATATTTTTGTTCTTTTGTTTAAGTTTTTTTGTTGCAATATTTCTTTATAAACATTAATAAAAAAATTATAGTTAAGAAAATTAAATTAAACAAAAAAAAAAACTAATCCCATGTCTTTCTTGGTTGGTAAACCCAACCGGCGATTTACATTACAACAAGTCTTTGCTAAAAGAAAGCAAGGCGGATAACTTTTACTGTGAATATATAATCATGCCAAGCTGGCGCGAGTTTTTAGAGCAAGAAAAGAATATGAATGAGGAGAAAGCATGTGTTATCTTTATATGGATAGCCAATTCTTATTAAGATATTGTTTCATTCATATGTGTCAGTATATTCACTTTTGCGAGTATTTCAATTTTACAATTTTGCAATTTATCTTTGTTAGGTTGCCCATTTTTTGTCCATATGTGTCTTTTTTTACAACAAAAGACTCCAGATTTTTAGCTAAGAACCATATATACACAACTTTTTGATGTGAGATTCAAATAATCGAGTTGAGGCTCAAATATCGAGAACTGAAACTTTAGTTTGAGGTTGTGGGCGATATTAGGGTTTCAAGAGAGATTAGATTTTTGGACATTTCTCAAAGATCCTTGTTAATGGTAATCTCATGAAAATTGCATATTGAGATAATAGTGAAGCAATATGGTTATATTTTTTACATTGGAGTTGAATATGAGATTTTTTGTGATATATATTTGATCTGACCTGATCAGAAGGGGATCACGGGCTGGCCACACTCTGTTGTACTGCTGCTTGCTCACCGGTGATGAGGAGGAGAAGAGGGGTGTACCTGCAAAACACTCCGATGCCAAAGTGAGAAGTTGGGCAGAGCGATGGTGAAGTACAGAAAGTGGGGTAAGAAATGTGTTACCTGACCCTCTTTGAGGAAGAGGGTATTTATAGAGAGACCCCAGCGCTGGGCCAACGGTCATTTGGGGTGGGCTGGATGACCAGGCCCAACCCTAATGACTGCTAGAGCTTACGTGGCTTAGTGAAGACCAGGACGTGGTCTTCGCCCTAGTCCAACTGCTCCTTGATCTCCGAAAAGTGGGTTTGACCTGCTCTTTCGGAGATGGGCAGTTGGTTGATGACGTGTCCCCGCGGAGGGGAGCACGTGGAGAACGCGCGTCGGGCACGTTTTCCTCCCCGCGGAGGGGAGCACGTGGAGAACGTGCGCCGGGCACGTTGTCCTCCCCGTGGAGGATGCTCGCGAGGTTCCCCGGAGGGCGTTGTTCTCCCCGCGAGGATGTGGAGCAACCAAAGGTCTCGCTTCGACGCACCGGGGTGTGTCCTGTTCGGCCGATAAGAGGGGACGTTGAGAAGCCGTCGGGCGCGTCGCCTGTGGCTGGGGGCGTGCCCTGCCCGTCCTGTGGGACGCGCGTGCCCGGTTTGGCCAGTTCACTTACTGGGCCGTGCCTGGTATTGGGCTGGGCCGAGGTTGGGCCCAGACCTGAACAGGAGCCCCCCAAGTCGAAGCTCTGGGAAAGAGCGAGGACTTAAGGTCGCTGTGTCGGGGAGAGAGGTAGTGGAATGGTAGGTTTGTCAGAATCTTGTGCACGGTGGAACCGGCGCTTGCGCGGGGTCTCCCGTCGCCGGCGGAGCGGGGTGAAGACAGGTGAAGGGGCGCGTCTGTCAGGTTGCCGCCACGTGTCATGCGTTAAGCGGCCGTAGGGGCGGCTACCCTATGCCATTAATGAGCCTAGCTTCGCTTCGAATCCCGCACCGGGTTATAAATATGGGGTTCCCCGCTCATTTTTCTACTTTTCACTTTGCTGTTTTACCTGCCAAGCTCTGAGATCCTTGCCCGTCTGCCGTCGTCGTCGATCGTCGCCGCACCGTTTGGTTCTTCCTCCCGTTCGTCGCTGTTACAAGTGAGTTTTTCTTTCTCTTCTCCTTTTATTTCCGTCGTTTGATTAGAATGTGTGGTCGGGGCATGATGAATGCCCCGAGGAGGGACGCAAGATCCGCCGTGTCTGGCGATTTTCTGATGAATGCCCCGGGGAGAGTCGGTTGTTCTGATGAATGTCCCGAGGACGGGGGCTATCTCCGATGAATGCCCCGGGGACGCGCGCTTTTTCCGATAAACATCCCGCGGAGGGATGGTGGGTTGGCCCTTAGACGCCCCGAGGAGGATCGGCGGGGGGCGCCTGTCTGCTCTTCGTTCTCCGGCCTTTGTCGCCCTCTTGACCTGCGGTGGAAGGGTGGATTTGATCTTGGCTATCGAATTCACCGTTGTCCTCTGCTTTTCAGGCGTAGATGTCGGTCTTGGTACCGGGGAAGATGGTCGAAGATAACGAACCCGAGGTCCCGGATTTTGATGAGCGTGTCGCCCCGGTCGAGGAATGGGTGGCCGAAGAGCCGCTGTCCACCCCGTCCTGCTTCGTGGCCGATGCGTCCGACGTCTATGCCACCCTCGAGGACACGCCTGTCGGGGAGCCGCAACATTGGCAGGTGTACCGCCCGAAGGAGCACCATCGCATCTGCTCGCGATATGGGCGGCGGATGTTCCCCATGCACGAGTTCTACTTCAAAGAGGCTCGGCTCAGGTTGCCGTTCTCCGCCTTCCATCTGGGGCTCTTCGATTGGTTACGCTTGGCCCCGTCTCAATTGCACCCCAATGCCCTGGCCTTTATTCGTGCCTTCGAGGTGGTGTGCTTCTATCTCGAGGTGGAGCCCACGGTACCGCTGTTTTTCCGCATCTTCCACTTACAGCGCCAGTCGGTGAACGGCCGTCAGGGATGGGTCTCGTTTAAGCAGCCGACCAAGCTCTTCAAGACGTACAGCGATTCCGTTAAAGATTTCAAAGGTCGGTTCTTCCTCGTGAAACCGATCACTCAGCAAGGCTCGGACACTCTTTTCGCCGAGGGCGAGCGAATGGTAGACGGCCAGCGGTTCCTCGCGTGGCTTCCCAAGATACATCTGTTATGGACCGCGGAGCACTTCAACCGTGGCACAGATAGGTATATCGTACGAGCGGGGACCCTCGACAAAAAAGATATGGCCGCTTATATGAAAATAGTTGCCTTTGTGCGGGATCTTCCCCCGTCGAAACTGGTGACGCTCGATGGTCGATACATCTTCGACGGGTAGGGGAACGTGCGAACCAAGAAGCGGCTGATTAACACTAAGACCCTGTTCGGTTGCGCCACTAGGGCGTCCGCTCTGGATTATCTAGGTAGGGATGTTCTTTTTCTTCCGTGGTCGGGTTTTCTGGCCGTTGCTAACTCTTTCTTTGTTTTTGCAGCGAACATGTCTTCTATCGAGGAGAGAGTAAAGATGCTGCGAGCTTCCAGGAATGTCGTGGTCTCGAAGACTCGGGTGAGTCAATTGGTTGGACAGGAGGCTGTTACGCCGGGAGGGCAGAGTTCGTCTTCTTCGCCTCAAGGGAGTCAGTCTCCTACGTCTCAGGGAGCAGCGAAAAGGCCGAGATCCGAGGAGCCCAGCGGTTTGATCGATCTGACGACCGGCTCGGCCGAGGAGGGTTACGTCGTCCCGCCTTGCCATCAGCATCCGGGCTATTTTCATGGTGCTCGATCTCCAACCGTCTCTGCTGGGGAGGTGAAGGCTGTCCGCGAGGCCGATCAAGAGTCTCGTCGACGTATCCTGGTGGAGGATTTGGCTGCGATGATGCGGACGTTCACGACGGCCCTTGTGCTGAACGAGGAGGGCTGCTCCGCCGCCGAGTTGTCCAAATTGCAGGGGGACCTTACCTTTATGCAGTCGCGTCTGGACAAGCTTACTGAGGAGCTGGAGAAGAGTCAGAAAGATGTTGCTGACCAGCGCAAACGAGCGGAGGGTGCTGAGGGGAAAGTGACCTCGCTGGAGGAGAAGCTGGGGGCGGCAACGAACGAGGTGCAGGCGCTGAAAGTCCGTATGGAAGTCCTGGACAGCGCGCTTCGTCCGGCCGAGGACGAGACAGGGGAAGACCAGCGGTCGATCACCCGTTACGATCTGATTGCCCGGATTTGGGTGCTGGAAGGTGATTGTTTGGAGGCCGTCGAGGTCGGGTTCAAGAGCGCTGTCGCGCAGATCCAAGTTGTCAACCCCAGCGTCGCGCTGGTCGTGGATGGGATCGGGCCGTATCACGAGATCGTCGGCGGGAAGGTGGTCGACCCCGAGCTTGTCGTTCCCGTGGAGGTCCCCGTGGTTGCTGACCAGGAGGGTGGAGTAGCATAGGTTGCCGGGCCTGCGTGCTCGTTGTTTTTATGGCCTGCGTGCCGATATTTTGTAACTTGTTTTCCTTTGGGCCTGCGTGCCCTGTTTGTGTAATATTAACTACTGGGTTGGTGCTCGCTTTTGCTTAATATATATTTTTGTGAATTTTCTAAGTGTGCGCTCGGTATTTGCATGATGTTTATGCTCGTTTTTTCGTATTTATTTGTTTACTTGAATGATGCTTGATGTGCATGCCTCGATATGCTCTGGGCCTGTCCGGGTGTTAGCTCGATAAACTTGTTACCGGTGGTGAAGGGAACCGGCCGGTTTGGCCGGCGGCATGGCCGGGTCGTTTCGGGGGTAGTTCTCCCCGAGGCGTGGACGTCCCATCGCGAGCTGGGTGTCTTGCCGATTTTGGTACGGCGGCGGGGAATCTCGGTCGAGGTGTTCCCTGCCGAGCAAGGTCGTCTGCCCGCGCACACGAGAGGCAGGGCTTGCTTTTCTCTGGTCGCTAGTGGACGCGTGGGAGTGCGGTGGTACCATGTCGCCCCCCCAGTGGCCGGGACGATGGGCCGTCGCGGGCAATGTTCTAACTGTAGTACCGCTTAAGCTTCGCGGGGTTCCAAGGTCGAGCTAGTTGTTCACCGTGCAGGTTTTCGAGGTAATAAGCCCCGTGCTCCGTTTTGTCCCGGACTCGGTAAGGGCCTTCCCAATTCGCATCCAGTTTGCCCTCGTGGGAGTCTTTCTGGTTTCTGCGTAGAACTAAGTCGCCTGTTTGAAAGTCGCGTTTTAGGACTCTGCTGTTGTGGCAAAGTGTGACTTGTTGCTTCAGCCGGGCTTCTCGGAGGGCTTCCCCTGAACGGATTTCCTCGACGAGGTCGAGCTCTTCTCGTAGGGCGTCGTCGTTGTCGTCGGTGCCCAGGGGAGCTTCTGTTCGTCGGGATGGTTCGCGTATTTCGACGGGTATCACGGCCTCGGTTCCGTACGTGAGGCGAAATGGGGTTTCCCCCGTGGTTGAGTGGGGAGTGGTGTGGTATGCCCAGAGGACGCTATGGAGCTCTTCGACCCATGCTCGCTTGGCGTCGCCGAGTCGTCGTTTGAGTCCCCTGAGTATGACTCTGTTCGCTGATTCCGCCTGGCCGTTTGTCTGAGGGTGTTCGACCAAGGCGAAGTGGTGTTTGGTTCCGAGTTTGGTGACGAAGTCGCGGAAGTTTTTGTCCGTGAATTGTGTGCCGTTGTCGGTGACGATGGCGAGTGGGACCCTGAATCTAGCGAGGATGTTGCGTTTGTAGAATTGGAGTATGTTGTGGGCCGTGATTTTGGCCAGAGCTTCGGCCTCGATCCATTTGGTGAAGTAGTCGACGCCCACGATGAGGTACTTGTTTTGGTAGGATCCTAAGGGGAAGGGCCCGAGGATGTCCAGCCCCCACCAGGCGAACGGCCATGGAGATGAGAGGGATGTAAGGTCGGCTGGGGGGGCGAGGTGCATGTCCCCGTGTCGTTGACATTTGTCACATCGTTTGACGTGTTCCTTCGCGTCCGATTGCATTGATGGCCAGTAATAGCCTGCTCGTAGGGCCTTTCGTGCTAGGGATCTTCCGCCGAGGTGCTGCGCGTTGATGCCTTCGTGGATTTCCTCTAGAACGGCTGCGCTCTGGGACTTATCGATGCATTTGAGGAGTGGGATTGCGAAGCCTCGGCGGTACAGCCTTCCTTCGAGGAGAACGTACGAGCAGGCGCGTCGTCTGGTTGCGCTAGCCTCTCCAGGGTTGGCCGGAAGGTGGCCGGTGTTGAGGTAGGCGTGGAGCGAGGTCATCCAGCAGTTGGTATCCCCGACGGTGTTGATGTCGAGGGGGGTAGTGGTCGCGCTGGTACTCGGTTGCGACAAGACTTCTTGGATGATCGACTTGTGGCCGCTTCGCTTTTTGGTGTTTGCCAGTTTGGAGAGGATGTCGGCGCGGGTGTTCTGCTCGCGAGGGACGTGATGAATCTCTGCTGTGTCGAAACCTCGCAGTTTTTCGATGATGAGCGCGAGGTATTCGGCGAGGTTGTCGTTCTTCGCTTGATATTTGCCTCGGACTTGCGAAGCGACTAGCTGGGAATCTGTGTAGATTCGGATGTCCCTGGCTCCCATGTCGGACGCCAAGCGGAGGCCGGCCAGAAACGCTTCGTACTCGGCCTGGTTGTTGGTTGTCGGGAAGGCCAGCGTGAGAGAGACTTCGATGATGGTGCCTTCGTCGTTGTCGAGGATGATGCCGGCGCCGCTCCCCGTGGAGTTGGAGGAGCCGTCCACAAAAATGGTCCAGATGTGGTTCCTGGCGGTGGGGTCAGGCGGTGGGGTCATCTCGGCGACGAAATCGGCCAAGGCTTGAGCCTTGATGGCGTGCCGGCCCTTGTAGGTGATGTCGAACTCGGAGAGTTCTAGTGACCATTTTAGCATGCGTCCGTCCATGTCGGGGCGACCGAGGAGCTGGCAGATGGGTTGATCGGTGCGGAGCACGATGGCGTGTACGAGGAAATAATGCCGGAGTCGGCGCGCTGCCGTGATGAGGGCTAGAGCGAACTTCTCGATCAGCTGGTATCGGATTTCGGGGCCGTGGAGGGCTTTGCTAGTAAAGTAGATGGGCTTTTGGCCCTCTCTGGCTTCGCTCACGAGGACGGTGCTGACGGCTTCGTTAGCCACAGCCAGATATAAGTATAGGGTTTCGCCCGTCACGGGACGCGTCAGCACTGGTGGTTCGGACAAGACGCGTTTGAGGTGGCAAAGGGCTTGCTCGCATTCGTCTGTCCATTCGAACTTGGTCTCCTTCCTGAGCAGTTTGAAGAATGGGAGGGCGTGATGGGCGGACTTGGCAATGAACCGGGAAAGGGAGGCGAGCACGCCGTTGAGGGATTGGATGGACTTCTTCGTGGTGGGCGTGGTGATATTTGAGAAGGCGTGGCATTTGTCTGGATTGGCTTCGATCCCCCGTTCGGTCAAGTAGTAGTCGAGGAATTTACCGCCGCAGACGCCGAAGGTGCACTTCTCTAGGTTGAAGCGCATGCGGCACGACCTTGCGGTCTCGAAGACCTTCCGGAGGTGTGTCGTGTGGTCGTCCTCCGTGCCAGACTTGACGATCATGTCGTCCATGTATACTTCGAGCATGTCGCCGATTTCGTCGTGGAAGACACAGTTCATCATCCGCTGGTATGTGGCCCCGGCGTTTTTGAGGCCGAAGGGCATCACGTTATAATAGTAATTTCCCGACGCCGTCATGAAGGTCGTGCTTTGTTTATCGTGTTCGGCCATCGGGATCTGATTGTACCCCGAGTATGCGTCCATGAAGAACAAGAGCTTGAAGCCCGCGGAGTTGTCGACGAGCTTGTCGATGTTGGGGAGGGGGTAGGCGTCCTTAGGACATGCTCGATTGAGATCAGTATAGTCAACACACATGCGCCATTTTCCATTATTCTTTTTAACGAGTACAACATTGGACAACCAGGTTGAATACCGGGCTTCCGAAATAAATTTTGCCTCTAGGAGGTCTTTTACAGCTTTTTCGGCTGCCGCCGATTTTTCGGGGGACTGGCGACGCTGGCGTTGCACAACAGCCTTTGCGGTCGGGTTGATGGATAGCTGGTGGCAGGCGACCTCGGGGTCGAGTCCGGGCATTTCTGTGGCGCTCCAGGAGAAGAGGTCGGCGTTCTCGCGGAGGCAGGCTTGGAGCTGTCGCTTCGCGAGGTCTGGGAGTCCGGCACCTATCCTCACGGTTTTGCTCGTGTCTTCCCCGAGAGGGATGAGTTCGAATTCTCCGTCTGGGATGGGGCGCGTTGGGTGTGAGGGCTGCCCGTTGACTTTGCTGGTCTTTGTTTCGTGGTCGAGCTCATCGGTGAAGCGACTGTCGAGTTCCACGGATCCGACTAGCTTCGTTGGTTCGCCTTTTGGTGTTGTGTTTGGAGTTGTCCTCTTGGTCGCTGGAGCGGTGGAGTCTAGGCCTTTCAGCGCGGCCTCAAAACACCTTCGGGCGGCCTCGATGTCTCCGTTAAAGGTCACCACGGCCCCCCGTCTTGTGTAGTATTTCATCTTTAGGTGGACGGTGGAGGGTACCGCGGTGAGTTCTGCTATCGTTGTCCTGCCCAGGATGCAGTTATAGAGGGATGGGCATTCTATGACTAAGAAGCAGATGCTGATTTCCCTAGCTGTTTCCTCTTCTCTGAAGGTGACTTTCAGTTCCACGTACCCCCAAGGTCTCGTCGTCGTCCCGTTGAACCCCTGAAGGTCGGAGCCTACGTAGGGGAAAAGGTTGGATTCGTCGAGCCGGAGAGTTGTGAACAGGTGCGCGTACATGATGTCAACCGAGCTTCCGCCGTCGACGAGGAGGCACCTGACGTCGAAGTTCGCCATCCGTGCACGGATGAGCAGGGGTATGTTGGAGTTGGGGGATCCCCCGTGGAGTTCCTCGAGGTAAAATGTGATCGGGTTGGATCGGCCTTGGAATTTCTCGAGCGTGCTCATTTTACCAGAGTTGTTCGCGACGAGTTCGTCAAATTTTCTCTTTACGGATCCTATGGACAGGCTCCTCGTGGCTCCATCAGAGATGACCATGGCTCTGGCGAAGTACTCCCATCGGCTGGTTGGTCGGATTGGCTCGTCGATTAGGTCGGGTTCTTCGGGAAGACCGAATTCTCTGTCCGCGAACCAATCCTCGGGGCGGCCGACACACAGTGCGACCTGGAGCCTGTTGTTGTCCTCTAGAGAGGGAAGTTCCTCGACCTTCTTGGCCTCTGGGGCCTCTTGCCTCGGTGGTTCGCCTCCTCGGGTGTATCTCTTCAGGTGACCATCTTTGATCAGAATTTCGATCGCGTCCATGAGATGGATGCAGTCTTCTGTCACGTGTCCGTGGCTCCTGTGGAACCGGCAGTATTTCGATTTGTCCACGTTGGGTTTGGGGGGTGTTGGTCGCGGAAAACGGACACCTCCCTATACGAATTCGGTTTTGGCGCATTCGGCCAGGATGCGCTCGTGGGAAGCGACTAAGGTCGTGTACTCTGTGAATCGGCCGGCAGGGCCGCGCGGTTCGCGTTGTTCGCGGGGCTCGCGGGGCGGTCTTCGCGTCGGCGGTCTCCTCCCCGTCGATGGCTCGAGGCTCCGTCGTCTCGGTGCCCGCGGGGGGCCTCCCTGTCTCTGGTGTCTAGAGCGGATTTGGCCGTTTGTGTTTCTTCGAATCGGATATAATGTGCGGCTCTGTCGAGGAAATCTTGGAGGGACGTTGGCCGGTGTATGCCTACGGCCTCGTAGAACTTGGAGTCGTGGCGTAGACCCTGTTCCATTAAGTAGCGCTTCATCTCGTCTGACGTCGTCACCTGCACTGCTTCCCGAGTGAATCTTTTGATGTATTTTCAGAGAGGTTCTTCGGGGCCCTGGATGATCGCCCCGAGGACTGCTTCCGTCTTCGGGTGGCGTCGGGACGCCGTAAAGTGTTTGGAGAACAGGTCCTTCAAGACTCTCCACGACGTAACTGATTCGGGCTCCAGACTTTTATACCAGGTCATGGCGCCCTTCCTCAAAGTCGTCGGGAAGAGCCTGCACTTTATAGCCCCTCGGACGTTTCGGTAATCGAGCATGGCCTCGATGTCCTCCAGGTGATCGTCCGGGTCGGATGTGCCGTCGTACGTCGACAGCGTCGGGGGCTTCTCCATCCCTTAGGGTATGGGGGCAGCCATGATTTCTCGTGATAGCGGGGTGCGGTAATCGTCCTCGTCGCTGGGTGCCGGGGACCGATGGGGAGACGGGCCGTTCAAAATAGGGCCCTGGTTTCGGGTTCTCGACCTCCTGCCTGAGTTTTCGCCTCGGGGGTCCCCGGTCGGGATCGCCGCGGTGCCCTGGTTCCTCTCGCGAACTTGTCTTGCTGGGGACCTGGTGCGTTCTCGCGCTGCCTGTGCGTGGTGCCTCTCCAGCCGTGGACGGCGATTTCTGGGTCGAGATGAGGGACTCCTCGAACCTCCGTTCTGGTCTTCCCGCGGGGGGTACCTCGGAGGGCCGACGCGTTCCAATGCTCTAATTCTCGCGTTTTGCTGGGCCAGTAGCTGGTTCGTCTGGTTGATGACCGCGAAGAGGGCGGCCACCGTCTGTTCCGCTCCCGCCGGGATGGGAACGGGTTGGAATGCTGGCGGGCCTGGGGGCCGGTGGTCGGCCTGAAGGGGCCGCTCTGCTGATGACGGCGAGGCAGTTTGGCCGTCCCTCTCGTTGGTTTCCGCCGGACGCGTCGTTTCCGTCGGCTTGTTTCCGTTGGTGGCGACGTTGAGCGCGAGGTCGTGCGGAGTGCCGTCGCGGTGTGGGCTAGCCATGATCGTGGAGTGTTGGTGAAACTTTGGTTTTCTGCTCGGAATAACGGGGAAGTTTCTGTTCCCACAGACGGCGCCACTGATCTGACCTGATCAGAAGGGGATCACGGGCTGGCCACACTCTGTTGGACTGCTGCTTGCTCACCGGTGATGAGGAGGAGAAGGGGGGTGTACCTGCAAAACACTCTGATGCCAAAGTGAGAAGTTGGGCAGAGCGATGGCGAAGTACAGAAAGTGGGGTAAGAAATGTGTTACCTGACCCTCTTGAGGAAGAGGGTATTTATAGAGAGACCCCAGCGCTGGGCCAACGGTCATTTGGGGTGGGCTGGATGACCAGGCCCAACCCTAATGACTGCTAGGGCTTACGTGGCGTAGTGAAGACCAGGACGTGGTCTTCGCCCTATTCCAACTGCTCCTTGATCTCCAGAAAGTGGGTTTGACATGCTCTTTCAGAGATGGCCAGTTGGTTGATGACGTGTCCCCGCGGAGGGGAGCACGTGGAGAACGCACGCCGGGCACGTTGTCCTCCCCGTGGAGGGTGCTCGTGAGGTTCCCCATAGGGCGTTGTTCTCCTCGCGAGGATGTGGAGCAACCAAAGGTCTCGCTTCGACGCACCGGGGTGTGTCCTGTTCGACCGACAAGAGGGGACGTTGAGAAGCCGTCGGACGCGTCGCCTGTGGCTGGGGGCGTGCCCTGCCCGTCCTGTGGGACGCACGTGCCCGGTGTGGCCAGTTCACTTACTGGGCCGTGCGTGGTATTGGGCTGGGCCGAGGTTGGGTCCAGACCTGAACAATATTTATTCCTATAATAATAATAATGGATACTCTTTTGCAAATTATTATAAGATTATATCTACAAAAGAACTTCAACCTTTCAAGAAAAATAAAAATAATATAGCAAAATTGGCACAACAATGGAATGTTAAGACTCCTAGAGAGAAAACTATACAGCAATATATTTTGGATGTTGCGCATAAATGTGACACTCGAAAATAAGTCTCTCATGAGAAGATATCAAATAATAACTAACAAATATATTGTGTTTATCACTAAGTCACATATTGAAATACCACAGAACTCTTGTACCTCTAATTTTAATTTAGAAAAATTTATAATTACCAAATACATCTTAGACAAAACAGATATAGATATTAATGAGATGAAACATTATGAGGTTCCTCTATCAGGTGACGAAGAGTCTGAAATAGCTTATAATTGTCATGAATATATTGAAGACATTGTTCAATTAAAAATATTGTCGCTAAAAATAGATTTATTTTAGTTATATCTAAATCACAAAGGTATAAACTAAAGCAATAAATAAATCACTCATAAAGACAACACAATACAATTCTTAAATTCATGGTGATATTTAATTAATTTAATAAAAAATTTAGTTTTGTCTCCATATTTTTGTTCTTTTGTTTAAGTTTTTTTTGTTGCAATATTTCTTTAAAAACATTAATAAAAAATTATAGTTAAGAAAATTAAATTAAACAAAAAAAAAACTAATCCCATGTCTTTCTTGGTTGGTAAACCCAACCGGCGATTTACATTACAACAAGTCTTTGCTAAAAGAAAGCAAAGCGGATAACTTTTACTGTGAATATATAATCATGCCAAGCTGGCGCGAGTTTTTTAGAGTAAGAAAAGAATATGAATGAGGAGAAAGCATTCGTTATCTTTATATGCATAGCCAATTCTTATTAAGATATTGTTTCATTCATATGTGTCAGTATATTCACTTTTGCGAGTATTTCAATTTTACAATTTTGCAATTTATCTTTGTTAGGTTGCCCATTTTTTGTCCATATGTGTCTTTTTTTACGACAAAAGACTCCAGATTTTTAGCTAAGAACCATATATACACAACTTTTTGATGTGGGATTCAAATAATCGAGTTGAGGCTCGAATATCGAGAACTAAAACTTTACTTTGAGGTTGTTGGCGATATTAGGGTTTCAAGAGAGATTAGATTTTTGGACATTTCTCAAAGATCCTTGTTAATGGTAATCTCATGAAAATTGCATATTGAGATAATAGTGAAGCAATATGGTTATATTTTTTACATTGGAGTTGAATATGAGATTTTTTGTGATATATATTTATTCCTATAATAATAATAATGGATACTCTTTTGCAAATTATTATAAGATTATATCTACAAAAGAACTTCAACCTTTCAAGAAAAATAAAAATAATATAGCAAAATTGGCACAACAATGGAATGTTAAGACTCCTAGAGAGAAAACTATAAAGCAATATAATTTGGATGTTGCGCATAAATGTGACACTCGAAAATAAGTCTCTCATGAGATGATATCAAATAATAACTAACAAATACATTGTGTTTATCACTAAGTCAAATATTGAAATACCACAGAACTCTTGTACCTCTAATTTTAATTTAGAAAAATTTATAATTACCAAATACATCTTAGACAAAACAGATAAAGATATTAATGAGATGAAACATTATGAAGTTCCTCTATCAGGTGACGAAGAGTCTGAAATAGCTTATAATTGTCATGAATATATTGAAGACATTGTTCAATTAAAAATAATGTCGCTAAAAATAGATTTATTTTAGTTATATCTAAATCACAAAGGTATAAACTAAAGCAATAAATAAATCACTCATAAAGACAACACAATACAATTCTTAAATTGATGGTGATATTTTATTAATTTAATAAAAAATTTAGTTTTGTCTCCATATTTTTGTTCTTTTGTTTAAGTTTTTTTTGTTGCAATATTTCTTTATAAACATTAATAAAAAATTATAGTTAAGAAAATTAAATTAAACAAAAAAAAAACTAATCCCATGTCTTTCTTGGTTGGTAAACCCAACCGGCGATTTACATTACAACAAGTCTTTGCTAAAAGAAAGCAAAGCGGATAACTTTTACTGTGAATATATAATCATGCCAAGCTGACGCGAGTTTTTTAGAGTAAGAAAAGAATATGAATGAGGAGAAAGCATTCGTTATCTTTATATGCATAGCCAATTCTTATTAAGATATTGTTTCATTCATATGTGTCAGTATATTCACTTTTGCGGGTATTTCAATTTTACAATTTTGCAATTTATCTTTGTTAGGTTGCCCATTTTTTGTCCATATGTGTCTTTTTTTACGACAAAAGACTCCAGATTTTTAGCTAAGAACCATATATACACAACTTTTTGATGTGGGATTCAAATAATCGAGTTGAGGCTCGAATATCGAGAACTAAAACTTTACTTTAAGGTTGTTGGCGATATTAGGGTTTCAAGAGAGATTAGATTTTTGGACATTTCTCAAAGATCCTTGTTAATGGTAATCTCATGAAAATTGCATATTGAGATAATAGTGAAGCAATATGGTTATATTTTTTACATTGGAGTTGAATATGAGATTTTTTGTGATATATATTTATTCCTATAATAATAATAATGGATACTCTTTTGCAAATTATTATAAGATTATATCTACAAAAGAACTTCAACCTTTCAAGAAAAATAAAAATAATATAGCAAAATTGGCACAACAATGGAATGTTAAGACTCCTAGAGAGAAAACTATAAAGCAATATAATTTGGATGTTGCGCATAAATGTGACACTCGAAAATAAGTCTCTCATGAGATGATATCAAATAATAACTAACAAATACATTGTGTTTATCACTAAGTCAAATATTGAAATACCACAGAACTCTTGTACCTCTAATTTTAATTTAGAAAAATTTATAATTACCAAATACATCTTAGACAAAATAGATATAGATATTAATGAGATGAAACATTATGAAGTTCCTCTATCAGGTGACGAAGAGTCTGAAATAGCTTATAATTGTCATGAATATATTGAAGACATTGTTCAATTAAAAATAATGTCGCTAAAAATAGATTTATTTTAGTTATATCTAAATCACAAAGGTATAAACTAAAGCAATAAATAAATCACTCATAAAGACAACACAATACAATTCTTTAATTGATGGTGATATTTAATTAATTTAATAAAAAAATTAGTTTTGTCTCCATACTTATGTTCTTTTGTTTAAGTTTTTTTTTGTTGCAATATTTCTTTGTAAACATTAATAAAAAATTATAGTTAAGAAAATTAAATTAAACAAAAAAAAAACTAATCACATGTCTTTCTTGGTTGGTAAATCCAACTGGCGATTTACATTACAACAAGTCTTTGCTAAAAGAAAGCAAAGCGGATAACTTTTACTGTGAATATATAATCATGCCAAGCTGGCGCGAGTTTTTTAGAGTAAGAAAAGAATATGAATGAGGAGAAAGCATTCGTTATCTTTATATGCATAGCCAATTCTTATTAAGATATTGTTTCATTCATATGTGTCAGTATATTCACTTTTGCGAGTATTTCAATTTTATAATTTTGCAATTTATCTTTGTTAGGTTGCCCATTTTTTGTCCATATGTGTCTTTTTTTACGACAAAAGACTCCAGATTTTTAGCTAAGAACCATATATACACAACTTTTTGATGTGGGATTCAAATAATCGAGTTGAGGCTCGAATATCGAGAACTAAAACTTTACTTTGAGGTTGTTGGCGATATTAGGGTTTCAAGAGAGATTAGATTTTTGGACATTTCTCAAAGATCCTTGTTAATGGTAATCTCATGAAAATTGCATATTGAGATAATAGTGAAGCAATATGGTTATATTTTTTACATTGGAGTTGAATATGATATTTTTTGTGATATATATTTATTCCTATAATAATAATAATGGATACTCTTTTGCAAATTATTATAAGATTATATCTACAAAAGAACTTCAACCTTTCAAGAAAAATAAAATAATATAGCAAAATTGGCACAACAATGGAATGTTAAGACTCCTAGAGAGAAAACTATAAAGCAATATAATTTGGATGTTGCGCATAAATGTGACACTCGAAAATAAGTCTCTCATGAGAAGATATCAAATAATAACTAACAAATATATTGTGTTTATCACTAAGTCAAATATTGAAATACCACAGAACTCTTGTACCTCTAATTTTAATTTAGAAAAATTTATAATTACCAAATACATCTTAGACAAAATAGATATAGATATTAATGAGATGAAACATTATGAGGTTCCTCTATCAGGTGACGAAGAGTCTGAAATAGTTTATAATTGTCATGAATATATTGAAGACATTGTTCAATTAAAAATATTGTCGCTAAAAATAGATTTATTTTAGTTATATCTAAATCACAAAGGTATAAACTAAAGCAATAAATAAATCACTCATAAAGACAACACAATACAATTCTTAAATTGATGGTGATATTTAATTAATTTAATAAAAAATTTAGTTTTGTCTCCATATTTTTGTTCTTTTGTTTAAGTTTTTTTTGTTGCAATATTTCTTTATAAACATTAATAAAAAATTATAGTTAAGAAAATTAAATTAAACAAAAAAAAAACTAATCTCATGTCTCTGACCAAAATAATTGGGTTGTAGGTCGGGTAGGGGTGTTTAAGAGGTAATTTGACTTGGGATTTAAAAGTGGAAGAGATCACTTTCCATCTATTAGGAGTCGATTGTCTAATTTTGTAGGTGACGTTTTCCCTTATTCTTGATAGGTAAGTTTGGTGTCATTCAGGTGACAATGTTCTTTTTCGTCATTTCAGCATACACTTATATCCTTAAGAGTGAATTCTTTGGTGCTCTTCCAACCATTCTGGAGAATTGTTTGCTCCATTTTACTTGAGATAATTGTCCCCTCTCTAAAGTAGTTATTTTTTCCTATTAACTTCTCAAAGAGAAACTTCCTACTTGAACTAACTTGTTTGGCGTATGGTGCTGGTAGACCCTGAGGGTGTTCTTTGTTTGTTGTGTGGCCTGAGGGCTGAGTCAAGTACCCACGTGTTTGTTACTTGTGATCTCATAACGTCTGTTTGGTATGTGATCTTTAGGTGGTTGGTGTGATGCTTTATTATTACTAGGGACCTTAATAATATTTTTCTTGTTATTTAGAGCCTAGACTGTATGGCTAAAGTGAGATGTCGTTTGACTATGATCTACCACTGTGTGATTTGGTCGAATTGAAATTTTGAAGATATTGTTTTTTTTATCTTCTCCACCAGCGAAGGATGTAGAAGATAAAAATATTTTTTTTAGTTTGGAAATTTTATCTTAGTAGACATGCGGGAAACACTTGCCTTTTCTCTATTTGCCTTGAGAATCCTACCATTTGTGTAAGCAGATAAAAGGATAAATGTCATTTGTCTTGTGAGTGTAAGTTCTTGGTGGTTCTTAGAGATTGTATTTTTTGTTAATGGTGATTTTTTCCGACTGAGATCTAGTCGCTTACCTTATGTGGTTCCTGATTTTTTTTATTAGTTTGTAGTTTTGTATATTAGGTGATTTTTTAATTGACTTTAGCGTTTGTAGCCGATTTAATTTTTTTTATTGGTTCCCATTCAGATAATTCTTATACTTAAACATGCTCGAAAATTTTATAGTGTGTGTTTTGTCACATTTTTATATATAAATATATATTCTATTTATCTTTTAAAAAATTATTACTTTATTTATTTACTAAAAATAATACTTATTATTTTAGAAATATAAACACTAAAATAACACATTAAGATATTCTATAATTTACTACTACTAATTCTCTAAACATAGATCGTAACCAAACAATCTGAAGTCGCCCATGGTTTATAATATTAGTTGAATGAATATTTTTGTCTAATTTTGTGATGAATATATTATACAACACAAATCCTCTCTAAATTAATTATTATCAATTTTTTATTGTTGCTTTTTTTTCGCAAATACTTTGAAATTTCTCTATACAAGAAAGTCTTTTGTTTGTAACTTAAAAGTTCTGCTGTAACCGACTCTATTAGACCATAATTTTAAAGGTCCAAACTTCCTTAAATTTCAACTTGACCAAATTATTTTCAAGTCAAGAGAATCAAAAGTAAGAAAATAGACTCGAGATAAAAAAAAAATAAAGACAAAATTTTACTCCCTACGTTCTCTATTATTAAATATTTTAAATTTGTATTTATAATAACTCTATGAAATAATATTTATTAATTTGTATTTATTTTAATGAAGATAAGATAAAAAGAATAAAAGGTAAGCAAATAATTTCCCATAAAACTTAACAAAAATTTCGAAGAAAGATACTAAAATAAGACAAAACACCTTTATTTTGAATTATAAAAAAGACAAAAGTAGTGACAATAGTGACATGTATCACCTCTTCGGTAATTAACAATCAATTGTTTATTTATTACATATTAAAAGAATAAATTAGTGTTCAATAATTAAAATTAATTATTATAAAATTTGAACATAAGTAGTAGAATTTATTTTTTATATGTAATAATCATAATAAAAGTAATTTTTAAAAGTAAAATATTATCAACATCATTTTCTTTATATTTCAGTTTAATTGAAATACACTGATAATGTAAATAGATTTTTTATCGTTAGGAAATCATAAATGTTAAATTTTTATAGATATTTAATAATGCACAACAATTTTTCTCTCTCTATTTTATTTTATTTAAATTTTTATTTTTAATAAAATAAAATTTAATATAATTAAAATATTAATATATAAAGTAAAATTGTGGAATTTAATATAAATTTTTTTAAAGTAAGTGAAAATTAGATAAATTATTTTAAGATGATATGCCATAATGAAACCTTAAAAGACCCTAAAAATGAATTTATCATTACAGATGCTCTAACTAGTTAAATAAAAGGGGGTTACAACGGGACAAAATAGATAGGTCTATTGGTTTAAAAAACTCTTTTCTTTTCTTTTTACTTATTACTCACGATTTATTTTCTAATTTTTTTCTTCAAAGAGTAGAGAGAAAAATTAATAAATGTAATAATTGTAATTTTATAAATTTGGCCTTAAGTATCTCATAATTTGTCAATTTTAAAACTCATAAAAAATTTATTTTAGATTGTTAGACATATTAATTTAGGTATTTAGATAATTGAATATGAATATACAGATGATAATTTTTAAACTTTTAGTGGACCCAATTGTCACATATTTTGGTGTCATAAAAATTATGTTATATTTATATATTTGTATGTTTTTTATAATATTTTTGTGAGTTTTTTAAATAACAATTTTCAAAAATTATTAACAGGTGTACATGTCAAACCGTCACCTAATAAGACGTGTTAAGGACGGGGTAGGTTGATCTTTTTTGTCGTATCGAGTTTTAACAAAATCTTCGTAAAAGCAGTAAACATATATCTCTTTGAGCCAACTTCTAAAACCATGTGTGAAGGGGACATGATCATTATCTCAATCCCGAAGGAAGAATATCAGCTTGGCATAGAAATATGTAAACATAACCTTCATGGTCGGACCATTTGGATAAATGGCTCATTTCCTCTAAAAGTCGCTTCCTTGTGCCTCAAGCTTTCATGGAAAATGTGGCATAACCTTGTTAGGGAACGAATGGTTTGATTTCACTTTTCCTCTCTAGAAGATGTAAGAATATTTAGGTCAATTAGCTCTTGGAATATCAGTCATGGTTTATTACTAAAGACTTCAACATTTCATCTCTTAAGCAAATCTCAACTCAAGGGTGGGTCAGGATTCATGGTTTGTCATATGAATATTAGAGGCCCAAAATCCTTTTTGCCATTTCTAGCAGCATAAAGATACATTTGTGCATTGACTTTGTTGGTGCACAAGGTTAAAAGAGATGGATAAAATGAGAGAATATATTTTTACTTTGTAAATGACGGTTACAAAATTTGCAAGGAAGAATTATATTAAATGACATCTACCACTAGTCTATTTATACACAGAAAACTAGGCAACATACTAAAGTCCTAAATTACTCTCTAGCAAAGCTTAGTCACTAAGTTTTGCAAAATATAAATTATTTCCAACACCATCCTGTAATTTGTATTTACTTAAAACGGACAACACCAATTTCATTCCTTAAGAGCATCTTTAGTGGGAGTAAACTAAATAGGTAAACTAAGATACTTTTTGTGGGTCCAAAGTGATTTGTAGGATTTAAAAAATTTAAAGTTGATTTGAGTAGTTTTTACTTTAATGGTGGTTGTCTATAAGAAACCAAAACTTGACCCCACATGGTATTAAATGGTTAATAAAAATCTATTATTTATGTTAAATAATTAATAAAAATCTATTATTTATGTTAAATAATGAGTTAGAGTACGTTGCTTGTGTAGAGCACGTAAACTAGTTTTAGAGCATCCCATATGCCATGTCAGCACTACTATAATGCAAATTCCTTATTACTAACGTAAGCTATAAAGAATTTTGGTTTAACAACCCTGCACTAAAGTTGCTCTAAGCGAAGAAATTGATCGGTCTTGATAGTCTTCGTCAGAACATCTGCCAGCTACCTCTGGGTGCTACAGTGTACAACTTCTAGCAATTCATTCTGAACTTAATTTCTCAGAAAGTGATACTTAGTCTCAATATGCTTGCTTCTCCCATGCAGCACTGGATTTCTGGTAAGATTGATTGCAGACTTGTTATTAAGCATCAGCTTTAGAGGCTTGTTAACTTTGATATTTAGATCCTACAGTAAGTTCAAAATCCACAAAGCTTGACATGCAGTCACAACACCTACAATACATTCAGCTTCACAAGTTGACAGTGCAATAACAAGTTGTTTCTTGGAACACCAAGAAGTAGGACCTCCCAGAAACTTAAACAGGTAGCCAGAAGCAGAATTTGAATAACTCAAAAGTTTTGATTTAATCTTTCTTCCAGTAGGGAATAGCACTCCATACTTTAGAGTTTCCTTGATATACCCCATAATCTTGACAGCCGCTTGGTAATGGGACCACTTCGATTCACTCATGAACCTACTAACCATTCCAACTGCATAGCAAATATCAGGTATGGTATTACACAAATACCTCAGAGAACCAACCAATTGTTTGAAGGTTGTAGCATTCACATCCTCAGAGAATCAGGATCCAGTTTCTGATTTGTATCTGCAGGTGTGATAGCAGTCTTACAGTTCTGCATCTTAAATCTCTTCAGAAGCTCAAATTCATACTTCAGTTGATTCAAAATGAAACCATTCTCAGAGTATATAAAACTCATCCCTAGAAAATATGTCATTTTCTCAAGATTAGTCATTTCAAACTCATTCATCAGCACCTTCTTGAACTTAGTTATCTCTTGTTCAGAACTCCTTGTCAACAGTATGTCATCAATATACAAACACACCAAAATCATATTGCCTTCAGAAGTATGTTGAACATAAACATCGTACTCCATCTCACATTTCTGAAACCCCTGCTTCTTGAAAAATGAATAAATCTTCAGACCCAGGCTCTGGGCGCTTGCTTCAATCCATACAAAGCTTTATGTAATCTGTACACCATCCCTTCCTAATTATTTTTCACAAATCCAAGAGGTTGTGAGACGTATACCTCTTCTTGTAATGGACCATTCATAAATGCAGATTTCACATCTAAATGCATCAGAGGATAATTCTTGTTGATAGCTATTGCAATCACCAATTTTATTATTTCATGTCTCGCTACAGGTGCAAACACTTTAGAGTAATCTAGCCCAGGTTTCTGCATAAATCCTCTTGTTACTAACCTCGCTTTGTGTTTGTCAATTGATTCATTTGGCTTTAGCTTCTGCTTGAAAACCCATCTGACGTTGATGGCTGTCTTGTCCTTTGGAAGTTATGTCAGCTTCTAAGTCTTGTTCCTCTCTATGGCATCAAGTTCTTCTTTCATGGCCTTCAGCCATACTTTTTGCTCAAGCGCCTTTTCTGTTCTTACAGGTTCAGAGTCTACTAACATGGCACACTGAATAACTTCTCCTTTAAAATCTACTTCAGTGTCTTGTAGCATGTCAAACTCTGCAAATCTTCTCGAAATGTTTCTGATTCTCTGTGGTCTCTGACCTTGTTCAGAATCTCCTTCGGATGCTTGAACTTCAGATGTTCTATCTTCATAAGCTTTTCCTTTAGAAGCTCTTGCTTCAGAAGTTTGACCTCCTTCAGAGTCTGGAATATTCCCAAATCTGAATCACCACCAGAATCTAAATCACCACCAGAAACTGGATCAGAATCATCTTCACCTTTTAAGTCTCCTTCAGAGTCAGAATCACCATCTGAGTCTACTCCAGCTTCAGAATATTCTCTAGTTTCTGACTCATCTTCAGAAACTTCTAATTTTGAACTTTCTTCAAAAGTTCTCACATCAGATTTCGATTGAGACTTGTTCCAATTCCAAGTTTATGATTCTTTTATAATGACGTCTCTGCTGAATTCAACTTTATTAGCTTCTGGATAATAGAGTTTGTAGGCATCTGTACTGTGGTATCCCACTAATAACATTACTTTTCTTCTATCATCCAACTTCTGTCTTTTGGCTTCTGGAACATGTTTGTAGTATACAGAATCAAATACCTTCAGATGGCTAAAACTTTGCTTATCTTCAGTCCACTTCTGAATAGGAACTATTTCCTTCAGCTTCTTCATTGGACACCTGTTGAGCATATATGTTGTGGTGGCAACAGCTTCTCCCTATAAGGTATGAGGAAGCTTTTTCTCCTTCAACATGTTTCTCGTCATATCAAGCAAAGTACAATTTCTTCTCTCAGCAAGACCATTGTATTGAGGAGTATAAGGAGCAGTAACCTCATGCTCAATTACATTCTCCTCACATAACTTTCTGAACTCAGTGGAGTTATACTCACATCCACCATCGATTCTAAAAATCTTCAAAGTCTGACCACTCTGATTCTCAGCCTTCATTATGAACTTCTTGAATTCAGCAAATACCTCATCTTTTAACCTTATAAGGGATACCCATGTCATTATTCTGAATTCATCAACAAATGACACGAAGTATTTATTCCCTCCAATCGGTGCTATTGGAAATGGACCATACACATCAGAATGCACTGCTCTCAAGGCATGCTTTTCTCTTTGAGCTACTTCTTACGCAAATGGAAATCTTGGTTGCTTTCCTTCCATGCACACTTTGCATGACTTCTCAGGCTTCTTAATTTTAGTAATTCCATGTACCAGCTTCTTTAAATTCAGATGCCCTAAACTTCTGAAATTCAGATGACCAAAGCTTATGTACCACAGCTCACTCTCCTTCACAACACTTGTTACACTAAGACATTCAGAGTCTGTAGTTCTTACATTCATCTTGAATCTTCTATTCCTTCCTTGTTCTAACTCCGTAATCAGCTTCTGATTACAATCATACAACTTTAGAAGATTGTCCTTCATGATAACTGAAAAACCTTTCTCAATTAGTTGCCCCACACTCATCAGATTGCTTTTCATGCTAGGTACATACAACACTTTCTGAATTAATGTTGTTTTCCCATTGTTCAGAATGACTCTGACATTTCCCATACCTTCAGCATTGAGGTATTTATCATCAGCATATCTGATTTTTGTCCTCTTACCAGATTCAAAGTTAACCAGCCATTTCTTAATTCCAGTAAGACGATTTGAGTAGCCAGTGTCCATATACCACCAATCTGTCAAATCCGTATCATCAGATTAAGAAGCCATCAGTAGCACAGATTCATCATCAGAACTTATGGCTACATTTTCTTCTTCTGACTTCCTTTCCTTGTTTGACCAGCAATCAGCAGCAAAATGGTCAAACTTCTAACAACAGTAGCATTGGATCTTCTTCTTGTCATACTTCTCTTTTCCCTTCTAAGCATTCTTCTGCCTATCAGAAGTTGAGGTTTTAGCTTCTAAACACCATCAGATCTTCTCCTAGCTTCTGACCAAGACTGTTTCTGATGCTTCTTACCAAAAACTGTTTTCAGAGCTTGCTGCTCTACTTCCCTTTCAGAAGTTCTCTCAGTCAGACACAACTCTTGTGCCTCTAGAATACTTTGCAACTCTTAAATTCTCATGGTGATCAGATCTTTAGAATGTTCTATTACTACCACAATGTAATCAAACTAAAGGGTAAGAGATCTCAATACCTTATCAATGATTACTTATTCAGAAAGGGTTTCTCCAAAAGCTTTCATCTCATTAGTGATCAGAATCACTATGGAGATGTACTCATATACCTTCTTGTAATACCCCAAATTTTTCCCTAAGATTAGTCGATTCATCTCGCATTCCATTGCATTTAACCAGTCACTGACAGGTTTGTGTAGTCTGTTGATTTTGCAGGAGAAATCTCGTTGTGCGCTCTTTAACTTATGCAGAGTAAAATGGTTATTTGTTTACGGTCGGCTATCAATTCGTTGTAGTCAGGGAATTTGAATCATTTGAATTTATTGGGGTGAATCAAGGCCGAGGTTGCTAATTGGAATGATTTAATTGTGGAGTATTTGAGCCAGGTGATTTAAATTAGTTTAATTCATTCGAATGAAGTTAGTCGGAAAAAGTATGGTCATTTGAGTTTGATTGAACAGATGGGACTTATTCCGGTAGGGTTGTCTGTTTAAATTGTTGAAAGATTAGTCGGAAGTTGTATCGGAGACGAGATTGATCGGATGAATTGGATGAATTTTGAATTAGAGGAAAAATAGAATTTTATTGGTATTTTCGCTTCATTTTAAAATCAAAAATATTTCATTTTTTAATAATGTTTTTTTCATTTCATTTTTTATTAAAAGAAAAGTAAAAATAATAATTTTATTTCATTTCTTAATATTGTTTTCATTTCATTTTAAAAATAAAAGCATACATTTTTTAGTAATGGTTTTTCATTTCATTTATATCAAAATTAATTTACATTTTAAAGTTAATTTACATTTCGCAACAAACTCAATCTCCAACAGATCAAACAAGTTCAACAAACCGGTTCAATGACCAAGTTCGACAAACCAGTTCAACAAGTGAAAAAGTCAGTTCAAGTTCACCAAACTGAAGTCATAACAAACTTCCTGAAAAATCTCCAGCCAATCCAAACGAATTCAAACGTATTCGTCCAAAAACGCAATGAACAGCGACAAATCCAAGATGGCAAATTCGCAGCAAAAATGCCTCCATAAAATTCGGCGAAAAGATCGTAAGATCCAAGCCCACACCGTCAACAAAATCAATATATAAAACTCATCACACAAGTTCAGAGAGAAACCTAAGTGAACCGATGCGGCGCAAACGGCTCAGATTCGGAAGCAAGTGCTTCTTCATCATCATCGCCGGAAGAAGAAGAGGAAGAAGTTTTTTTCAAAAAACAGAAAAACGTCAACCGCCTCCGCGAACTCAGACGAGTTTCGTCGTCCTCATCGTTCATTGATGCGTGTTTTTCGCAAGTGTACGAATCACGTCAAAGTAATATAAAAGATTATCGAATCCACAGAGACCAAGTGTCAATCTATCGTACCTGTTGTTATGGTGTTTATCTAAGGCAACTATTTTTAAGGGTTTTAGTAAGGGTGCAATGGTAAATAAAATTATAATTTTAAATAATAAATAAAATACAGGCTCGAATGTAATTCACGTAATCAATGATAATCCAGTACTTGTTAATGGAACTACTTATGGGCAATGTTTTCTCCTTTGAAAAGAACTAATTTAACAGGAACTGTCGCTTTCGCGTATTCAGAACCGAGTTGTACTCTCTAATCAACCCCTCCTATTGTCACGGATAAAAAGGTGCGTACTGCGTTAGAGTAGTAAACCTATTTTTAAGAAATATAGTTTCTTAACAAAGTTGAAAAGTATTTTAACCTGGACTTCTTAGCAAAAAGAGGTTCTTATGAACCAGACTCTAAATCTCATAACGCGTCCGAAAATCGTTTTAAAATCTCTTTTCTTTTTAATCTAAAAACTCCTAATGAACTATACAAAGCGCTTTTGGCTGTTTTTGAAATAGTTAAAAACAATTACTTGAATTGAAAGATAAAATAGCCCTTAGGTGTTTCCACGAACAATTATACTGATTACTGGTTTAATTACGATCCTTACATTCTAACCTTTATGGGATTAGTTAGACATGATAAAGTAAATATTATTTTTATAGTTTTTCATATGAGTAATTTAAAGCGAGTGCGGGAAGTAAACAAAGTAAATGTGCGAGTGCGGGAAGTAAACAACGTAAATGTGCGAGTGCGGGAAATAAACAACGTAAATGTGCGAGTGCGGGAAATAGACAACGTAAATGTGCGAGTGCGGGAAATAAACAAAGTAAAGTGCGAGAAAATAAATAAAAGTAAAGCAATGCGGAAAAA
This sequence comes from Lathyrus sativus, assembly GCA_963859935.3. Lineage (NCBI taxonomy): Eukaryota > Viridiplantae > Streptophyta > Magnoliopsida > Fabales > Fabaceae > Lathyrus > Lathyrus sativus. The sequence goes on from OZ012741.1 coordinate 648,466,600, forward strand.
TAAAATACTGACTGGAATTAAAATGGCGGCAGGATTAACTTCCTCCAGAGTGCTCCAAAACTCGAACCACAGACAGATTACAGACTCGATCACTCGATTGCAGAGGCACCCCGATGTGGAATGGCAACTGCTTTATAACTGATATATGCCTAGAGAATTCTAATTCTGGATGAAGAAAAACGAAAATCTAAGGTCCTATTTATAGGAGAAACTGAAAGCGCGAAATGACCGGGACGCCCCTCCACTAAAAAGTGGAGGTTGAGGATTTTTGCCTTGTGGCGCCCGCCACAGGCCTATGGCGCCCGCCACGGTCCCTACAGGGGATGATGTAGTGGGGATCGTGGGTCTTGGAGGTTGAGGAGTGGTCTTGAGACGTGGCCACGTCATGGCTAACCCCATGGCGCCCGCCACAGTGGGTGCCGTAAGTGCAAAATGCTGAATTTCTAGGTTTTCGTCCGTTTTCACTCCTTTTTCGCTCCTTTTCCCGATTCCAGCTCCGATTATTATAAAAACCTGAAAACATAAGAAAACAAAGCAATAACAAAGCAAAACAACAATAAAAGCTAAGAATGCATGCGAAATCGGAGTCAGAAATACGGTGAATTTTAGTGTGATCAAATTCTCCCACACTTAAACCTTTGCTTGTCCTCAAGCAAACATTAAAGCTAAAGAAAATATGGTGTCAACACTTGTCTTTGGGCTAAAGGGATTCTAAGTTCAAGTCAGGATGCAGTGACAGATACTAACTAAGTGAACCAAGGGTACCATAGTAATACAAACACAAACTTCAATCCTATATTAACCACTCCATGTCATCCCACGATACCTAGGCCTATCTTCTCATCTTTTTGTGTCCTTTTCATTCAGGCGCAATCACATTAAGCCCGTTATCCGTACATGCTTCATAGTAGAGTGACCGGTTAGTGATTCTGATCCATAACATAAGGTTTCTGGCACATAAGCATGTGTAAACCTGTTTTTATTTCGCCTAAATGTAGCTGCGGGGGATCGGATCGTAATCCGCCCTACCAAGTTCAGTGCCAGATACCTCTGAACCAACTAACAATAGGTGACTTGCAATTTTTTTTCTTTTTGTGGCAAAAAATTTTTTTTCTTCTCTTTTTTTTTCGGTTTAAATGACTTTGTGAGGGTCACCTATACCAGAGTTTGCCTTTTTTTTCTTTTTTTCTTTTTATTAGCACTGGATCATTCACTTATATTCATCGGCCCCCTACGTAGAGTATGCTTAGGCCGGAGCTGACTGCTAAAATAAACTACTTAGGACAATTTTTTGAATGATAGTAAAGGCCATGGTGGTGGGGTTTAGGAGTGATTCCTATATTCAAGAGGTCTATGGTGCTAAAATGGTTCTGATGTTTCAAAAAGTTGACCTAAGTCACCACATCCTAATCTAAACCTGTCTCAAAGCCCAAAAAACATGTGAAACAACATTGTTTTCTTTTTTAAAAATTTTCTGGTAAGGCTAAGGAAATGGGAAAAAATGAAAATGAACTAAAAAGACACTATACTGGTGACTCGTCAGACTCATGCATTATCTAAGAAAAATAAATTACTGAAAAAGGGAAATAACTGAAAGGAAATTAAAAAAAAGGGAAATAACAGAAAACAATAAAATCCCCTCCCACACTTAAATCGAACATTGTCCCCAATGTTTCGAAATAAGATAAGGGGGGTAACCTGGAAAAAGACTACTGAGGAGGGGCACTGGTGCCTTCGCCGTCCTGATGTGATGGTCTGGAACGCCGGGATCTACTACGATGCTGGTCCCTCCGGTCGAGTCGTGCTGATAAAGCAGCCTGAGCACTCCGGACCTCTCGAAGGTTACCCAAGATGGAACCCTGAGTAGCCTCTACAAGCTGGTAGTGTCGGCTGTTGAACTCTCTCTGACGGTTCTGCTCTAATGAAATAGCGTTCAAGGTACGGCAAACGTTGCTATAGGAACGATCCGAAACCAATCGCGATTGTTGCATGAAGCTCATATTGTCCGTCAGCTGTTGTGAAATAGTAGAGAGAAGGCCATCACGCCTTTCCTCTCTAGCTGTCATATCACGCCACATCTCCTCGGTGACAAAGAATCCAGGAGCAGTACCTGCAGCAGGGTTAGAGGAAGATGGTGCAGTGTGTGACTGTGAAGGACGATGGGGGGACATGTGAGGGACGGGAGACTGCTCTCTCCGATCATACTCATCATCAGTGTCATGTGCCTCCCCATCGGGAATATTAGGAGGAAGTGGACCCAAAACACGTGGAGCATTAAGATCATAGGTCCAGTTCCTTTCATCACGTACATCAGTACGTCTACTGCATGGTAAAGCAACAGATGGGATAGCTACCCCATGAATCATCAACTCATAACCACCTTCTCTCCTCGTTCGGCACAATTTCATGTCTTTCAGAAATTTTAAATTAATTGTGCGAGGAGGTAGTGGTTCAAGTGTAGCTATCTCATCATTCAGGCCAAGAGCCCGAGCAATAGACGTAACAAGCCCTCCAAAAACAATCGGTCCTGTTTTATTAGTAAATAAAGTCATGTGGGCAAGCATAAACGGGACCGGATTGATGTGGGTTCTAGTGAGGCATCCTTGCAAAAATAGGAGTTCACGAGCATTAACCTTGTTTGGACTTTCCCGGCCAAAAATAGTACATGCCAAAAGAAGTCTAAAAACTCTTATGGTCGGGTTGTGAATGGTCGACGCAAGTATCCCTTCAAAAGAATTAATTGAAGTACTTGAAAGCCTTAGCCAGAAGGTAAATACCTCGGCCGACCATTCAGCATCCAAAGGTGCCTCACAGATCGAACCTTCCCTATGAGGGATTCCTAACAAATCTGCTAGCTCATTGGTACTGAATTCATATTCAATTCCAAACAGTCTAAAAATAACAGTACCGACAGTGCTAGCAGTGTCAGGACTGACAGTGTATATCAAAGAACTCAAAAACTCAGTTGTCAGCCTCTCATAGGTAGGTTCCTGATTAATGAAAATGTTATGCAAGCCTAGAAATTCTAATAAATTAAAAACACTATGATAAATACCCAAAGCATACAGACAGTTATCATCGACGTACCTAGTCGAGAGGATTTCTCGACTTTGAAGCCTCTGAATAATTTTCCGTTGCCTTTCGCCCGGTCTTCCATCACGAAGAATAAATCCGTTGAACTCCATTGTTGAAAAGCTCCTTAGGTAGTGAAAATAGTAGAAAAGTGGTTTATGAGGGGAATGATAAAGTTTTGATTTTTTTGGTTTTTGATGGATGAAAATGGAAATGGATGTTGGATATGTTTTATGGATGGAGGGTATTTTGGAAATGGGGGAGCTTTAATGGGGTTCAAGGAGGATTTGGAAGGTTGGAAAAATGGGTTTTTGGTGAAGAAAGGGATGAAAATGGTGGAAATGGGGATTGAATCCCGTATTTGGTGATGACACGGTGTGGCGCCCGCCACGGGGCCTATGGCGCCCGCCACAAGGCCAATTCCTGGGCCTTGTGGTTTTGGATCCTCCTTTTGGGCCTTCCTTGCACCTTGGTCTTCCGGGGGGTCTGAATAGCATTTTCTTCTTCTTTTCAAGGCATTGGCTTGCATATTTTTGTCTTATATATTTTTTTTCTTTACACGATAAAAATAAAATGATTAAAAATCAAAAAAAAGAAAAAGAAAAATAAAAATTAGAGTGCATATATGTATATATATATGGAATTCAAAGTGCATGAAAATATAAAAGTGGAAATGCGATAAATAAAACGAAGTTAAATACTAGGGTAGTGCTGTCAGGGTGGAATGAGTCATGTGGTAGGTTTCTTATCCTGGCTTGATCCACGAATCTCAGCTATCTCCCTCCGAAGCTCGTCGATCGCCTGATGTAGAGCATCGGTCTCTGAGGCATGAGTGAGATCAGAAACCTGCATCTGTAACTCTAAGTCTGCCACTTCCTGCTTGAGCAGGGCAGTCTCCTTGCGGAGCTCATAAATCTGTGTTTGTAGGTCGGGTGGCTGCAGAGACATATTGTTAGACATAACAGTGATTCGGGGAGTAAGAGGTGTAGGAGTGTACTCAGCGGCGGGAGGCGATTTCGGCTCTTCGACAGTCTCTCCATAACCCTCTAGAGCATAACTCCAATTGGCAGGATCATGGACACTGGTCATCAGCGGATCTGGTAATGTAAAGTAGTGTATCGCTTCACCGTCGATCAGCAATCTAAACATGTTGGGCTCAAAAGAAGCCCTCCTCATCAGTCCTCTATCAAGACAAAAATCAATATCCAGGGTGGTGTAGCAGCAGAAGGTCCTGAGGTGCAATAGCTTGCGAGACAAACCCAATGCAGTAGCAATCTGTGTAACAATCCCACCGACATGGATGATTCCCACTGATGATCTGGCAACACTAGCAAGGCCCTTCAGTAGAAAGTTGCCACAAGCAACAGGGCGAGACTGAGTCGCACAAAACAGTAGGAAAATCTCCTCTTCATTTAGCAGTGTCTCTGTATCTGGAAAACCTAGGAAAGAATGTGCTAGAATCATCTGGAAGTACCTCAATGCAGGGTTGTGGATTACCTGAGAAAACTGGGTAGAAGGATCTTGGCTCCCTCCGCCTGATATTTTAGTCCAAAACTTTTCCACTTCTCTGCTCATAAAATACCCCATCGGAGTCTCTGGAATAGCATCAGGAGTAGTCTGGAAACCTAGTAAATCACCAAACTCTTTGTGAGAGAATGAGTAGTCAATCCCGAACAACCTGAAAACAGCGAGTCCATCGGGTCCAGCCCAAGGGTCATGATGAAACGAGCTGAGGAACTCAAGAGTCAGGTTCCTATAAGTGTCGTTCCTGTCGTCAAACTGGTCCCACTGGAGTTGATGGCATAAAAATCTGACGCTTGGCTCTATCCCTAAGGCATCCATGCAGTCATGGTCAGGGTACCTGGTAGGAGCCATAGGGCGTCTCATGTGAACATAGTAACGCTCTCTCTGTGCATCATCTCTAAAGGCCACGTGCATGTCATCAGGGTTCTGCATTCTGTACAAGGTTAGCAAACAAGTCCTGAAAGCACATAAAACATTCAATCGTGAGTCCTGACATAATAATAAAATAAACAAATTAAAATAAAGTAAAAATAAAAAGTACAAAAATAAGAAAAACCATGGGTTGCCTCCCATGCAGCGCTTGTTTAACGTCATTAGCTCGACGACCGATATTTAAACATCATTGGAAGGGTATGGTGGATCACTCAGAGTATGGCAGGTGTATGTTGTTGGAATGTCACCTCCTTCGTAGGGCTTCAACCTCTGTCCATTGACTATGAACGGTTTACATGTTTGGTTCTTGATTTCAATAGCACCGGATCTCAGGATCTTAGATACTTCGAAAGGGCCAGTCCATCTCGAACGGAGTTTACCTGGAAATAGTCGTAACCTAGAATCGAACAGGAGAACAGGATCGCCTATTTTGAAGTCTCTTCTTATGATTCTTTTGTCATGCCAAGCTTTTGTTCTTTCTTTGTATATGATGGCATTTTCGTAGGCAGATTGTCTGAGCTCTTCTAATTTGTGGATATCAAGGATACGTTTCTCACCAGCTGTCAAGTAATCCAAATTCAAAGTTTTGATGGCCCAATAGGCCTTATGCTCCAACTCAAATGGTAAGTGACATGATTTTCCATAGACCAGTTGATAAGGGGTTGTTCCTATAGGAGTTTTGAAAGCGGTTCTATAGGCCCATAATGCTTCTTGAAGTTTCTGCGACCAATCTTTTCTAGATATAGAGACAGTCTTCTCGAGGATTTGTTTTATCTCCCTATTAGATACTTCCACTTGTCCATTGGTCTGTGGGTGGTATGGTGTTGCTACTCTATGCTTAACTCCATACTTGCTTAAAAGTTTATCAAATATTCTCGATATGAAGTGTGATCCTCCATCACTTATGACTAAACGGGGTGTTCCAAACCTGGGAAATATATAATTCTTGAATAATTTGATGACTACTCTGGTGTCGTTTGTGGGTGCGGCGATAGCTTCAATCCATTTAGACACGTAGTCAACAACTACTAATATGTACTGATTTCCAAAAGATGGTGGGAACAGTCCCATAAAGTCTATACCCCACACGTCGAAGAGTTCTACTTCTTGGATATTTCTTAACGGCATTTCATTACGTCTTGAAATATTTCCTGTGCGTTGGCATCTGTCACACTTGACAATGAAAGCATGGACATCACGCCACATAGTAGGCCAGAATAAGCCAGCTTGAAGAATCTTGGCGTAGGTCTTAGATGTGCTTGCATGTCCACCATAGGGTGCAGAGTGACAATGCTCAATTATATTATTTACCTCTTCTTCTGGAACACAACGGCGGAAAATGCCATCTTTACCTCTCTTGAAAAGAAATGGATCGTCCCAATAGAAGTTTCTCACATCACTATAGAACTTCTTCTTCTGGTGGTAGTTTAGATCAGGGGGTATGATGTCAGCGGCTAGGTAATTAACAAAATCTGCATACCAAGGTACATTGCTTATAGCTAAGGATTTATGAAATTGATCATGAGGGTCTGGGTTATCATCTTCAACGGTTTCTAGTTGGGCTATCAGTCTATCGTAGGCAAAATCGTCATTTATGGGTACTGGATCAGGTTTCAGGTATTCTAGCCTAGATAGGTGATCAGCTACCACATTATCAGTGCCTTTCTTGTCACGGATATCCAAATCAAACTCTTGTAATAATAGAATCCATCGAAGTAACCTAGGCTTGGCATCCTTTTTGCTTAGTAAGTAACGAATGGCCGCATGGTCGGTGTAAACTATAATCTTGGCTCCTACTAGATAAGATCTAAATTTGTCTATTGCAAAAACTACAGCTAGGAGCTCTTTTTCGGTTGTTGCGTAGTTGAGCTGTGCAGCGTCTAGGGTTCTACTGGCATAATAAATCACATGTAACTTCTTATCTTTTCTCTGACCTAGAACGGCTCCAACAGCATAATCACTGGCGTCACACATTATCTCAAACGGTTCCGACCAATCAGGGGGTTTCATTATAGGTGCTGAAATCAGAGCTTGCTTCAGAAGATTAAATGCTTCAGTACATTTTTCATCGAAGATGAACTCAGCATCCTTCATTAAAAGACCAGTTAAGGGCTTTGTTATTTTGGAGAAATCCTTGATAAAACGTCGGTAAAATCCGGCATGTCCAAGAAAACTTCTTATCTCCCTGATAGTCTTCGGCGGTTTTAGATTCTCTATGACTTCTATTTTTGCTTTATCTACCTCTATACCTTTTTCGGAAACTATATGTCCTAAAACAATCCCTTCGGTGACCATGAAATGACATTTTTCCCAATTTAGCACAAGGTTTACCTCCACACATCTCTCCAGGATTTTCTCAAGGTTGACAAGACAATTTTTGAAATCTGACCCACAAACTGAGAAATCGTCCATAAATACTTCCATGATTCCATCCAAATAATCAGCAAAGATAGACATCATGCAGCGTTGGAAAGTTGCAGGAGCATTACAAAGTCCAAAAGGCATTCTTCTATAGGCAAAGGTTCCAACTGGGCATGTAAAGGTAGTTTTTTCTTGATCTTCGGGGTGAATAGGTATTTGGAAGAATCCTGAATATCCATCTAAATAACAAAAGTAAGAGTGTCTGGCTAGGCGCTCCAACATTTGGTCTATGAATGGTAATGGGAAATGGTCCTTCCTAGTTGCTTTATTTAATTTTCTATAATTTATGCACATACGCCAACCTCCATCAGTTCTTTTTGCTACAGGTTCGCCCTTCTCGTTTTGCACGACTGTGATGCCTCCCTTTTTAGGTACTACATGCACAGGACTCACCCATTTACTGTCCGATATCTGATATATTATACCTGCCTCTAGTAACTTAAGAACTTCAGTCTTAACTACAGTACTCATTATAGGATTTATTCTACGTTGGTGTTCTCTAGAAGGTTTTGAATCTTCTTCAAGCAAAATCCGATGCATGCATACGGATGGGCTTATTCCTTTTAGATCAGAGATCTTATATCCTAAGGCTGAGGGGTACCTACGTAAAACTTCTAATAATTGATCGGTTTCTTCTTGGTTTAAGGTAGCACTGACTATAACTGGACGGTTCATATCTTCATCAAGAAATTCATATCTCAGGTTTTTAGGCAGTTCCTTAAGTTTTACGGTCGGTCTTATAGGGCAAGGCATAGGATCTGGGGTAAGAGATAAACATTCGTGAAGGTTATCATCAATGTAGGGTGTTTTATAATTGTCATCTTCCAAAATAAGGGTTGATGGCAATTTTATAGATTCAGTTTCTTCTTCTTGTTCTAATTCCCTAATACATTCTTCGATGATATCTAAGGCATAACAAGAATCTCCTATCACAGGTGCCATAAGAAATTTTGACAATATAAATTCTATCTTCTGGCCACCTACCTCAAAAGTTAGTTTTCCCTTTTTAACATCTATTACGGCTCCAGCAGTCGATAAGAACGGTCTACCTAGGAGGATTGGTATGTCGTCATCTTCTTTAATGTCCATGACAACAAAATCAGTAGGTATAAACAGCTGACCTATCCTAACAGGGACGTCTTCAAGTATGCCTATAGGGTATTTAACGGATCTATCGGCTAATTGAAGTGACATCTTAGTAGGTTGTAATTCTCCTAAGTTTAATCTCTCACAAACTGCTAAAGGCATTAAGCTCACACTAGCTCCTAAGTCTAGAAAAGCTTTTTCGATGACATGATTCCCCAAAACACAAGGAATGGAAAAATTTCCGGGATCTTTATCTTTCTTTGCTAACCTATATTCGGAAATAGAATTACATTCCACGGGTCTCGGATCTTCGAGTCTACGTTTATTTGTAAGTATGTCTTTGAGAAACTTAGCATAAGAAGGTATTTGGGTGATGGCTTCTGTAAAGGGGATTTCTACGTGAAGTTTTTCTATAACCTTAACGAATTTTTGATATTGATTATCGATTTGGGTTTTCTTTAATCTTTGAGGGTAAGGTATTGGTGGTTTGTATGGCGGTGGCGGTACATAGGTTTTATTTTTAGGTTCTTCTCGTTTTTCTTGACTTTCCGGGGTTTCAGGCTTCTCTGGTTCCTTTTCCTCATTCCTCTCAGAAGTTTCGGGCTCACTTAATCTAGGGTTTAAAGGTTCCTTATAAGCGGTTCCACTTCGTAGAGTAATGGCATTAGCTTGCCCTTTCGGGTTTTGTTGAGGTTGTCCAGGGAACTGTCCTCCAGGTGTAGTCTGTGGGGCTTGGTTTAACGCTACCTGAGAGATCTGGGTTTCAAGCATCTTATTATGAGTAATAATTTGATCAACCTTGGTTCCTAACTTGGTAATTAGTTCGTTAACATGGACGTTATGGTTCATGAACTCTTTGTTTTGTTGTTTTTGAGCAACGATAAAATCTTTTACAACTTCCTCAAAGCTCGGGCTAGGTGGTACAGGTTGCATAGGTTGATTTGTTCTAGGGGCTTGGTAACCTTGTTGTCTCGGAGGTGCGGTATTTTGGATAGGGTTATTATTTTTGTAGGAGAAGTTTGGGTGATTCCTCCATCCAGGGTTATATGTGTTTGAAAATGGGTTCCCTTGGGTATAGTTCACTTGCTCAGTGTTGGTTTCATTCAACAGATTGCATTCGGCGGATTGGTGTCCTTGCGTTCCACATATCTCACAATTCGGCGAAACTGCGGCAACAGTATTCAGAGTTGTACACATATGTTCGACTCTAAGGGCCAACGCGTCCATTTTAGCCTGCATCATGTCTATAGAGCTTAGCTCATGTATTCCTCCTTGGGCTTCCTTCTTTTCCACTGTCGCTCGTTCTACTCCCCATGATTGATGGTTTTGGGCCATATCCTCGATAAGGGCACTAGCTTCAGGGTAAGGTTTGTTCATCAGTGCGCCACCAGCGGCAGCGTCGATGGTCATTTTAGTGTTATAAAGAAGTCCATTATAGAAGGTTTGGATGATTAGCCAATTCTCTAAGCCATGGTGTGGGCATGCTCTTAATAGTTCTTTATATCTCTCCCAGACTTCGAACAACGACTCTCCTTGGTGTTGGGTAAATCTAGTTATTAGGTTTCGAAGAAGAGCGGTCTTACTTGGGGGAAAATATCTAGCAAGGAAAACTTTTCTAAGGTCATCCCAAGTTGTTATTGAATTGGGTGGAAGGGAATCTAACCATGATAGAGCTTTATCTCTGAGGGAAAAGGGAAATAATCTTAAGCGTATTGCCTCAGGAGAAGCTCCATTGGTTTTAAAGGTGTCTGCTAATTGAAGAAAGTTTTTTAAATGTTGGTTCGGGTTATCAGTAGCGAGACCTGCGAATTGTCTCTGTTGCACTAATTGCAGCAGGGATGGCTTAAGTTCAAAATTATTGGCTGGGATAGCGGGGTTTACTATACTGGAACTAGGTTCCTCGTTTGATGGTTGGGCGAAGTCCTTAAGAGGTCTTCGATTTTGATCTTCGGCCATAGCTCTCCTATTCCTATGGAAAAATAAACGTGCGCGAGCGTAACGTTCAGGTTCAGCTAGAGGGTCTACTAAACTTCCGGCACTGCGAGTCTTTCGCATTGACCGGTGGGTAACAACCTTAGTCTAAACGGTATAACTACAGGGTAATGAAATTTGACGATATTGGTCCCCGGCAACGGCGCCAAAAACTTGATGCGTGTTTTTCGCAAGTGTACGAATCACGTCAAAGTAATATAAAAGATTATCGAATCCACAGAGACCAAGTGTCAATCTATCGTACCTGTTGTTATGGTGTTTATCTAAGGCAACTATTTTTAAGGGTTTTAGTAAGGGTGCAATGGTAAATAAAATTATAATTTTAAATAATAAATAAAAGACAGGCTCGAATGTAATTCACGTAATCAATGATAATCCAGTACTTGTTAATGGAACTACTTATGGGCAATGTTTTCTCCTTTGAAAAGAACTAATTTAACAGGAACTGTCGCTTTCGCGTATTCAGAACCGAGTTGTACTCTCTAATCAACCCCTCCTATTGTCACGGATAAAAAGGTGCGTACTGCGTTAGAGTAGTAAACCTATTTTTAAGAAATATAGTTTCTTAACAAAGTTGAAAAGTATTTTAACCTGGACTTCTTAGCAAAAAGAGGTTCTTATGAACCAGACTCTAAATCTCATAACGCGTCCGAAAATCGTTTTAAAATCTCTTTTCTTTTTAATCTAAAAACTCCTAATGAACTATACAAAGCGCTTTTGGCTGTTTTTGAAATAGTTAAAAACAATTACTTGAATTGAAAGATAAAATAGCCCTTAGGTGTTTCCACGAACAATTATACTGATTACTGGTTTAATTACGATCCTTACATTCTAATCTTTATGGGATTAGTTAGACATGATAAAGTAAATATTCTTTTTATAGTTTTTCATATGAGTAATTTAAAACGAGTGCGGGAAGTAAACAAAGTAAATGTGCGAGTGCGGGAAGTAAACAACGTAAATGTGCGAGTGCGGGAAATAAACAACGTAAATGTGCGAGTGCGGGAAATAGACAACGTAAATGTGCGAGTGCGGGAAATAAACAAAGTAAAGTGCGAGAAAATAAATAAAAGTAAAGCAATGCGGAAAAATAAAATACTGACTGGAATTAAAATGGCGGCAGGATTAACTTCCTCCAGAGTGCTCCAAAACTCGAACCACAGACAGATTACAGACTCGATCACTCGATTGCAGAGGCACCCCGATGTGGAATGGCAACTGCTTTATAACTGATATATGCCTAGAGAATTCTAATTCTGGATGAAGAAAAACGAAAATCTAAGGTCCTATTTATAGGAGAAACTGAAAGCGCGAAATGACCGGGACGCCCCTCCACTAAAAAGTGGAGGTTGAGGATTTTTGCCTTGTGGCGCCCGCCACAGGCCTATGGCGCCCGCCACGGTCCCTACAGGGGATGATGTAGTGGGGATCGTGGGTCTTGGAGGTTGAGGAGTGGTCTTGAGACGTGGCCACGTCATGGCTAACCCCATGGCGCCCGCCACAGTGGGTGCCGTAAGTGCAAAATGCTGAATTTCTAGGTTTTCGTCCGTTTTCACTCCTTTTTCGCTCCTTTTCCCCATTCCAGCTCCGATTATTATAAAAACCTGAAAACATAAGAAAACAAAGCAATAACAAAGCAAAACAACAATAAAAGCTAAGAATGCATGCGAAATCGGAGTCAGAAATACGGTGAATTTTAGTGTGATCATTCATCCAAAGCAACCCGGAAGCATCACCATCCGCGAAGACCGCTTCAAACCCCTAAAGGTGAGAAACTCTCAATCAATAACAGATGTTTTTGTAATTTTCAGGTGGCACAGAGAGAAGAAAGAAGACATGCAAAGGAGAAGAAAGCTCCGGAGAGCTTCAATGGAGGACATGGGTTGCGCGGCCGTTTGGAGAGGAAGAAGATGGGTTCTCATGGAACCCTAAAAGCATAATAAAGCAACAAACCGGCTCTTATTACCTTATTACCCTATTTCTTTTCATTTAAATTTATTTTAGTTTGTTAATTTGTAGTTATTATTTTGTTTATTATAACTTAGTACGATTAGGAGTGCTAATTGAACCATTTAATTAGTTAATCAAACTCTCTTTTAATTAGTTACTCAAACTTTTTAATTAGTTAATCAACTCTTTTTTTAATCAGAAATTAAAACTCTATTTTTTTAATAAAACTCCATTTTATAATAAATAAATAAAAAAACTCTTTTTTTTACAATCAAAATTAAAACTCTTTTTTTTACAATCAAAATTAAAACTCTTTTTTTATATAATTAAAACTTAACACTTTTTCAAATAAAAAAAAAACTTAATTTTGTTCTAACTTATCTTCTTAATAAATATGAACCAAGTGAATTTTTTTTCTTCTTTTTTTTCGAATTTTAATTCCATTTTTAAGTTAAAGTTCTTAATAAATCACTAATCATTTTAAAACATAAAAATTAATCTTCCTTCTTCCTAAACTTTTCGCCTTTCTTAAAAATTAAATTTCTAACGTAAAATATTAAAACGAAAGATGATTAATGTTCCTGTTAATTTTCTTTTGACATTCATATCTCGTTTTGCACGTGGTTATTAACTTCCCGTTTGGTCGTAGTTTCGTTCTCTGATTGTAAGTTACACAAGGCTATTCGTCACTTTATTTCTGTATTTTTTTATGGTTGTAATTTTATGCGAGGCCATCGTCGCAGTTATTATTCTTGTCTCTTATTTTTCGGTTGTAATTTATGCGAGGCCATTGTCGCAGTTATTTATTCTTGCATTTTTGGAATTTGTAATTTACGCGAGTGATCGTCGCGATGCTTTTTGTTTTACCGCTTTCCTTATTTTCGTACTTTAACTTTTCCATATGATAACTCTTCGTCATTTGCATCATTTACCGTTAGCGTCCCTCCGAAGGATTAGGTCTAGCAGTTTGACCGCCGAGTCAATAGTCCTAGCCCTTGACCATTTCAAAACCCTAAATTTCCTAGGTGTCCCACCGTGGACGAAAATGCCCTTTACCCTAGCATTAGGCCAAGGAGTCATGGTACTCCGCTTTAGGGTTTCCCGCCGTGGAACATTTAGTTTACCCTAATTTCAATTAACAATTTCGACGTAGAAATAGGAGTCTCATAACTCCACGTAAGCGTTTCCTTAAGAAATGCTTACTCCCCATTGAAACCTTGACCATATTCAAGACGTTTCTAACCTCCCTTTCAAGGGGAACTACAATTACTCTGATTCCATTCCCTACCCAGGATACGTAGGCACAAGATGTGAATCTTGCCGAGTAAACTTAGGGCTAACCCTTAGGTCTTTCTATGTCACTTTCTAACCCTTAGCTCAGTATATATCTTCAAGAAAATAATTAAAGCAAATAGTAGACAATAAACAAAAGGTTCCTGTAGAGTACTACATAATTTTAGGGTGCTAATACCTTCCCTAAGCCTAACCAACCCCTTACCTAGGTCTCTCCCCGCATTGTTTACGATGCAAAAATAGGTTTTCCTTCATTTGACATTTTCCTTCGGATAAATCAAAGTCGGTTGTGAATCAAATATTTACGATTCAAACTAATTGATAGTTTGATATCCTATTCTAACCGCAACACTTCTCATTATTCTTTATGTTGAGATTCTCATATTGCTTTCATAGGGACTGAAGCTTCACCTTCTTCACTGATGCGTCACCACCATGGCACCTGACCAGTGTATCCCACACAGCTTTCGCCGTTGTTGAATAAGCGATTTTCTCGAACACACTTTTATCCACACATTGATGGATGTAGAATAATGCTTTATGATATTTCTTCCTCGTATCTTTCTCCGCATTATTTTCTTCCTCCATTTCATTTGCAGCTACTAGAATGTAACTTTCAATGAGAAGATCAAGCACATCTTGAGCACTGAACAGTACACGCATCTGAATCATCCAACGAGTCCAGTATTTTCCATCAAATACTGGAAGCTTGATGCTCAGACCACCGTTTTTGTTCATCTTCAACCTTGTGCAATCACTCAAATCTCATGAAACACAGTGTTTCCCAATCCTGTAGAATCAGAAAATGTGATTCTGTTATGATTTTGTTCAAGATTCAACATGAATTCAAGAAACAAAATCAACCACACAACGCCTCACCGTTCACTCGTGTTTCCCATGTTTTCTCGTGGATCCGAACCAGAGCTCTGATATCAATTGTTGGTGCACAAGGTTAAAAAAGATGAATAGAATGAGAGAATATATTTCTTCTCTACAAATGACGGCTACAAAGGTTGTAAGGAAGAATTATATTAAATGACATCTACCACTAGTCTATTTATACACAGAAAACTAGGGTCACATAGGCAACATACTAAAGTACTAAATTACCCTCTAACAAGGCTTAGTCATTAAGTTTTGTAAATTATAAATTATTTCTAACAGACTCAACATCTAATAAACGTTCTTTTGATAGACTCTTTGGCCACTTTATGAGAGTGCTTATTGATATAGACCTTACCATGATGATTAAGTACAAGGTTTTGGTTGAAAGAGTGAGTTTTGCTTTCTTCTTAGAACTCGAATATGAAAATACACCAAAATCTTGGGGCTTTCGTAACTGCATTAATCATGTTCTGGCTAATTGTAACAAGAAAAACCCATTGATCAAGTCTATTGGAGACAAACATGGTCCCAAGATTTAGACTATGATATCTAAAACTTATGTGCATGTTGAGCTTAAAGGAAAATTTGTTTCTTTTGAACCTAAGTTGATAGTGATTGAGAAACCATGACAAACATTTTTTAATTAGAGATCACAATGAAATAGTAAAAAACAAGGAGACACCTATTCAATTAAAACCTTAGATTAATCTGATTTAGACACTATACGAATTACGATGAACCTAATATAGGGTGAACTATTGAGGGCATGCTTGAGACTAAAATAGAGTTTGAGACATAGGTTACACTCGTCGTGATTGTAGTTACACACCAAAATGCTAAGAGTTCCTTAAAAACTCTTGGGCCAACATGGCATACTTGGAAGTTAAGGACATCCTAGATTTACATTTCAATAATGTGGTGCCTTCTAATGGGAATTTACAAATAGAAATTAAACTACAATAGAGGGCATTTTAACACTTCAATTACAACCATAGCTTTCTTAAACTCGCTCAAAAAGAGCTTACAGGTACAGATAAAATTTAAAACATCAAATGGAGTTTTGGAAACTATGATGCCATTTTCGGCCTTCTTCGGGAGTATTGGCAAATTGACCCCCACTCGATTAGAAAATTTGGTTAGGTCAGCGCACTTTCCATACCACTATGCTAGTGCTTGACGGACTTTACTGATTTGGATCTTGTATCTATCCACCAACCCATTTTCTACCCCAAACAAACTCTCAAAGTGTGAACATGCACCATTCAAAGTCTTATTTTCTTCTTGGAGAGTCCTTATATCCTTCAAGGCTTGCCTTAGTTCCTGTTCGTGAACCAAAAGTTAGGATTCAACATCCCTCCTTTATTGTTGTTCCTTCTCTTTGGAAGCTCGTAGCTCTCTAAGAGTGTTCTCCAATCGGCGGGGAACCTTTAGAAAGCCTCCTCAGCTTCTTTCCTGAGATGTCTCTCGTGGATGCAAACTTTTGATATTCCTTCTGTATAGAGTCGAGATCTTGCATCTTAGCTTTGAATTCTTCTTTCATTTTTTTTGGTGCCTTTGTAGAGTTCATCAATGTCTCTTCCCACCTGCAGCTTTATCGCCAAGCATTGCATAACTTTTGTTTGTATGCTCTAAGGTTTGAAATGACCGCACCTAGATCACCTGCCACTCCCTTTTGTTTATCCCCTTCAACCTGGTCATCTATTCACTTTATCTGAGTTGTTTTGACTGCTGCTTAAGTTATCTCTTTAGACGATTCTTTTCACAGGAGACTTGGTTTAAGTTTAACTCTAACTCTTCTTTTTCTTTCCTGAGTTGAAGAATAGTTGCTTTGAGTTCAACAACTTTCTATATATGGGCGAACATTGCTTCAAGGGCCCTTGGTTCTGCAGGTGCTTCAATGAGGAAGGGAAGTTTGATCACAAACACTCGGCCTTTTACCCATTGTTTATAGGGTTCCATGGTTATACAAATCTTTTTACCAAGCTTTTTCCCCTTTCTATGAATTTTGGCCCATGCTCTTCAAACCCTCTTCAATAGGATGAAATCTTCAACCCATTCATATAAAATAAAACCTTCCAACAACTTGACTTCAGGTTTATCCAGCATTGGGTGCCCCCATTACCTCATAGCAAGGATAGAGTTATAATTAATGCACCCTCGAGATCTCTTGAGGGGCACATTCGGAAAGTCACCATAGCTAAAGACGATATATATACCATCGTAATCCCTAGAGTACCAAGAAAGCTCGTTGCTATTTAAAGCTACTATCCTTTATGGCCACTTGAGATTTCCAGGATTGTTGGCGAAGAGTCTCTTCTTAGGTAGACACCTTAAGTACCAGATGTACAATAACAGAGCATAATACAGAATGGTCCCACTTTTTTCTCATGTATTACATGATGGTGATAATAGACATCGACAAGGAGAGTAGGAACTGCATTTTTGTACATTAAGACACTGATAGCGGTTGTATCTATGAAGTCTTCCAATTTGGGGAATAGGGCAATCCTATAGATTATGAGGGCTATAGTTGCACAAAAGGCACTCTAGTCTTTGGCTTTTAAAATGGTTCATGCCCTATTTTCCAAGAACTTTTGAGAGAAACCTTGGACATTGTGTAACACCCTTTTCTACTCCACGATTAAAAGGCACATTTTTCACATAAATCAGAGTAAAATATTAAACTCAATAAAAGTCACCTCAAAAGGGCGTACATTTCTCAAATCCTCAAAAACAGGTCAAGGCTCCGTAAACAACGGGTTTTCTCAAAATACATCAAATTGCACAAAATAGCGGAATTCAAAGGCATAAGTTAAGGTCTTCCTCATCAGGGAAAATAAGAAAAATAACTCAACAATATATGGTTTAACTCAAAAGTTCCCAACCCGATGTTACATATCAGAGCAAGACTCTCTAAGTTAACCAAAAGGCTAACAACTCAAAGACTTTAAAAATAATCCTCGACGGCGCCCACGGCTAAACCTGGTCATCTGCATGTTACCCACGTGGAGGTAACATTCAAACAGGCAGGGTGAGTAAAACAATTCATAATAATCAATGTATAAAAATCAACATATAAATGGCGTCATAATCATATTCAACACATTCATATTCATCAATAGGCCTCGAAGGCCACAACATCATAATTTATACAAAAAGACTCATAAATGCAGATGCGACACAACTCAATGCATGTGGTACTAATCATCACAGATCGATGGACACTGGGTCATCAACCCTTCATAGATCCCCATCAATAGGATCGATTCTACTAGAGAACCGGAGCACATCAAAATACTTCACATCCACACAATGGGATTGAAACCAAAGTAATCGAGGTCCTGAACCGAAGATCGGATGCACATGAATGCATGATGCACACGTCACAAATCATCCTCATAATAACATCATAGGTGCATCATCATTCATCATCATCAAACATCATAGCTCATCATCATAATCATCATCGTACGTCATGTCATCATAACTCATCATAATAATCATCTTCATACCTCATGTCATCATAGCTCATCATAACAATCATCATCATACATCATGTCGTCATAATTCATCATAATAATCATCATCAATACCTCATAGAAAATCATCATATAATCATGTACAAATCACATAGCGCTCACACTCATACTCATATTAATTCATCATATTATCACATATTATCACATAATTATACTCGCAGTAATCCTCATATTATCGCCTATTAATCATATAAACTTCACAGTTCCACTCATGTTAATCCGTCACAGAAATCACAGAATCAAACATCAAGGCATCGCCGCACACGATCAACATTCGCGAAACTCTGCTACGTTCATTGGCATGTTCGCTAGGCGAGTCTGGGGTGAGTTTCTTCACTAGGCGAAGGATTCTTCGCTAGACGAGTCTGGGAAAAATATTGTTCGCTAGGTAAGGCTTTCTTCGCTAGGCGAACTGTGTGATGACAGCAAATTCTGCTACGCACCAGAACTGATATTTACCCAAAAGGCTCTACGATTCACTTACCCAATGCCCCCAAAACATCTCTAAATCATCCCTAAGGTCCTACGGCGATAAAGGCACAAAACCTACGGTTTATTAGGCCAATCCCGGATCATATTCACACCCTAAATCACAAATTTTCTAAAATTGTTCCAAAGGCATTAGAGTTACTCACATTCAAATATTCCTACTCCTTCAGGGTAAGACAGTTTCAAATCATAGTTTTGGCCACAAAGGCCTAAGGTTCCCTTTTTTCCCCAACGAACCACAGCTAGATTAACCTATAATCGGTTTAGGCCATGAAGGCCAAAAATCACTATTTCTCAACTCTACCCTTAAAATCCCTACGGTCACAATCTCCATAATAGATTTAGCCCACGAAGGCCAAAAATTCCCTTTTCTCATAATTCTCCATAAAACCTTTAAACCCGTAAATCAACTATAATTACATCGAAAGTTACACATGGAAAATCATGAAAAGTTATACTCCCCATACCTTGGTCGATTCAAAGCCTTCACGGTTATCTCCGGGAATCTTCTGCCTCCAATCTTCTCCTCATAGCTCTCTGGCCACAATACTTTTCACGGTTCACAAATGAATCCTAATTTCCTTCAGAATTCTATTTTGTCAAACCTAGTCTTGGGCCTCACAATTTGGGCTTTTCCCATAACACCCTCACTAACTCCTCTTAAATGTCTAATTTGCCCTTCTTTCACTTATATTTATTTTAATTCATAATAAGATTAATATCTTCAAATTATATACTATTATTCAAAACAAATAACCCAATTATGCATAATTCTTCAAAATTCCACAAAACCACCGAAAATGAATATTCTTAATTAAATAAATTAATTAAAATATTCCAATTAAATTTTGGGTATTACACATTGCCCTTGGTAGTCAGATTGGTTGAGACATCATGTCCTCCAAGATATAAGGTAGTGGCTAGCAACTGATAATCTAAAGCTTCACCAAGACCATTAAAAGGAGATCGGTCTTTCATGTAGATTCCAATGATGTTTTAAAATTCCTCCAGGGCAGGCGCTAATTGATAGTCTTGAAAGGTAAAACACCTTATGGGGGTCATAGAACTAGGCTAAAGCAATAATGACCCCCATGGTCCACTTCAATTTTCAAAAGATCGAGGAGATTCCTATACTCTTTTTTGAAAGCTCGGGCGTTGTTACCTGATAACTCAAAGATCATGTCTTTCAAGCCTTCCAAACATGGCGATTTGAGCTTGAGAGGGTAGGATATATATTCAAAGGCCGACAATAAATTTTCATTTTTTTAATTCCCTGAAAACACCAAACACATATGCTCAAAAATATTGAATGAATGATATGCATGCAAAGATTAGTTTACTTTGAGACATAGACATAGGTTAAGTATACGAGTAACTAAATGATATATATATATATATATATATATATATATATATATATATATATATATATATATATATATATATATATATATATATATATATATATATATATCCCATAATCCCATCGTGTGTAGGTTCTAAAATTTCCTTAGATAAGAAATCTGGATAGGTTCCCAATGTCATGGACCTAGATCGAGAGGACTGTCATCACTACAAATACTTGTAGGACAATGATACCCTCGAGTGGATTCATTATGGGTGAGGCTTTCGTGTCATCCTAGCAAGATATGAGTCTCGAAGGTCAACACTATGCGGCCATCGATAGTAAAAACATGGGTTAATGATCCCTAAAAAAGGTCCCCAAAATCAAGGATCTTCTTGATCGATATTGCCATCACTACAAATATTTGTACGACAGCAGCACTTTCAAGTGGATCTATTCTGGGAAGGGTTTTCATACCAACCAAACGAGATATGCGTCTCGAAGGCCAGCACTACGCAATGGCATACTAGCTTATGTTTTTTCTTAGACTCAGGTGTAAAGTCTCACTCAAAATAATTTCTAAACCCCACATATGAGTATAAATTAATTTCTTAATTAAATATTTCAATTCAAAGGAAAAAAATAATACATATTGCATCGAAAAAATTTAAAGTCTATTGCATTGTAAATTTGAACATTTATTTTGAAACATTTTAAAAAATAGATCACTCATTACCGAATGAAAAAATAATGGAAGAAATATTAGTTATGAAAGTTCTTATAGTAGCACACACAGTAGCACTGTAGTAGCAAAATATCGAATGGAATGTCAGGACGTCGTGACAGTACAAATAACAAAAAAAACTTAAAGAAAATTGCATGAAGTAAATAAACACAAGGTAATTGTTAATCCAATTCGGTGCAACGTCACCTACATCTGGGGGCATCCAAGCCAGAAAGAAAATCTGCTATAATAGTATTAGTTTGAAGTTCTAAATGACATCTGGTTTTACAAACTTCACACCTAATCACTATCTGTGTTATTTCTATCTAAGACTCTCTTAGATATGAGACCCCTCTCGCTTCCTTTTAGAACAAACAATTCATGACTACAAGATAACAATCAAGAAGGAGACACACTCCAATAAATAGAATTTACTTTTGCTTAAAAGCTTATGAGAGATTCACAAATGTAACTCAACTAAAACAGTCCAGCCCTAGTATCAAGGTGATACAAGAGTGGCTCACAAACAACAATGAACAAACAAAACCCTAAAAATCACTCTCACATGCGCAACTCTCCCTCTCTTTAGGTTTAGATTGTTCTTATTAATATCCTTCAAAAAGCATGTTCTTGATGAGAAAATCAGGCTTAAATAAATAGCGGAAAATATTTTGGAAGAGAGCATATTATTTCCTTAAATGCAGATCCATAATATTCTGGAAGAGGATATAATATTTCCTTAAATGCATATCCAAATCAGATTGATGCATAATCTTCTGCAGAATCAAATCAAATGTAATCTTTCGTTAATTTTTTTTACAACCATTCTTAGGAAATATTGCACAATTGGAACCTAACTTTGAGCTTCTAAAGTTATACGCTTCTTGGACTGTAATATGCTAGAATCGTATCTCCAAAGAATCTTCAGAGATCTCACGCTTAAAAACCAATATTCCAAGAACGTAAAACAACATCACACCATGATTTCGTACAAGCATGCCAAGACATCGTGTCCAACATCTTGCTATTTCACTTGTCTTAACAAAATGCTGCCAAACAACCTAACAATCTCCCCCTTTGGCAAATTTTTACTGAAACAACCTTTGCAGAACATATCTTGTAAAAGCCAATAAACTCAAGAGAACTTCTTCAAGGAAAATGCACAATAAACAAACTTGAAACTTTTCCAAGATACATCAGAGGAATACGTAGCAGAATAAGATAAAACCAGCCTCACAGAGACTGTCACAATAGAGAGAAATAAACTCTTACAACACAAACTTTCTGCTGAGAAAAAATAAATTCTCCCATACAGGATGTCAAGACATCAGGTATGATCCCACATGCAACCAAACATCAAGCCCACACAGTAGCACTATATAAGCATGCCACCATCAAGCTAGTAAGCAAAAACAAAACCATGCTCCCCCTAAATAGTAGATCAGGAGCAAAAGCAAAAACCATTACTCCCCCTTAAGTAGTACTCCTTCTAAGGGCAGATCAAGCATACATAAAATCTACCAAACTACTCCCCCTTTTAAGCCATAATTTAGACAAAACAACCATACATTCACCAGGAGCAAAAAAAACCACTATAGCAGATTCAAAAGCAATAAAAAATAGGGCACAACAAATGCCAGCATTGTTATGTGTTTCCTCATCTTTATCACCACCTTACCAAATGTCACAACAATGCCAGGGATATGTGTCCCTGCAAACATCCTATAGAGCAAAGAAATAGGTGATTCCCTCTTACATGCAATATCATAACTGACCAAAATACCAAGGTGCTGACTGAGAATAACACCATTATCAATCACTTCCACCTCAACTTGCTCCTTTTTGCTCCTACCCATAAACATATTGATAATTTTAGGAGAAAACTCCACATATTTACTTCTGGCATAAATCTTTTTGTACTCATTGCTCATCCCACTTTCAGAGTCCTCAGAAATGTTTACAATGAATTTCTTCACC
Organism: Lathyrus sativus; assembly: GCA_963859935.3. Classification (NCBI taxonomy): domain Eukaryota; kingdom Viridiplantae; phylum Streptophyta; class Magnoliopsida; order Fabales; family Fabaceae; genus Lathyrus; species Lathyrus sativus. The sequence goes on from OZ012741.1 coordinate 648,489,329, forward strand.
CGCATCTCATAACAGTTACCAAAACCAGCAACGTTCTTCATCGAAGCAGCATACTTAATAAGATTTACCACCGAATGAAGGGAAGAAAAAGTGTTTGTTGCACTCTTCCACACCTGTAATTGCGATAACTCCGCAAACGTGCAAATTCTCAATTCACCCCTTAACTTCTTAAACTGATTTGCATTCAAAGTCTTAGTAAATATATCTGTCAATTGCTTCTTAGTGGCCACATGCTTGAGAGTCATAATTTTGTCCTCAACAATATCCCTAATAAAATGATGACGAATGTCAATATGCTTTATCCTACTGTGTTGGGTGGGATTCTTAGATATGTTGATTGTATTGAGATTGTCACAATATAATGTCATGACATTCTGCTTGAAATTATATTCCTTTAGCATTTGCTTCATCCAAATCAATTGAGAGCATCTGCTTCCTGCTGTAATATACTCAACCTCAACAGTAGACAAGGACACACAGTTTTGATTCATATTGAACCAAGAGATAAAGATTGTTCCCCAAGAAGAAACATCCTCTAGAAGTGCTTTTTCTATCATCATCACTACCTTCCTAATTTGTATCACAATACCCTACAAGCATTGAATTATTACTATGAGAATACAACATGCCATAATCACTAGTATCATTGATGTATGTCAAGACCTTCTTCACTTGAGTAATGTGGCTCATTTTAGGCTCAATCTGATATCTAGCACAAACTCCTATAGCAAAAGTAATGTCAGGTATACTAGTTGTAAGACACAATAGACTACCAATCGTACTCATGTATAAACTTTGATCCACATCAACACCTTTCTATCCTTAGTTAATTTCAAGTGTGTTGTAACATGTGTCCTTTTGTGACTAGCATTTTCCAAGACAAACTTCTTTACTATATTCTTAGCATGCTTGCTATGAAAAATGAATATAGTATCATCTATTTGTTTAACTTGAAGACCAAGAAAATAAGTTAGTTCACCAACAAACTCATCTCAAATTCAGATTGCATTTGCTTGACAAAATATTGGACCATCTGATTTGACATTCCTCCAAACACAATATCATCAACATATATTTGAGCTATCATGAGTTTACCATGCTCTTATTTAACAAACAAGGTATTGTTTATTCCTAATATCCTGTAGCAATTATTGATAAGAAACTCAGTTAATCTTTCATACCAAGCCTTAGGTGCTTGCTTTAATCCATAGAGAGTTTTCCTTAGTCTGTAAACATGGAAAACTAGGATCTAGGAACCCCTTGGGTTGTTCAAAATACACTTCTTCATTCAAGTACCTATTCAAGAAGGCACTTTTCACATCCATCTAAAATAGCTTGAATTTTAGCATACATGTCACTCCTAAGAGAAATCTTATGGATTCAAGACGAGCAACAAGTGCAAAGTTCTCATGAAAATCAACCCCTTCAATTTGAGTGTATCTTTGAGAAACAAGCCTAGCTTTGTTTCCGGTCACAATTTCATTTTCATTAGATTTGATCTTGTAAATCCATTTTGTGCTAATAACATTCATCCCTTTAGGCCTAGGTACCAAGTCCCATATTTCGTTCCTTTTGAACTGGCCTAGTTCCTCTTGCATAGCATTGATCCATAATTCATCGGCCAACGCCTCTTTCACATTTTTTGGTTCAAACTTTGAGACAAAACAAGCATTGGATATCACATCTTTGGATCTAGTGATGATCCTTTCATCATGATTTCCAATAATAAGTTCTTTTGGATGATTTTTATGAATTCTAGTAAAGGGACCTTTGTTAACTAAAGGGTTATCAGAATTAGATGGTCATGTTAGACTCAATGTCAGCCTCATTTTCTGAAACATCAGTCTGCTGAGATGATGTTCCAACATCTTCTTCGACATTGATCCCTTTCTCAATGACATAATTATTAACCACAACATTAATGGATTCCATCATGAATTTGGTTCGGAGTTAAAGACCCTATAGGTTCTTCTATTTATAGAGTAACCATGAAATATTCCTTCATTACTTTTAGGATCCATCTTTCTCTTTTTTTCTCGATCATCTAAGATGTAACATTTACTTCCAAAAACATGAAAGTATTTAACAGTAGGTTTCTTCCCTTTCCACAATTCATAGAGTGTAGAAGATGTACCAACTCTCAGAGTGACACGATTGTAAATATAACATGCAGTGTTCATGGCTTCAGCCCAAAAATGATTAGGAAGAATTTTTGCATGAAGCATGACTCTGGTTGATTCTTGTAAAGTTCTATTTTTGTGTTCTACAACTCAATTTTGTTGAGGAGTGATGGGAGATGAGAACTCATGACCAATACCTTCAGAAGAACAAAACTCAGAAAAATTTGCATTTTCAAATTCCTTGCCATGGTCACTCCTGATTCTAACAAGTACATTTTTCTTCTCTCTTTGAAGACGTTGACAAAGATATTTAAAAACATGAAAGGTGTATAATTTTTCTTTAATAAAGTTTACCCAAGTAAATCTAGAAAAATCATCAACTACCACATAAACATACCTTTTTCCACCAAGACTTTCAACTTGCATTGGCCCCCATTAAGTCTATATGAAGAAGTTATAGAACTTTGGAAGTAATCTGATGTTGCGACGTTGGGTGTGACATCTTGGTTTGCTTCCCAATTTGATACTCACGGCAAATTTTACCTCCTCAAATTTGAGCTTAGGTGTGCCTCTAACAGCTTTTTCAGACATAATCTTCTTCATATCTTTGAGATTCAGATGTCCAAGCTTCTGGTGCCACAACTTGACTTCGTCTTCCTTGGAAATTAAACATGTGGAAAAATAAGTAGTTTCTTGAGGTACCCATAAATAACAGTTGTCTTTATACTTAACTCCCCTCATCAGAACATTATTATTCTCATTAGTAAACAAACATTCAGACTTGGTGAAATTGACTTTTAAACCTTGATCACATAACTGACTAATGTTGATCATATTTATATTCAATCCTTTCACAAGAAGAAAATTCTCTAGTCTAGGAAGACCAGTACAGACTAACTTGCCTACTCCCTTAATTTCACCTTTAGCTTCATCTCCAAAAGTGACAAAACTGCTGGAATAAGACTTAATGTCCACCAAATACTTTTTGACCCCTGTCATATGTCTAGAACATCCACTGTCAAAGTACCAGTCTTCTCTAGATTAAGCCCTAAAATAAGTGTGGACTATAAGACTAGTATCATCAACCTTAGGTTTCCACTCCTTTCTAGTTTTAGTCATCACATGATTAGTCCTAGGTTGTGTTGGATGTTTTGGATAACCATACAGTCTGTGACAGAAAGGCTTTATATGTCCATATTTACCATAGTAATGACATTTCCAAGGAAAAAGCATGACTTTATTTTGAGTTTCCTAATGTCTGGCAAGATGTTGTAACATTTGATCGGACATCATGGGCTCATACTTCCTTTTTGCATGAATAAATTTTGTCACAGGGGTTTTTCCTTTCAGATATTGGTAATCAAAATCTATACCTTTTAAGTTTCCAGCCCTTTTTCCAACTTGAAGAATTTCATCTAACATATTATTTTCAAGTTTAGAATTCAATAGGGTTACCTCATCTTGAAGACCAGAGATAGTAGATAAAAGATTCTCTTTTTCAGCCTGCAGTTGAGCTATGATTCTCTTTTTCTTTTCTCCTATCTTACACACCTCTTCACTTCTGACACAAAACTCTCTATATGAAATAGAAAATTCTTCATAAGAGACATCCTCATCACGAAAATCTTCATCAGATTCACATCTGCCAATGAGGGTTGTAACACGCTTAGTGGTTTCATCATCAGGTTCACTTTCAGAATCATCAGACCAAGAAATTGACAAACCCTTCATTTTTTCTTAAGGCACGTGGGACATTATGATCTAATGTGACCAAAACTGTCACATTCATGACACTGAATACATTTTCCTTGATTTGGCTTCTCCTTTGTTATTGCTTTATTCTAATAATCACTGTTCTTACTGATGTTGAATGACATGTTCTTGACATTTGGTCTTGGATTCCTATCCATTTTCTTCAGCACCTTATTGAATTGCCTCCCAAGAAGCACAATAGCATTAGAAATTCCTTCACCAGTCTCCATGTCACATTGAGCCTCTTCATAATTAGTGTTGCAGATAAAAGTTATGCTTTTGTTCTTCTTTTCAGATCTATCACTCATAGCCATTTCAAAAGTTTGAAATGACCCAATAAGCTTCTCAACTTTCATGTTGTTGGTGTCTTGGGCTTCTTCAATCATTGTGACATTCATGTCAAATTTCTTAGGCAATGACCTGAGAATCTTTCTAACCAGCTTCTCCTCTGACATCTTCTCTCCCAATGCATTAGATGTGTTAGTAATATCAAGAATATTCATGTGAAAATCATGGATGGACTCGTCATCTTTCATCCTGAGATTCTCAAATTTAGTGGTGAGAAGTTGAAGTCTTGACATCTTTACTTTTGATGTGCCTTCATGAGTGGTTGTGAGGATTTCCCGTGCATCTTTAGCCACGGTATAGGTATTTATCAACATGAAAATATTTTTGTCACCCCCATTGAACAAAGCGTTAAAAGCTTTGGAGTTTCCAAGAGCAAGTTCATCTTCTCCCTTAGACCAGTCATCTTCTGGCTTCAATTCAGTCTTCCCATCTTTGTCCTTCACCACAGGATGTTCCCAACTTTTGATAACTGCTGTCCAGGTTTTGTTATCCGTAGATTTTAGAAAAGCCACCATGTGTGCCTTTCAGTAATCATTTTGGTGTCATCCAAAATAGGTGTCTGTTAACAAATCCCCCCTCATTGTCCATGGTACCAGCTCTGATGCCAATTGAAATTCTGGAACGTATTGAACAAATGTCGTATACGATGTCAGGACGCCATAATGTCGAATGCAATGTCAAGATGTCGTGACAGCAGAAATAATAATGAATAATTTAAACAAAATTGCAGGAAGTAAATAACGCAGATCAAGTGTTGACCCAGTTCAATGCAACATCGCCTACATCTGGGGGCATCCAAGTCAGGAAGGAAATCCATTATAAAAGTATTAGTTTGAAGTTCTAAACAAGCTCAAGTTTTACAAACTTCGCACCTAATCACTACCCGTGCTATTTCTATTTAAGACTCTCTTAGATATGAGATTCATCTCACTTCCTCTTAGAAAAAACTGTTCATGATAACAAGATAACAATAAAAGAATGAGACACACTCCAATAAACAAAATCGAATCTTTCTTAAAAGCTCATGAGTGATTCATAAATACAACTCAACTAAAATAGTCCAGCCCTAGTATAAAGGTGATACAAGAGTACCTCACAAACAACAATGAACAAACAAAACCCTAACAATCACTCTCACATGTGCAACTCTCCCTCTCTTTAGGCTTAGAGTCTTCTAATTAATAGCCTTCGAAAAGCATGGGCTTGATGAGCAAATCGGGCTAAATTAAATAACACATCCATAATATTCTAGAAAAGAATATATTATTAGATGTAGATCCATAATATTCTGAAAGATAACATATTATTTCCTTAAATACATACCTAAATACAGATGTTGCATAATCTTCTGCATAATCAAATCAAATCTAATGTTTCCTTAAATGATTTGTCATTCTTTCTTAAGAAACAAGGCAAAGATAAAATCGACCTTTGCATCTAAAAATACACGCTTATTAGACCACAAAATATGTGAATCAAATCTTCAAAGAATCCTCTGAGATCTCACACTTAAAAATAAATCTTCCAAGAATGTAAAACAACAGCACACCATGATGTCGTACAAGCATGTCACGACATCTTGCTATTTCACTTGTTTTAACAAAATGCTTCCAAACAATCTAACCGTTCTTATATGCTAATTTTGTATTTTATTGGTGTTTTTTATCTCGAATTTGATGTATATTATTTGGGGATTTCTTAATTCCCCCTGTGATTTACTATGGTGCCTCGTGAAAAGTCAAAACTACATTCAAAATTTGAAGATATATCTCTTGACACACCTAATGCACACACAGCTCATTTATTTTTTATTCACGTTTCAATTTTATAACTAAATTTAATTCATAAATACATTCTCAAAATATCTCCGAAAAATATATTTCTAGAACCAAAAAGAGATGGTGGTTCCACTACAGCAATATGATAATACACAGTGCTTAAATAAATTGAAAGCAGCTAGATTAAATTATATCCTCAACAAAAAAAAACCATTAGCAAAAAAAACCTTTTCCAATCATATTCATAGACTGGGAATCATCATATTCTTTTTTAGAGATGGTGGTGGAGGTTGGGTTAGGGAGGAAGCGATTAGTTTGGAATGGAAACAGAGACAAAATGAGAATTTTTTTTTAAAGTAGCAATGTTATAATTTTTATTTACCAAACAAATTATTGTTTCAAAAATATTACCAAAATGGCAAGGTTTGGAATTGGTTCAACAGACATTCGCCAATTCGTTTGGCGAATTAGGCCAAGCAAGCAACATATTATTTTCAAGGGATTCGCCATTTGGTTTGGCGAAAGCGTGTATTTGGGGACTGGTTCGCCCATGCAATTGGCGAATCAGGGTTCTTTCATTTTTTATATTTTGCTTTTAATTATCATATAATATATTTTCGTTTTCATATTTAAAGTTTTAAAGTTTAATTGTTTTTTGATTTTAATTATTATTATTATTAACCATAAAATATATTAATTTATAATCTAATTAATATTAATATAATTAATATTAATTTATAATATAATTTATAATGTAATTAAAAATACACGAACAAAAATATAAATATAATGAAAATTACAAAAAAAAAACCTAATGATCGGCTCTATCCAAGTGACCACCGGTGCCACATTGGGGGGGACGCGTGTTGCGACGAGGTCTTCGACGAGGTTGTTGTGGTGTGTCAGGATGTTGTGTGTTGAGTTGTGGTGGAGGGTTCTGTTGGGACGGCCCCGGCGTATCAGCTAGATCTTGCATCATTTGACCCCAATAGCCGGGAGGTCCCATGTCACATGCACTTCCGTAGTCAAGGCCAATGCCCATGTTTTGGTACGATTGTCGGGGAGGGTGGATGGAGTATGGACGATATGGTTGTCCGAAAGTGTACATGGAGTTGGGTTGGTCTAGGTGTGTTGGTTGTTGTGGGGTGTGGTAGTCAAATAGTGGGTGGTTGGAGGTGTAGTTGGAGGGGGTAGGGTCGAATGAGTTGTCCGGGATATAGGTGGCAGGGGTAGGATCAAAATACATATCAGGGCTGTACTGGTAAGATGGTTGAGGCTGAGATTGGATTGGTGGCATGTAAGGTGGTTGTTGTTGATAGGGGGTATATGTTGGCATGGATTGGTCTTCGTATGGTGGTTGTTGTTGATGGGGGGTGTCTGTTGGTATTTGTGGGTATAATGAAGAACCGCGTTCCCTTGGATCGGCCAAATAGGTTGGCTGGGACAGGAAAGGCTGGGTTGTCGTGACAGACCTAAACCAAGTCATATATTGAAGACTTGGCCTAGCCCCGTGCACAATATTGTCGGTTAAGACGTATTGCCTTCTTCTTTTCCAAAGTACACGCAGCTCCTTTGCAAACTCCTTCCAATCACCAACCATCCACTGTGCGTCTACCCGTTTTTGATGCCACTTCCCCAAGTCTACGGGAGCATCTGGAATATCTTGATGCATCCCAAATTGGAGTTTCACCCGATCACTTTGGTGCATCTCCACCGTAGTGAACCTAATTATAGGTGTCTTTGCTATCCACATAGCGGCATCGTCGGGGTTGGGCTGGTGGTCGAGACCCTCGTACGGCATCCAGACAAACTACAATATAGTTGTAAAATTAAGTTAGACAGGATGTGTGAAGTTTATGCATATACATTAAAAAAAATTAGGGTAAATAGCTTACATCGTTTGGCCCAAGGTGGTCGATTAGGTTCCGGTATTGAATTATAGAGTGCCTTGGACATTTCTGATAATTCATCCCGGGTACAGACCACCTAAAAAAATAAACACAAGTTAGAAATTATTAATTGAAATAGAATACGTAGCTGCTAAATTATTAGCTGAAATAGAATACGTAGCTGCTAAATAAGGTTGCGATATTGGAGACGATGCCTGCTTGTACACCAGACGGGAGTTATGTTGCTGGAAATGGAATTTTCCACAGAGTCTTTTGGGCGTTCGAACCATGCATCAAAGGGTTTGCATTTTGTAAACCTATAATTCAAATTGACGGAACCTGGCTTTACGGGAAATATAAGGGCACACTTATGATGGCTGTGGCACAAGACGGGAACAACAACATTTTCCCGATAGCCTTCGCCATAGTTGAAGGGGAGACTGCTGGGGGTTGGAGTTTTTTCTTAAAAAACCTACGCTCTTACGTGTCTCCCCAACCTAACTTATGTTTGATCTCCGATCGACACCCATCCATCGAGAGTGCTTACAACAACCATGACAACGGTTGGCAGGATCCTCCATCGACCCACGTCTATTGCATAAGGCATATTGCCCAAAATTTCATGAGGGAGATCAAAGACAGGACGTTGCGGAAGAAGGTTGTGAACGCGGGGTATGCACTAACTGAACCAACATTCAGATACTACCGTGACGAGATCAGACTGAACAACGCGGATGCATTAAGATGGATTGATGGCATTGATAGGGAGAAATGGACGCGGGCATACGACAATGGGGCGCGATGGGGCCACATGACAACCAACCCCGTCGAGTCAATGAATTTTGTTTTCAAGGGAATTCGAAACCTCCCAATAACTACTTTGGTAAAGGCAACCTATTTTAGGATGGGATCACTTTTTGATAGCAGACGTGCGAAGTGGGGTTCGGTATTACAATCGGGTCAGCTGTACAGCGATACTGCAATGAAATTCATGAAAGACGAAGCTGGCAAAGCCAACACCCACGTGGTCACAATATTTGACCGTACAGCTGGTTGGTTCAGTGTTGCCGAGGCTATAGATCACAATGAAGGAAGGCCCAGGGGATGTTATCGTGTTGAATTAGATAAGAGCTGGTGTGATTGTGGAAAGTTTCAAGCATTCCGTATGCCTTGCTCTCATGTCATAGCAGCTTGTTCGAAGGCGCGCCAGGACCCAACCAACCTTCTTTCTGCAGTTCACCAAGTCATAAGTCTATGCAATGTCTACTCATGCAGTTTTCAGGTGTTGGCAAAGGAAGGCTATTGGCCGGAATACGAAGGCCAAATTGTTTGGCATTATGACTTGATGCGCAGAAAAAAGAAAGGTCGGCCTAACAGCACGCGCATACGAACAGAGATGGATACCTCGAATAAGCTAGTGAGATTGTGTAGTTCGTGTCGGCAACCAGGACACAATCGTACGACATGTCCAAACGTAGGACCAAGCAGCAGATCATAGTTTCATTTGTAAATGTGTCCATTTAATTCAATAGTAACTTTCATTTGATTAAAATCAAATTTCATTCTATTACAAGCAGAAGTAACTGCAAATTTCCTTCTATTACAAGCTCAGTTAACTTTCATAAATTAAACAAACATAACAACAAAGTAAAGACATAAAACAAAACACTGGAACAGAGCGTCTACGATATCACGGCCATCAACTTTATCTCCTTTGGTGTCAACATCATCACAAGGACGTCGACATCATTTTCCATTTTTCTCCATTCACGAGTAACTCCGTTTCTATCGGTCTTCTCTACCAACCTCTCAATTTTCCTAATCTTTTCTCCTGGAGCAATATCCCCTTCTAGCCAGTGGTTCAGTTCCCTGTGCAAGTGCTCCAACGTCTGCGTATTCCACAGGAGCACCTTCATCGGAGGCTTTGTTGCTGAAAACACCACAAGGGCATTTCTTTTCATTATATCAAACGTTGGAAAAGGTTCCTCCGATGCTGATGGCGAAGAAGAAGAACGTTGATTTAGAAATGCAAACATTATGGACTCCACTCAACTCAAACCGCACTACCACTTTAGTCTTTTAGGAAATAATGTTGTGAAAACAAACATGTGTTTGAGCTCGTATTTATAGCCAAAAAAAATGATAATTAAAAAGTGATAAGTTAGTGCGCAAATAAATCACAACAAGTGAAAATAAAATGCAAAAAAAAGCAAAAACATAATATACAAAAGGATTGATCCTCCTCAGGGATCAAACCCAGGCTAGCAAGGTGAAATGCGCATTTGATGACAACGTGATTACCACTGGGGTGGCTATACATCCATTGATGAATGTCACCCCAAAAATATATAAGGGAAGTTTAAAACCCAAGTTGGGCAATTTAGCAAGCAAACCAATTTATTTTAAATTTATAATTTCATAAATTAATTTAAACTTTTAAACTTAATTTTTTTAAGTTTATTAATAATATAAAAATAATTAAAATCAAAATCAAAAAACAATTAAATTTTAAAACTTTAAATATGAAAACGAAAATATATTATATGATAATTAAAAGCAAAATATAAAAAATGAAAGAACCCCTGATTCGCCAATTGCATGGGCGAACCAGTCCCCAAATACACGCTTTCGCCAAATCAAATGGTGAATCCCTTGAAAATGATATGTTACTTGCTTGGCCTAATTCGCCAAACGAATTGGCAAATGTCTGTTGAACCAATTCCAAACCTTGTCATTTTGATAATATTTTTGAAACAATAATTTGTTTGGTAAATAAAAATTATAACATTGCTACTTTAAAAAAAAATCACAAAATGAGTTATTTTTTATTTCTTTTGACATTATTGATGTCGGTGGCTAACTAGACAAACTTTCTCTTTTTTCACTTTGGATCAGTAGAGGCACCAACTATCCCTTGGTGCACCAGATAATCCTCCAGCCATGTGCCTAGAGGCACCACTTAAACTACCAACTTTTGCATAAACTATTTTTTCCAACTTACTACTTTGTTCCATGTCCAATTTAGTATCTATCTCTTGTACAAATTTCTCAGATTTTTATATTTGTATGAGGTGTATCCTAACATCTATCTTTGATTAAGAGACATGTTAAAAATTTATAAGATGTTATTCCATATCCCTTATTACTTTACCATTCAAAAAATTCTTATACATTATGGATTGGTTAGAGATATCAAGTAATAGTAAATGATAAGAGTCCACAACTAGTTGATGTTCAGCGTGTTTGGTTTCCTTCACGTTTGGGTCTTCATCATGATTATATATATTTGTTCCACATATCACATCAAAGTGTTTTGACTCACGTCAATATTAAGTGTTTGTCTAATCTTCATGATTTTATGCTCATTGTAAATTTCAATTTTAATATTTATTAAGGAGTCTTATTTAACTTTTACTTCTTCATTTTAAAATAAATGATTCATTTAAAATATAAAAAAATTATCTTCATAAAAACAAATGGATTTAAGTTAAGCAAACTTCTTTTATATATATATATATATATATATATATATATATATATATATATATATATATATATATATATATATATATATATATATATATATATATATATATATATATATATATATATATATATATATATATATATATATATATATATATATATATATATATATATATATATATATATATATATATATATATATATAAAAGTAATTTAGACTTAATGTCGTTAAAATAGACTAAGGTGCATGTTGCTATAGTTGTAAAATTAACTAAAAACTGGTTAAATGCACCTAAGGTGCATGTTACTAAAATAGGTGTATGCTGCTAAAATAAATTTTAATTAGGGCTGACAATGAACCGAACCAACTCGAAAATAGTTTGGAATTCGATTCGACAATTAAATCATTGAACTAGGTTCATGAACCAAATGAGTTGAGTATGAGCGAAAAATTAAGTTCGTTAATTAAATGAGCTGAACTTGAACTATACATAGTTCGACTCGTTAGGTTCATGAGTCAACTCGATTACATATGAGAAGAATTATACTGTCTTTAAGATTAGGTTTAAATATTAATCCAAATCTTAGACAAATTTAATCTTCAATTTAGTAGTTTTTGAATTAGACTCTCAAATGTATCTCTTGAAAGTTTTGTAGGTTTTGAATTAGTAGATTTCGAAGATAAAGTTAAATTTTAATATGATAACTTTTATTTTATTTTAAAAAAATATATTTATTTAAAATGTCAAATATACTTAAAATATATATATATATTTTAAAAAATAGTTTTTAAGTTCGTGAATCATGTGAGCTGAACCTAATGAGATGAACCTAACGAGTTGAACCGAACTGTTCATGAACTTATAACGAGTCGAGTTTGAGCTTAAAAAAAAGTTTGTGTCGAACTCGAACTCGAACCAATTCTTAACGAGTCGAGCTGAGGTGAGTTCGACTCGACTCATTTCCAGCCCTACAGTCTTGCAATTACTTGCAGTTGCAAATTTAATAAGATTTTCACTGTTTATGGGCAGAGAGACTCTGCAGAAATCTTCTTCCCTAATTTCTGTCAAACCTTAATCTTCTTTCTTATTGAATTTTATTTCTTCTTCTTCCATTAACAATTTTTGCGCAGAGTCATTCTTGCAATCAATGTGTGATTGAATCTCTCGAGTGAAGAGTGAAGAACAAGATAGGATTTTGATCGGTTGATAAAATCTTATTCATCAAGATTGATTTGGAATTCTCAAAATTTTGAGTTAATTCCGACATGATTGTCATTGGTTGACAAGTACAAAAAAATTTATATTGTCAACGCACCATTCTTTTTCTCATTAAAATAACTATCATTTTAATCAATACATTTTATTTTAAAATGATTGTTATTCTCATTTTTTATTATAGAAATGATTGTTATATTTTTAATTATGTATTTTAATTATTACTCTTTACCCTACTTTCAATATATAAATATGACTAATTTAATAAAAGTGTAATATCTTATAATAATATTAATACATTTATTAATTTGTGTACAAACACATCAATCGACAATCATTTTAAAACAAAAATAATACTACCTTGAACTTTCTATTTTTGGTAATATAAAAAATATTCTTTTTCATTCTTTTCATTAGTTACATATTGAAGGAAAAAAATTCAACATCTAAAAAAAATTGATAATATGTATTTTTATTGATATTTTTAATAATTTTAATATAAATCATAAATAAAAAAAATTGTTATTTTATACTAAACTTTTTAAATATCAAATACAAAATACTATATTTTGAAAAAAAAATGTATTTAATATTTGAAATAATCAATATAACCAATATTTTTTAGTTATTATTTTTAAAAAAAGGACAAAGTTAATTCTACCGAAATCTTTCTTAAATTTGATATGCTTTGAAGTTTTTTAGATGTTTAAAAAATTGATATACATTCATAATTTTAAAAAAATTGATTTTATATCGGCTATTTGAAAAAAAAATGATTTTATATCAATTTTTTCAAACATTTGATATTCATAGATTTTGAAAATTGATTATACTTTTAAATTTTTTTTTTTTTAAATTCCAGTATAAAAACATAAATTTTATATCGATTTTTTTAAAAAGCCAATAATAAGTCTAATATTAATTATCAAAAAATTGATTTAAGAGTATTATGATAAAAGTGCCAATAATAGAGTGCCATGAACAATGAAATGGATACAAGATAAAAAACTTGTAGTACTACTAGATTTTGAGAGTTGTTATCTCATGCCATTCATCCAATATGTTGAAGTAACTTAACATTTCCAAAATATCATTGCGAAGGCTTCGTAGAAACTTTACATTTGACTGAAGTTGGTTGGCCATACAAAACTTTAAAAAGTGACATTTTTATGTTTTAATGAAGAGCTCAATTGTGCCAAAATTCTCTCAAGTGTAAGTATTTGTACCGCTAATAAGGATGGTTACATGAAAATAATGAAGGTAGGTATCAAGCTACAATTGATTATTTTTGTTTGTCCATTGACTTCCGGTGATACAATATGATAACTTTTAGTGTGGTATAGTGTACGGAAAAAATTTCTTTTCAAAAATCATTGAGAAACATAAGGTTTTTATCAGAGACAATGTACCTTAGAATCTCATGCAGGCGACAAAATTTGACATGAATGCTAGGCTAAGTTAACAGTGGAAAACTTGGTTATGAGAGAAATAAATTGTACATATTTTTTAAGCCTATCGCATATGAACCATATCACATTGTGTCCATACAACTTTTGTATGTGTGTTATAAAGTCAATAGTAAGTCTTTTGATACTTGTGTATGCATTTCTAATGGTTGTGATAACCTATGTTTCTGGAGCCCGTCTTAAATTATCCAACTTTTCAAAATTAGTTTGATATTCAAAAACAAAAACATATTTTCTAAGTTTGAATAAGTTGCAACTTTTTGTTAAAAATAAAAATAAAAAATGTAATAACCACACCTGGACCTATGTTTCTGGAGCCCGTCTTAAATGATCCAACTTTTGATATTCAAAAACAAAAACATATTTTTAAGTTTGAATAAGTTGCAACTTTTTGTTAAAAATAAAAATAAAAAATGTAATCACAGTTTGAATAAGTTGCAGTTTGAATAAGTTGCAACTTTTTGTTAAAAATAAAAAATGTAATAACCACACCTGGTGGGACTCGAACCCACAATCGCTTGATTAGAAGTCAAACGCCTTATCCATTAGGCCACAGGTGCAAATTATTGACAAAAATATTTATTGTTATTATTTATTTAATATACACATACATGCTTGCCATACTCATATATATATATATATATATATATATATATATATATATATATATATATATATATATATATATATATATATATATATATATATATATATATATATATATATATATATATATTGATTTTTATATTCGCCTTAAACAATTATTATAGTACGTTATTTAGTCTTAAATTTCCTACGATCAAGGATCTCAGTTTTATACATGATTCTCACTTCTGATAACTTTATCTTAGTTTTATTTTTGATTTTGTTAATAATTAATTTTACAATCTATTATATTGTGACATTTTTGTTGATGAATACTTTTTCACATTTGTGATTGAGACACAACATTTTCACCTTGAATGTTGTTGTTCTTAATATTCTATTAGACAACACAGTGTAGTCACAATTTTTCAAGAAGTTAAGTTTTATGATGAATATAGATAACTTAGACATAATGAATTAGGTAGTGTATTGAGAATGTAATTTCTTATGTCGAAGCAGGTAGTGCTCGACAGAAACAAAGATGTGTCTAAGCTTGTAGTGTGTGTAGAGTTGTATAAGATGCCGAAGTGTCGAAGCAGGTTGTTTGACACATGATTTCGACTTAGATCAAAATTGGTATTTTGGCCTTTTGTATTTTTGAGCTTTAGCTTAGGGAGCAAGCTAGCTCAATTATAAATAGAGAGAGTAACCCCTTATTTTGAGTTAGAAGAAGAATAGTCTTGCTAGGGCTGGCAATGAACCGAACCAACTCAAAAATAGTTTGGAATTCGATTCAACAATTAAATCATTGAACTAGGTTGATGAACCAAATAAGTTGAGTATGAGCGAAAAATTAAGTTCGTTAACTAAATGAGTTGAACTTGAACTATACATAGTTCGACTCGTTAGGTTCATGAGTCAACTCGATTACATATGAGAAGAATTATATTGTCTTTAGGATTAGGTTTAAATATTTACTCCAAATCTTAGACAAATTTAATCTTCAATTTAGTAGTTTTTGAATTAGACTCTCAAATGTATCTCTTGAAAGTTTTGTAGGTTTTGAATTAGTAGATTTCGAAGATAAAGTTAAATTTCAATATGATAACTTTTATTTTATTTTAATATTTTTATTTTAAAAAAATATATTTATTGAAAATGTCAAATATACATAAAAAAATATATATATTTTAAAAAATAGTTTTTAAGTCCGTGAATCATGTGAGTTGAACCTAATGAGATGAATCTAACGAGTTTAACCGAACTGTTCGTGAACTTATAACGAGTCGAGTTTGAGCTTAAAAAAAAGTTTATGTCAAACTCGAACTCGAACCAATTCTTAACGAGTCGAGCTGAGGTGAGTTCGACTCGACTCGACTCATTTCCAGCCCTAATCTTCATAAAAAAATTTAGATTTTAAAATAGGGGGACTAAAATTCAAAAAAACTAAAAATAGAGGGACAAAAATTCTGAATTTTAAAATAGGAGAATCAAAACTCAAAAATAAAAACAGAGTAAATTATATGAGAATGTAATAATGAATAAGTTATATGAGAATGTGAGAATGAATAAGAACAATAAGATTTAAAAAGAAAAAGTTGAGATTAAAATATATTTTTAATGATTTCTCTTTCCTTCTAATGACACATGATATATATATATATATATATATATATATATATATATATATATATATATATATATATATATATATATATATATATATATATATATATATATATATATATATATATATATATATATATATATATATATATATATATATATATATATATATATATTAAACACTATTGTTAGACAAGAAGAAAAAAGTTATGATAGAAGAGTAGAACTACATCTTGAAGCCCCACACAAAAAAGTCGTACTCATATTAAATAACACTATTGTTAAAAAAAAATAAACAAATCAGTGTTAAGGAATCTAAACAATACTTACTTTGTCTTAAATTATAGGGCGTTTTAAATATTTCACATGAATTAATAAATATAATTAATATTGTATGAAAAAGAAAAATTATATATGATTTTAAAATAATATTTTTCAATTATTACATATAAGAAAATTTTAAAAAATTGAAAAAAAAATAGTAATAAATAAAAATATATATCAAAAAAAAAAATTATTAACATTACATTAAAATTGTAAAACTACTTATAATTTACGACAATTTTTTTTTCAAAGTGATTTTTAATTTAAAATCGAGAGGAGTACAACTTTACAATGTCCATATAGTCATCAAACTCTTCTAAATTTCACATCTAAATTAAATATTTCAATTTCAATGTGAACATTTCTTCATTCTATAAAATGGGTCACTCACCTCTAAAAATTCAAAATGTCTCTTATGAGATACATATTCAAGTGCATTTAAAATTACGCCAACAAAAAAGAACATTGCAAGACACCGTTATTTTACTTTTAAAAAAATTGTTAAGAAATACATCTCTGAATTTCGAAGACCCTTAAAAATCTCATGCAAATTCTTCTATGCATTCAAAGATGTATATTATGTATTATTTGGTTATTTTAGTTCTTCCATTTCCCTGCATTCAAAGATGTATATCATGTACTTAGTTATTTTATTTGATACATCACAATTTTATCTTAATAGCCTTTGATTCATAGATTTTACATATAAATAGTCTACAAAAAAATTCAATATAACATTCTTTCTACTATCACTATTATACGTTTATGATAACATAGTAATTAAAATTAAAGTGAAATAATGTGTAAAAAGATCATATCAAATCAATTACATAGCATTGTCATTCACAAATGGCATATAAGTTGGCTCTAAGAAAATTAATTAATTAATAAGAATGTTATCTCAAGCAATTTGGAAGCAATCTCTAGTTGAACAGTAAAATATACTTATAAAAGATGGGTCCTATAACACATCTCCGGATTCTATAGACAATTGTGCCTTTTTCAACTTAATGAGCATATGAAAAGTAACCCCCAATTACATTTTTTAGTCTTTTAAAAAATCAAATCCCAATCTTAAAATAAATTTAACCCATCAAAAGTCCATGCACTAAAAATTGGGGTGCTTAGAAAAAAATGTTTAGCTTAGAAAAAATTGGGGTGCTTAAGGATTTAAAACAAGCATATCAGCCTATTGCTATAGAAATTGTAAATTCAAATTTCTGTGAAGTCTCATACTATGGATAGCAAAATAACTTAGAATGATAAAAATTACAAATAAATAGAACAGAGTATCCATCATTGGGAAAACTATATAACTAAAACTAGCTCAAGAAATTAAAATCTACTCTGCATCCAAAGATCAGTTGATAGCCATCACTGAAGCTTACATTTATGTCACCAGCACAGGATTCACAAGAGCAAAATTGATGTATTTGACAATCGTATGCGAGACACATGAAGTCCTGAAATGGAGCAGGACTTTATTAAAGATGCAGCGGAAATTGAGCTTCTTCTCTTCAAAACGTAAGCCCTAAGTGCTAAACCTGCAACCAAAACTCATGATTCACTTGTTGGTACTGCCACGTCAGGAATAAGCGTCTCAGATGGAACCTCAGTGGATGGATCCTGCTCAGATGAGTCACTATCTTCATCTGTATCATCTGCCGTGTATAGAAGTTGGTCAGTAGTTTCTCCCTTCATCTCATTCTCAGTAAATAAATCCCCTTGAACCGGTACATTTCTTTGTTGCTGGGATGAAAGAACATTTGCAATAGCTTTAATAGCAGCAGATGCCTGGTTAGGGTCAACTGTCTCGTCAACATCAATGCCATTAACATTAGGCTCCTCCTCTGCCTCGGACACGTCATTCTGCCTAGGAGGAGGAACAAAAAAGGGAATTTTACCCCGCTGCCAGTCATGAAGTATCATCTTCGCTGCAGTCATCAGGTCAGGTTCACCACCCTGGTAAAGACATAGAGTAAAAGTCACACCAAAATATATCACCGCGTGTTTACCGGAGCAAAAAATAAAACACTTCCAAGAAAAACAAATTGGATGAATAAATAAATGACCCGATTTAACATGTTTATGCATTACGGGGAAATTAGTCATTTTTATCCTATAATGCATGCAGAAGATCAAAAGATGGAACATGTTACTTAAGTTCCATGACAGAGGGCATATATAGTCTAAACCAAACTAAGAAAAGCTTAAGAGTATATTACTAGAGCTGATGATCAGCCTCCTTGACAACATAACTTTTGATACGAAACTACGAATTTAGATCAATTCAAATAGAATACCTTAAGGAGTTTGCCAGATGATTTGCAGAGCTGAAGTAGGAAGTCATTTTCATCAACCCTGACAACAAGTAATAGAAATTATCAAATACCTAGTTTTTGTATACAAGCTATTTTTGTCACATTGTAAAAAAGCTATATTAGAAAACAGATGAGCAAATCCAAGGCGAATATAAAATAGTGTGTAGTAGTCGCATCAAGAAAAATCATGCTACCACCACATGATTGTTAATAATTCCTCAGAGGATGCTAAAACTACAGGCAGAGCAAAACAAAATCATGCAACAAGCTATCAAAAAGCAAACAAGCTTTCAAAAAGTTGGCTGTCCTCGGCAAGCACAAGAATACCAATGGCAGACACACTTTATGAAAATCTACCGTTCACCAAGAAGTTAGGAGACAGCAAACCATACCACTCTTTTATTTTATAAGCTCTTGTCAAGTGCTCCTTCTTCACACGTTTCAAAACCTCACCTATATGGTCAGCAGCATCTTTCAAATTTGTTACACGTACCTGGAAATAAATCAAGTATTCAGCTAGGTAGGAATATTATAAATAACAATAATATATCTAACAGACATGTTAGGACCCAAAATATTTCTTATAAGCCTGATTCTACATATAAACTCTAGAGAGGCTAACAGGGTATAAAGCTCTATCACATGCAAACTGAATTCCACAAGAGCTTCCAAGTTCTATTGTTAGTATGCGTGAGTATAAATTATTCATTGGGCAATCAAACAAGTATATGCTGACAGACAATGGCAAATGATATTACTCAATACAACAATAAATCAATAACAGGCATGTCCCACTCTGACAAATCAAAATGAGGGAGAAGCAATAATAATCACAATATATTCTGAGGGGTGTGAATAATAATATATCACAACCCAAAAAAACTTGGATATCTAAACAGAGTTATACCAGGTAGACTGATATAAAACATATCTCTAACTAATAAAAGGAAAAGCACCATTTACAATTACAACAACCAACGACATGATTGTTTAACTTTCTTTCAAAACAAAAGCAGTGGTTCTGGAAAGATAGAAAAGTTTTCCTTCCTTCAAATATCCTTCAAATACACATTCGTTTTAGTCTTTGGAAGCTTAAAATAAATGTACTATAAATCCTTTCCCCTATAGGAGGGGTGACCTATATGAATCAAACAAAGTCATTGAGCTCTTCCAATTAACATCGGCAAAATTTAATGACTGATTAAAATATTCTTTAGTAAACTATCATGCAATCAAAGTGAAAAGAAAATAGGAGAAAACCTACCACACCCTTCAGCACAACATCTGTTTCAGTGTCCTTGTTGTGGTAGACAACACCGGGACAATCAATCAAAAAGATCCTCTTTGTAAGGGTTATATACTGCCATACTTTTGTTTCCCCTGGAATTGGAGCAACCTTGCAAACCTGTGACACATTAAGTGACCATATGTCAATCAGCAAGCTAAAATGCTTATGATTCCGTAGTTGAAAATTTACTTTGTACTTCTATGGTTTAATTAATCTTCTCACTAAAAACAGCTCAAGCAGGATATAAGAAACGCTAAAAGAGAAAGAAAGATTACATTCTTTGTACGCAATGTATTGATCACCGATGACTTCCCAACATTTGGATATCCAACGAAACCAACAGATATTGCTTGCTTGTCACTTTTCAATCTTGCAAATTGTCTCAGAACCGATAGAAGTGAACCCTACACGTGATAAAGACCAATGAAAATATAGCAAGTAGCTGAGGATACATATGAGTTAAAGGAGAGGAAAGAATGATATGTTGAGGCTAAAAGATAACAAATTGCTGAGGATACATACATCTCCAACTTCACTTGTCTTCTTTTATTGATGAATTAACACATTGCAGGAAATTGGCTAACAAATCAAATAAGATTTAATCACAAGTATACCTTTCCAAAGGACTTATTAATACTTGCATGGAATGCTAGAGTTGGATATTCTTTTGACAAAACTCTAAGCCATCCTTTTGTTGCCCAGGCGGGAATTAGATCACACTGAAAATATGGGGATTTGAAATGATTTATGATGTATTAAGATGTAATATAAAAAGGTATGGTATTTAGCAACAGTTTAAAACAAAACCAAAAAAAAGTTTGTAACCTTGTTCAATAAAAGCACCAAGTGTTTGTGCTTGCAATTTTCTTTCAAATGCTTCTCTAAATGGTAACATCTTGTGCCTTGTGGATCCCTTGCATCTATAACCTGTATCATTATAAATAACATATTACAAATACTGAAGAGGAAAGTGAGTGATATCAGCCAGGAATCTGAGGGTCAGAAATTTGACATGCCATCGATTCATCAACTTAAAAAAGATGAAACAAACCTAAAAAGAAAATTGATTTAGAAGTTAAAAATATTAAAAATTAACTACCAAGCTTCTATCTTTTGTCCCTTATTTTACAATGAAAAAAGTAACTAAAATTCAGATAATGTTTTCACATTGGCAGAGCAAGGTGGCGTGCAAATTTTAAACAGAACTGCACAAATGTTTACACATTGGCAGAGCAAGGTGGCGTACAAATTTGAAACAGAAATGCACATCATAAAGCATAATTTTTTAACCTTTTCACACAATAACATTAATAGAATCGAAACATACAAATATGCTTCACAGGTCAGAACCAGCAATCATATATGTACATAAAAAGTTTAACAAAATCATAGCAACATGAAAGACTACCTGGACAACAACATCTGAAGAATCTATCACTTTGTAGAGTTCACCCCATATGCGTTTGCTTTGACCTTTATCAAACATGTTATGCCGCACTAAATCTCTAAATCCATCTGCTTCATTAGCTTCTGCAGAAGCATCATACTTCTCTTCAAAAGCATCTGCAAAGGAAAGTATTGTAGGAACAAATCAATAACAGTTATCAGATAATGTTCAACATCATTTGGTCAAAGAAAAATACCACATATAATCAAATATTCCTGCTAAAAAAAGAGAATACTGTATGAAAACCCAATAATCAAATCACAATATGTATACTTAAGCTAAATAAAACACTTTGATGACTTTCTGAAATAATAACACATCTTCTCTTTTAAAATTATCTCGAGTGTAAAACATGTTTTTACTTAAAAAAGAAAAAACACAGATAAACTTGGCATATCTCATGATAATGCTAACTAAACAACCCAATTTAGAGATAAATCGTGATTTCTACCTTGAGAACCATCTGCTTTCTTAGCTAAAGACTCATAGTCAGTCGCCAAAAGGCTTGGCCGTTTTCTTTTAGTCTTAGGTCCAAATGCATCTGAAAAAGGCTCTCTATCAAGAAGGTGAACCCTTGATTGCTGCATTCAAAATTCATAAGCAAGTAAATATACATATTTATTTAAAATTTAAAATTGAAAGCACAAAAGCATTGCAATAATTCAGCATCTGAAGAAACAAACCTTCTGGTGATCATTGAGAAGCGACATAGGCAAATTCTTCCCCTTGAGAATAACATTATAATTACTAGAACTATGCTTAGCCATTTCATCTCTGAAAAACTCAAGCTCTTTCTGATTCACAACACGAGTATTACCTGCAAATCACAAAACCCTAAAATTAGAGGTTTGAATTTCGGAAGAATAGTAGTTAGTAATTAATAATTAACTGATTGAAATTATATGAGGTGAAATTGAACATACCAAACCATTGACGATCGGGTTTGATTCGAGTGCTTGGAAGGTCTTTGGATTGATACTCTTCCCTAAGGATTTTGCCTCCACTGTTACGAACGGGTCTGACTTTGTACATCTTGAGACGGCGAACTGTGGCGGCGGAACGCGACTCGGTCTTCGAGACATTGCTGCGGTTGACGTCGAGAGAGTGTTTGGGTTTTCCTGAGACGTTAACTTTCCTCTCTTTCTTCTTCGCCATTGCAGACAGAGAGGATCGCCCTGAGGTGAGAGTAGGGTTTGTTGATAGTGTTAGGACGATGCCGCCAAGTACAGAATAAGATTAGGGTTTATTTCTGCAGAATAAGAAAAATCGTTTAATCCGTAAAATTTCCTTTTCTTTGTTTTGTTTATTTTGAATTTAACTGATATGTACATGGTCTAACTAGTAAATTTTAAATTAACAATATCATACGCTAAATTGATAAATTTTTATTGAATGACCGCGCAAGATAATTTAATTTACATATCAATGCATATCAACTCATTTACTTTTATTATTACAATTGAAAAAACAAATAACCACAAAAAGATTATAATTTTCATATCCAAAAAATAGTTATATATTTTTATTTTAGTAATAAATTATGAGATTAATTACTATGCATTATTAGTGTAAAAAAATTTACATCTTCATTACCATCATTCGTTTGTCTTATTTTAAGTGATTAAAATAAAAGTTAAACTCTTCTGAACACCTAATGTCTATGATTAACTGACAGTATAAAATTCTTTTATACTGACTGTGTATTTTAATTAAATTCATAAATTATTATTAATTAATTTCGTATGATATATTTAAACTCGTCATTTCCCATTAAGTAACTCTTTTATGTTCAGAAGAACCGCGATATACTGATGTCAAACATTAACAGACACTGAGATGAGTTTGATATCGGAGTTGGAGTCAGAATAACACATCGGGTCCTAACATATCATCAGCTCAGCATGAAGAATGTTAGAATAACTAATATCACTCGCAAAACCGTGGACCCAAGCTCAATTAGCATTTTGAATTAATCCACCAAAACATGAGATGTCGAGATTACCGAGGTATTGCCATTAGGGGTGGGAAGAGACTGAATCGAGTTAGGTTTTGTCAAGCCTAAGTTTGGTCTGTAGTCTACCATAAGCTTATTTTTAGCCCCGAGTCTAGCATTTTCCAATGTTTACTAGCTTACTCAAAAGTCTACTTCATTTGAATATTTATAAATAAGCAATTCAAATAATGTTAAATAGACTAATTGTTAGACCATGATTTGGTTCTACGTCTATACTTTTAACTTTTAATGATAACAAGGTAGTATTGTATGAGAACAATTTTGGTACTCTAATGGTTTGTTATTGCGTAGCTTTAACAGGAAGTTCTGATTCTGAGTACATGGCGTGCAACGTTATCAGTTTCTGAACTTTGTGTTATAAAATTCGCTTCTGCGCTGATTCACTTCTAAGAAGCTTGTGGTAAGAAGTTATGTTGTTGCTACAACGTTCTCTCCGTTTCTGCTTCTGGAGGTGACTTTAACCATCAAGCTTCTGAAGAATGACATGCTTCTGAAGCTTATGTTCCTAGTTGAAGTTTCTGAAGTTTATGAAGATCTCAAGTCAGACGATGATGTTGTCGATGTTCTAATTGATGATTCTGAAGATTCTGATTCCAACTACGTGTTTCTTCTTTTCATGTTTCATCAACTTTCTATCAGAAGCCTATGATTTTGAAGAAAAAGATAAAAGGATATGTGATTAAAATAGTACATGGTACAAAATGAAAATATTTCTTCCACTAAATGATTTTATGGGCGAAAGGAATGTACTATTCTTCACACCTGTCATTATTTTGTTAGTGAACAACTGCATTTCTCGTATTTCTGATTTTCCATCTAACGTTCCTTTTTCATGCTATAAATAAGACTTGGAGACTGGAAGAAGATAGCCAATTTTTACAAGATTGTTTCTACGTGAAAATTTTACAACTTTGTGCTTATTTTCTTTAAGTGTTTGTATTACATTTGTGTAAAATCCGCTTGTGTAGAAGCAACTCGTAACACATTATCTTTATCCAAACTTGTTGTTTATATTTCCTTAAGGGACCAGTTAGGTCAGAATCCTTGAGAAGACTTTGGCAGTTTGTCATTGTGGTTCGTTAGTCATAAGTTGTTGGTAGTGCATTTGTAATTAGTTAATTATAGTTGATCAAGTCCTTGTGTATAAGGCAAAATCACCTTGGAGGTGGATTGGATTAGTTTTGATTTTCAAGCGAAACAGGATAAAAATCCTTGTGCATTTCTCATTACTCAATCTTTTGATTGTTGGATTTTTGAGTTTGTAAAAAGCTTTTGTTTTTAAAACCCAATTCAAGCCCCCCCCCCCCCTCTTATTGTGTTTTTCACACCTTCAATTGTCATTAGAGCTCCTGTTCTGATTGTGATAAAAAAATATCAATATTTCACCTTGTTCAGTACCGATTCAGTTTGTGTGTGAGAAATAATGGTTGTTGTTGCACCTGTTGCTAATAATGAGAAAGGTCGCTACAACGGTAAACCACAAACCTTTGATGGTGAAATGTTTGATTATTTGAAAAACATAATTGAAAGTTTCTTTCTTGGATATGATGTTGACCTCTGGGATATTGTAGTCGATGGATACACTCACTCAGTTGATGATGCAGGTAACAAAGTAGCAAGGAGTGCTATGATAGATCAACAAAAGAAGGATTATAAGAATCATCATAAAGCTAGAGCAATATTACTTAATGTTATCTATTATACTGAGTATGAGAAGATAACAAACATAGTACTACTAAGTCCATTTTTTATTCTTAGAGGATGACTCACAAAGGGAATGCTCAAGTAAAAGAGACAAAAATTTTGGCCTTAATCCAGAAATATGAGGCATTCAGAATGGAAGATGATGAAACCGTTGAGACTATGTTCTTGAGATTTCAGATTCTTGTCACAGGACTCAAGGTTTTGGACAAAGGGTATTCTACTGCTGACCATGTCAAGAAAATCACCAGAAGTTTCCCCAAAAAATGGAGACCTATGGTAACTGCCTTAAAGCTATCTAAAAATTTGAACAGTGTTAGTCTTGAAGAACTTGTTAGTTCCTTAATAAGTCATAAAATAGAGCTCGAGGAAGATGAACCTCGGAAGCGAGGTAAATCTGTTGCCTTGAAGTCCAAGCCTGAGAAGGCAATGGCTTATCGAGCTGAGGAAGAATCAGAAAATTCTGATGAAGACTCAGAAGATGATGATGAAGACTCAAAAGATAATGATGAGTTGTCACTAATTTCTAGAAGGGTCAACAAACTCTAGAGGCATAGGAAAAATGGTCAAGGGAAGTTCAGAGGAGCTAGGAAGACTACTGGTTGTTTTGATTCTTTGTCTATACAGAAGAAGCAAGGTTCTGAAAAAAAAGGTTATATGTTGCAAGGAGTCAGGTCATTACAAAAACGAGTGTCTTAAACTCAAGAAGGACAATAGGCCTAAGAATAAGTTTTCTAAAGGTAAGAAGGGGCTCATGGCTACATGGGACGACTAGATTCGGAAGAAGAAGATTCTAAAGAGGAACATGCAAATGTTGCATTGATGGCAACTACAGTTGATCTTGAAGGTTCTAAGGAACCAGAAGACAAGATATTGTCAAAACCAGACTCCGATTTTGAAGAGGAATTTTCTAAACTATCTTGTTCTAATTTAGAGTCATGTCTCTCTGAAATGCTGGAAAAGTACCAAAGTCTTCAAAGTAATTACAAGGACCTTAAACAAGTCCAAGTAGTTGCTTCTCAAAATCGCAGTGAGCTTCAAAATGATATTTCTTCTCCAAATGAAAAGATTTTTTCTTTAGAAAGTAACACCTCTTCTTTGAAAAGCAAAATTTCAAAACTAGAGGAAGAAATAATCTCAGAAGCTTATGTTACTGATTGCATCACCAGATATGACAAATCATTCCAGCATTTTCTGGCTAAAAGCATAGATAGAAGCAAAATGGCTTCCATGATTTATGGATTTAGCAAAAATGGCAAGAAAGGTTTATGTTGTACATAAACTTCAAAACCTAATGAAAGTCAGAATGTAAAATCAAAACCTCTATATGAGCATTTTGTGCCTACTGGCACTGAGCTTGAGTGTTTTAAGCTTACACAAAAACCTTTAAAGACACATAAATCTGTTATAAAACCCAAGAATCATGCTTAAATTCTACTTGATTATCCAGTTGCACAGAAACCCGAAGTTATAAGAAACTCTAGGAAAACTAACAAGAAAGAACCCAAAAGTGGGTATCTAAGGATCATATCATTTATGTTGCAGGCATCCTTAGCAACTCAGTTGAAACACCAATCATGGTACCTAGACAGTGGATGCTCGCGACACATGATGGGCAGAAGGCATATGTTCCAATATTTGGAACTTAAGCTTGGAGACTTCGTTGATTTCAGAGGAAATCAGAAAGGAAAGATCATTGGCTCTGGACCTATTGGTAATGGTAAACTCCCTTCTATTACTAATGTTCTTTTAGTTGATGGTTTGATGCATAACTTATTGTCTATCAGTCAGCTTAGTGACAATGGTTATGACATCATCTTTAATTAAAAGTCATGTAAGGTTGTTAGTCAGAAAGATGGTGCAGTCCTTTTTAACGGAAAGAGGACAAACAACATTTATAAGATCATACTTTTTGATCTTAAGGACCAGAAAGTAACTTGCTTAATGTTTGTTAATGAGGTGTAATTGGTATGACATAGACGTTTCGGCCATGTTAACATAAGGAGGATTTCTCAGCTAAATAAGCTTAGATTAGTCAAAGGCTTACCCAAGCTGAAGTTCACTTCAGGCGCTCTTTGTGAAGCATGTTAGAAAGGTAAGTTTTCCAAAACTTCTTTTAAAGCGAAAAATGTTGTTTCCACCTTCAGACCGTTATAACTTATGCACACTAATTTGTTTAAGCCAGTGAAAACTGCCTCTATTAGTGGTAAGAAGTATGGATTAGTCATTATTAATGACTATAGTTGTTGGACATGGGTAAAGTTCTTGAAACACAAGGATAAGTCGCATTCTGTATTCTTTACTTTCTGCTCACAAGTGAAAAGAGATAAGGATTGCAAAATAGTCAAAGTTAGAAGTGATCATGATGTCGAATTTAAGAATAAGCACTTTGATAATCTTTTTTATTCTTTTCGAATTTCCCATGATTTCTCATGTCCTAAAAATACACATCAGAATGGAGTTGTAGAAAGGAATAATAGGACTTTGCAAGAGATGACTCATACCATGATCCAAGAAACTGACGTGGCTAAGCATTTATGAGCAGAGGCAGTTAACACAACTTGCTATATTCAGAACAGGATTTATATCAGACCTATTCTGGGTAAGACTCCTTATGAATTGTGGAAGAACTGAAAGCTCAACTGTCAAACTCTAATTTTTATCCCTAAGATCCCGCCTCTTTTTTTATCACATGCATAGCCTATCATACATTTTATCTCGCATAATACCCAATTTATCATCTAGAATAAACTTGTTAGATTTACAGCCGAATCAGTCAAACTAAAAGTCAATTGTGCGTAAAATCAGTGGACGAAAAATTTTAGAATCGAGCCTGCAAACGTCAGTCATATTAATCTACATTTTGCATAGTTTAACCTGTCGTGCAAGCTTTAATTTTTTGATTGTTTTTCGGTCTCATTTTGATTAATTTGAGTCTTTTTTTTATTCGTTTATTTCACGCTGATCATATTGGTGTATTCATTTTATTTTTTTTGAACACTTCGATATCGGTTCAATTATTCATTTTTTACCGTGTCATTTCTATTTCTAATTAATAATCTTAATCTAATCAGTTTTTTAGGTTTAGATATTTTCAATGGTTTGTTTTATTTTATTTATTCATCCTTTCCTTTTTTAAAAAAATAATATAAAAAAAATTGTTTTTTTATTTTGTTTTAGTAAACTTAATAGTTAAGTTTTAGAAACTAGTTTTGTTTGTATCATATTTTTGTGAAAAATAAGACATGCATGCATACATCAGAATTAGACTGCACATGGTCCCCACCCCTACTCCTACTCTCTCGTTTTGGATTTGAACATGAAAATAATATTATTTTTTTATATCAACACATACTGCAATTTTAGACTTTACTTAAATTACTCATCTCACTCTTTTTTTAATTGAAAAAGAAACTTCATTTTTATTAACACAACATGCATAGCGGACCTCCATCCCATTTTTCTCTAACACAAGATTCACATATCATGACTTTCGTTTAAAAAAAACATATTGCATTTGAAGGGACCTCTATGTATTACTTCTTCTCTCATGTAGTTATTTGTTTGTTTTGAAATACAACAAAGAAGACCTCACGAAAGAGACCAATTTTTCCTCCACACACTACTCACAAACGGTGACAACCACATAACTTTCTTCATCATCTTCTTCCTCTCCCATGCCACTATTCATCATCAATTCTCTTCCTCTATTCACATAAACTCATCTCGATGTTACCACCATCATCTCTTACAAAAAAACATTGATTCATACCACTTCTCTACCCTCCTTCCACTTAATCCTTCATCATCTTCCATTCATGTTACAACCTACAATACTTTTTCAAGTTATAAACACCTCCAAACACATCAACATAACACATCTTCTCTCTTCCTATAACCATAATAAAACCTTCATGACAAACATTGCTTTCTCATGCGCATGAACAAAAAAAAACTAACACAAAACACACTTTCTCATCAACCATCCCACCATTATTTCCATACTTTCCCTCGGCTTCATCTTCACATAAACTCATTCACCACCACACGTCACTTCCAAACCCTTCAAGCTCATCATTATGCCAAATAGGACCTTTAACAACGCTTTTTTTGCCTTTTAGCAGCGCTTAAAAGTGTTGCCTAAAGTGGCACTGCTAAAGGTAAAGGCAACGCTTTTTTATGGAAAAAGCGCTGCCATAGGCCCCCTTTACTAGTACTTTTAGCAGCGCTTTTTTCCCCCTTTAGCAGCGCTACCTATTCCCCCTAGCAACGCTTTTCAGAAGTGCTGCCTATACCAACCCCCCCCCCCCCTTTAGCAGCGCTTTTCAGAAGCGCTGCCTATACCCCCCTTTAGCAGCGCTTTTCCAAAGCGCTGTCTATTCTTCACGATTTTAAAATTTTTTTTAAATAATCACATTTTTTATATATTTTTCGATAAACCTGCTTATAACAATTACATTCCCTGCTTATAATTCAGGCCTTTAATTCAACACTTTGGCCTTATATATACATTGTAATTCAACACTTTGGCTTTGAGTAGTATACATTGTAATTCAACATTTTGGTCATAATCATTTTAATACACATAAACCTGCTTATATATAATTCAACACAATCCGATCCTCAGAACAACTTCACAAATACAGTCAATTTACATATAATTACAAATCCTATAACTTTACAAATAGATACGACTTCTAGAAATATTATTATCCCACATCATTTTAATAACTTATACAATTCTCAACTCAAGAATGTATTGACACCATTCCTCCATAATTTCTTCCAATCCTGCTTTCGAGTAAGTACCACACTTGAATTCATCAAAGTACTACATAATATAACAGAACATGCACGATTTAGTTTTAAAACTTATTACTCAGATGAAATATCGGTTAATTATTAAAATAAATCATATAAATTATGAATTGATCCATACCATGATTGGAATATCTATTTGACCCGAGTGAATAATTTCCTTCATAAAGCACAATACAAAATATCCGCAATCAATCCCATTGCGCTGACGAGGACACTGTAAATGGAAAAAACAAACAATCATTTATGAGGATATATAGTTTAAATAGTTTTATAAAGTAGAATCACTATAACAGTCAAAAATATGAAAATATACCTGCACTCTGATCCAGCTAATGTTGTTAGCCTTCCTTTTTGGCACTGTTGCTTCTCTTTGCGATCGAAATATTTGTATAGATTTAACATAATATAAACGAATATTTAGAACAATCTCACATAATAAATAAAGATAATTATTCAGAACAGTATATCTCATCACTTACGTATCAACCATAGTCTTTATATCAGGATATTTTGTTTGATCATCATCCAATGAATCCAGATAATACACTATTTCTTTCATCGGATTAATCGCGACCAATAACCAGTGTCCACTGTAAAATAAGACAAAAGTTTAGACAGAAATGTTATATAGAATGGGAAAAAATGAATAATTATAATAAATGAATTTAGAATGAAATCTAACCCATGGCCACAATTATATGGCAACAAGTACAATTTCTCTGTATCTGCGACCATAAATGATTTGACTATGTAATCTCTGACCACATCGGGAGTATGCTCGATTGACCGTGCGTTGATACAGTTAGGAGATAAGAATGCGAATCTTGAAGTCAAACCATGTGGGACCAACATCTTGTCATACAATAATCTTAAATAAAAACATAATCAACATTAGAATATTCATTTAAATGAGCAAATAATTTGTTCAATTATTTAATTAAAATGTATCGGAGTACTACCTGATGTAGGAATGCATAACACCAATGCCCAATTCAGAATGTTGGAAAATCTGGTCTAAATCCTCCTTTGCAATTGTTTTGGCATATTCAAAACCGAAAATACCTTCCTGGATAGGTATTTGACGGATGTCACCCTCAGCCACATCCGTTGTTCCTACATATGTTTCAAGGCACAACCTAAATCGAGGAATAGATGTTTCTTTTGGCTCGGCCTTTTTTTTGGGCACCTTGCTAGATTCATGCATTTTACCCTTGCTGGCTTGTTGCAACTGTTGATCATGAACCTAAAAGTCATATGAATTCAGTAATTAATGTATACTAAGATCATCATGTAAATGTAATAGTACCTATTTTGATGTAGCCGAATCAGTTTTGCGCACAATAATTCCCTTTTCTTTTGATTTGGATTTTGTAGGAGTCTAAGATCATCATGTAAATAAGTAAATGTAAATGTAAGAATAACTTTCAGATATGGGTCGTAAAATATTAGAATACTTTATAATGGTGTTCAACCTACCTCATCATCTATGAAAATGAGATTTGACGACCATGCAACAAACGATCCTATTGCGTCTCCCACCACTGTTGCGTCCGAAACATCATCTGGTATAGGCAACAACGCACCTCCCTCTAACGCAATATCAACTGATACTTTCAAAAATCCAGCAGGGAGCGGTTTATGGTGAAGTAAGTCTCCCAAAGTGTTATGCATTTTTCCCTTGCCAACCATGCGATAAGTCGGTGACGATAAATATAGCCGATAAGGTGAAATGCCCTAAACAAATAATGAATATAACTAATGTGTTAATTAAGGTAATTGTGCTAAATTAATTTCAATGTAATATATACAATTACCTCTGGAAGCTTCTGCGGACAATTGATACTATTTTTATCACTAGTATCTTTACCCTTTGGACCGCGCCTTTCCGACATGTCTTTCTTTGTCCTTCTGTAATTCGCGAATCTGAAATTTCAATTCCTCCAACGTATCCATCACTTCTTTATTGCTAGGATTTTTTTCTTTGGCTGCTTATACAGTTTTGATGGAGTGACACCAAATCCCTTACCCTTCACACGCCCAAAATACTCAGGGATATTTAACACCTGACTCAGTATGCTCCTGCAATCATCATCCTTAGCTGGAGTTATACTCTGGGATAGAGTCTCCTAAAATATAGATAAAAGCATATATAAACATATTATATACTTTTGATCAGTTACTGACAAAACTAATGTTGTACTTACACATTGTTCAAATACTTGTTGAACTTCTTCCTGAACGACTCCATCTCTTCCCACACGGGCAGCCTTCCACACAACATGGTCCGGAAGAGATGTCGCATCACTTTTCTCCTCTTCTAACTACGCATTAAGACGGATAATAAAGCATTCATATCCTATTATATATACTTACTATTTTTGGTAACTATATCATATTAAAGCATTTATATATACTTACTATTTTTTGTTCTAAGCGTGCATATCCCAAACGCCCTTTTTGTATGGATACGCGGGTTTTTATGCCCGTTGCCGATTTACACCACTCACAACCTGAAAAACATGTTTAAGTCATATCAGAACTCTTGTGGAAGAAGTATATATACTATACATTGTTCATGATAAGTTGTACTTACTAAAAATTCTTTGGTTCTTCGCTTCGCAACAAATGTCTCCCATTCTTCTTCTGAAATCAGATCAGCGTACTTCTTTGGACGCTCCGAGTCGACAAAGTTTCCATCAGAATCTTTAAGAAACATGTTCGTTAAAAATGCTCTAAATCCCCTCAGTTGTTTTCCGGCCAATTGAAGACAATATTTTCTCCTGCAATCATCAATATTAAAAGATCTCTGCAAACAAATACACATACATATAACATGTTAGTATAATTAATTTAAAGATGTAACCGTCAACATAATTAAAAATAATCAAATATCATACTTGTATCTCGCTCCAAATTTTGTCTTTAGTCGGTTGTAGCGAGGGAATTCTCCAATTATCGCAAGTAATCGGAATTTGCGAATGTACAAGTGCTCTAATGTAACTTGTCAGCATCGCACCGTTAGGCTCAACTAATTGATCTCTTTCATTCCAATGCACATCATACTTAACACCCTTATCTCTCGCACTAATGATTTTTTCATAATCGTTATTCCTCTTTTAATATCGCCTTCCATGTCTTTTGTTGTTTCGTTTCCATCATGTGAATTTTCCTCGTTGGTGGCCATAATACCTGTAATTCAGAAATACCAAATTATCAAATGAATGACAAATATATAAATAAGAAATATATATATATATATATATATATATATATATATATATATATATATATATATATATATATATATATATATATATATATATATATATATATATATATATATATATATATATATATATATATATATATATATATATATATATATATATATATATATATATATATATATATATATATATATATACATAAGAAATATATAACCTTCAATCTCTCCCTAATGACTAACCAATAGTTCTAACTATTTGTTAGATCCCAATTATAGTAGATATTTGATTTCTTTTTAGTAGTCTTTTTAATCGTTTTCATCTAATAGTATTTGATTTAGTAGTCGAATTTGTTTAGTTTCATTTTGTTGTGATCCAAGTGAATGGTGTTTGTAATGTTGTTGTTAGTGTGCAGGATTAACACTAATAAGAGCACCTTGGGAGACAAGACAAAGCAGTCTGGAGAAGTTGCAAACCAAAGCATTCGCCTGGCGAAGCTCAGCGAATGCCAGTGAATGTTCGCCAGGCAAATGTTGGCGAGTTAGAGCGAGTAATTCAGAATTAACTCCCAGACTTAAAAGATAGGAAGTTCGCCAGGCGAAGGTTCCAGCGAAGCTTCGCTACCGTTCGCCTGGCGAAGGTGCTGGCGAAGAAGTGGTAGCTTTCCTCATGCAAATTCCAGTAGCAAAACCACCCAAAGTTCGCCTGGCGAGTGAGGCCAACGAATGTTCGCCTGGCAAGTGAATTGTTCGCCTGGCAAATGCACGATACCTCAGAGGGCGGTTTGCTAGCCAGAGGCACTTTGAAGTGCCAAGTTATTTTTGGTTCGCCTGGCGAAGGTCATGGTTTGCCTGGCGAATGTGCGCAGACAACACTTCCTTTTTACTTTATTGGTTGCTTTATATAGCCCATACCATGTACTTGGAAAAGAGATCAATCTTGTAACATAGGAATAGAGCTCTAGAACCCTAAAAACAATAGTTCTTCTTCATTTTGCTATTTTGTGTGCAATCAAGGAGAAGTGGAATCACATCCTTCATCGATTCTTCGAAGTGGATGTTCTTCATCTTCTCCATTTCCTTCTTGTTCAAGCTACCATGAGAATGAGTGGCTAAGTTCTTCTTGTTGTCAAGGTTAGATGTAGGTGATCATCAACCTTTGTATGTAAATGTATTGATCTTCATTTGTATTGTAAACTCTTGGATGATGAATGAATGATGAAAACTTTGCTTTATTGAAAACTCTTTGTGTTGGTTTATGATTGAGAGATATTTTCCAACTCTTAACCTAGGTTTTCATCCATCTTTATTTTTAAGCTAGAGATAGTTAAGAACGAAGATGTTCACTTAAAATGTTAAACTTTGATGTTATCAGTTTGATAGATTGTGTGAGAGATCAACAATGGATCAAAACAGTAAAACCCACAATGTGAGTTAGAGATAATCACATTGAGAGGATGTTGTGAATGAGTTTATTATCTAGATGGAGTTTATAAATCTTGTTGATTAAGCATATGCATGTAAAGTGATCATTGAAACCTAACCTTGGCAATCTTTCTTTAAATCGTCAAACCCTAATTTTTACCGTTGTTTATAACTTTTTATGCAAGATACCGATTTTAAAACCAAACCTTTCGTTACTATAAAACTACGAATTTAACAACTGTCGTACGGCGGCAAAATCTTATATTCCTTGTGGAGACGATAACAAAAACCCGACACTTTACCACTGTCCTAACAAAATGGCGCCGTTGCCGGGGAATATAAATTGATATTGCAAGCATCGCAATAGTTGCTGAATTTTTAGTTTTGAATCTTTGATTTGTGCTTGTTAATTTGTGTCGTTTAGTGTGCAGCTTCTGCTTCTGTTTATGCGAGGACAAATTCCCGAGGACCAACTCCTTTTTGATCCAGAAATAGAAAAGACCGTGAGAAAATTGAACAACAAAACAAGACGGAGGAGGCAACTTGCTAAACAAAGACAAGAACAAGGACAAAGTTCTTCTACTACACCACCACCACCACATTTTACACCAATTATGGCAGAACCACCACCTCCACCACCAGTTTCTACTCCATGCACAAACAGTCCAAGACATACAGCTCAGTTTACATGGAATCTTCAGAATGGAAGGCAAGTTGAGATGAAAACGGGAATCCTAGTTCTAGTCTATCAAAATCCTTTCACAGGATTAGACCATGAGGATCCGTTCACTCACCTTACAAAATTCTATGAGATTGCGGGCGCAACGGGAGCTACCGAAGCTGACGAAAAGTCATTATTTAGGAGACTATTCCCTTATTCCTTAATTGGTAAAGCGAAGGAGTGGTATCTTGATCAATCGACAACAATCATGACGGATTGGAATCTTTTAGAAGAGAAGTTTCTTGAACGGTTCTTTCCACATAACCGGTTCATGGAGGCTAAAACTGCGATTGCGGTATTTTCTCAAGGAGCTAGTGAATCACTCAATGAAGCTTGGGAGCGTTACAAATCTATGTTAAGAAAGTGCAAAGGACACGGTTTCGATGAGCTCACTCAAGTTCATATTTTCCGCAATGGACTCCTTTCGGTTCACAAGACCTTATTGGATGCTACGGCGGGAGGATCTTTGATGTCAAAAAGTGTCGATGATGCAATTGCAATTATTGATAAGATGGCGCTTAATGATCACCAAGGGAACCATAACCGAGGGGTAACTCAAAGAAAGCCGGGTGTGCTCGAGTTAGGGACGAATGATGCAATTCTCGCCCAAAACAAGCTTATCTCATAACAAGTGGAACTATTAACTCAACAAATCAAAGAGTTAAAAGAACCATCA
The DNA here is from genome assembly GCA_963859935.3 of Lathyrus sativus. Lineage (NCBI taxonomy): Eukaryota > Viridiplantae > Streptophyta > Magnoliopsida > Fabales > Fabaceae > Lathyrus > Lathyrus sativus. The sequence goes on from OZ012741.1 coordinate 648,525,557, forward strand.
AAAGTTAAATAGATCGCTTGTTGCGAGCTTTGTAAGGGCGAACATGACACCAAATTTTGTCCGCCTCCCGGATTTGAAGAAGTTAATTACATGGCTAATCAAAGAGATTACCAACAGAGGTAACATCCACAACAACAACAACCATATCAACATTCTCATCAACAACAACAACAATAAAACTATCAAGGAAACCAAGGGTACCAACCTAGAGGTAACTACCACAATAACCAAAGTTATGGGGGTGGTAACTCTAGCCGTCAAAATCCGTATATACCTCAACAACCGCCGGTTGCAACTTCGAAGCTAGAAAATACATTGACGCAATTCATGCAAATGTCTACGGCGAATCAAAAAAGCAATGACGCGGCGATAAAAAATCTTGAGACTCAAGTTGGTCAACTTGCTAAGCAATTAGCGGAACAACAAGCTGGACCATCTTTCTCGGCAAACACGCAAACAAATCCGAAGAAACATTGTAAGGCGATTAAGACGAGAAGTGGGAAATAGTTGGTTGACGAGAGTGAAAAAAGAGAGGTAGAGAAAAAAATTGATGACAAACTTGATGGTGAAGTTGGTGAATGGAGTGAGGAGGAAGTAGAAAATAATGAAAGTGAAAAAGTGAAGGTGGATGAAGTGAAGAAGAAAAGAGAAAGAAACCCTAGAGCATCTAGAGGGAAGGAGGTAGTGAGACTGAGCACTACTCCGATTCAAAATTTACCTTATCCACATGCTCCATCTAGGAGAGAAAATGAACGGCATTACGCCCGGTTCATGGATATTTTTAAACAATTGCAAATCAATATTCTGTTCACCGAAGCTTTGGAACAAATGCCAAAGTATGCCAAATTCATGAAGGACATACTTACAAAGAAGCGGAGGTATACAGAACCGGAAACAATAGTGCTTGATGCGAGTTGTAGCGCTATCATCCAACGTACTCTACCGAGAAAAGAAGTTAATCCGGGGAGAGTTACATTGTCGGTTACCATTGGTGACGTTTATGTTAGAAAGGGGTTAATCGATTTGGGGTCAAGCATCAATCTTATCCCTTTGTCTATTGTGAAAAAGCTTGGCAACATTAAGATTAAAGCCATCTGAATGACGTTACAATTAGCCGATAAGTCCACTACTCATCCTCATGGAGTAGCTCAAGACGTGTTGGTAAAAGTGGACAAGTTTTTCTTCCCGGTGGATTTTATTGTTATTGATATGGAGGAGGACAATGATGCGCCTATAATTCTCGAAAGACCTTTCATGAAAACCGCTCAGATGATGATTGATGTAGACGACGATTTGATGAAGGTGAGAGTACAAAACGAAGAGGTCACTTTTGACCTTTTTGAAGCAATGAAACACTCAAATGACAAGCGTGATAGTTTCCAGATTGATGTAGGTGAATAAGCCACATTTGAAGTTGCAAAACATGTTCATGACATAACTCCCATGGAGCTAGCCCTTAATGACTCCTTCGAAGTTTTCACTCTTGAAGAAGAAGAAGCTCTTGATGAATGTTTAAGAGAACTCAATAGTCTTAATGAGTTGCAACCTTGGGAAGTAGAGGAAGAAGTCTTGAAAAAGGAAGTCACAGATGAAAAGCCAATAATTGAATTGAAGGAGTTACCAAACAATTTGAAGTATGCATTTCTAGATGAAACCAAAGAAAAGCCGGTTATCATTAGCAACCTTTTGACAAACAATGAAGAATCCCTTTTAATTGATGTGTTAAAAAGAATAAAGAAGCGATGGGGTGGACTCTTTCCGATCTAAAAGGAATTAGTCCTTCTTATTGTATGCACACAATTTTAATGGAGGAGGATTTCAAGTCGGTGGCTCAACCACATCGCCGCTTAAATCCTACAATGAAAGAGGTTGTTAGGAAAGAAGTTGTAAAGCTTTTGGATGCAGGAATGATCTACCCTATCTCGGATAGCCCTTGGGTGAGTTCGGTGCATGTGGTTCCTAAGAAGGGGGGCATTACTGTTATTCGCAATGAGCAAGATGAGTTGATCCCTACAAAGGTAGCAACGGGGTGGAGGATGTGCATATACTATAGGCGGTTAAATACCACAACTCGGAAAGACCACTTCCCACTTCCGTTCATGGACCAAATGCTAGAAAGACTCTCGGGACAAGAATTCTATTGTTTTTTAGATGGCTATTCCGGGTACAACCAAATTACGGTTGACCCGGCCGATCACGAGAAGACGGCTTTCACGTGTCCTTTGGAATCTTCGCTTACCGCAAAATGCCCTTTGGGTTGTGTAATGCGCCGACAACTTTCCAAAGATGCATGCAAGCCATTTTTGCCGATCTTATAGAGAAGACAATGGAGGTTTTTATGGATGACTTTTCGGTGTTTGGGGGATCCTTTGGTTTATGTTTGGAGAATTTGAAGACTGTGCTTGAAAGATGTGTGAGAACTAATTTGGTGCTAAATTGGGAGAAGTGCCACTTTATGGTAACAAAGGGGATTGTTCTCGGCCACAAAGTCTCGTCAAAAGGACTCGAAGTGGATCGTGCTAAAGTAGATGTGATAGAGAAGTCGCCTCCTCCGACTAACTTAAAGGGAATACAAAGCTTTCTTGGGCATGCCGGTTTCTACCGGAGATTCATCAAATACTTCTCAAAGGTGGCTAGACCTTTGAGTAATTTGCTTGCCAAAGACCGGGTATTTCTCCTAACCGATGAATGTTTAAAAGCTTTTGAGATTTTGAAAGAGAAATTGGTCCCCGCTCCAATCATAGTTGCTCCGAATTGGAATTTAAATTTTGAGTTAATGTGTGATGCTAGCGACTATGCTATTGGAGCGGTGCTAGGCCAACGAAAAGAAAAAAAAAATCTTACCATACACTATGCGAGCAAAGTTCTTAATGAGAGGCCCAAGGAAATTATGCCAATACAGAAAAAGAATTGCTTGCAATAGTGTATGCTCTTGAGAAATTTCGGTCATATCTCACTGGCTCAAAAGTTATTGTTTACACCGACCATGTGGCAATAAAATATCTGCTAACCAAACCGGATTCAAAGCAAAGGCTTATCCGGTGGATCCTTTTGTTGCAAGAATTTGATGTAGAAATTAAAGACAAAAAAGGGTCGGAAAATATGGTGGCAGATCATTTGTCTCGCCTTGTCAATGATGAGGTGACTACCTTAGAAAAGGAAATCCGAGAAGAGTTTCCTGATGAAAAACTCTTCAAAGTTCAAGTGAGGCCGTGGTTTGCAGATTTTGCAAACCACAAGGCGAGTGGTTTTGTGCCGCTCGACCTAACTCCTAATCAAAAGAGGAAATTCCTCTCGGATGCCAAGTACTATATGTGGGATGACCCTTATCTATTTAAGCTGGGAGGTGATAATTTATTAAGAAGGTGTGTTACGGGTGATGAGGCCCAAACTATTCTATGGCATTGTCACAACTCGCCTTATGGCGGTCATTTTAATGGGGCTAGAACGACAAATAAAGTCCTTCAATCGGGATTTTATTGGCCTTCTATTTTTAAAGACGCAAATGCCCATGCGCAAAACTATGACAGTTGTCAAAGGAGTGGTGGGATAGGAAAGAGAGACGAAATGCCTCTTCAAAATATCCAAGAGGTAGAATTGTTTGATTGTTGGGGTATCGACTTTGTCGGACCATTCCCACCCTCTTTCGGAAACGAATACTTGTTGGTGGCAGTTGACTATGTGTCTAAGTGGGTTGAGGCAATTGCCTCACCAAGAGCGGATTCTAAAACGGTCATAAGCTTTTTAAAAAGAAATATTTTTTCCCGTTTTGGAACCCCTCGGGTGTTGATAAGTGACTGAGGGTCACATTTTTGCAATGCACCGTTAGAAAAAGTTCTGCTACATTACGGTGTAACGCATAAAGTGACGACTCCGTATCACCCGCAGGCAAATGGCCAGGCTGAGGTCTCGAATAGAGAGATTAAAAGAATATTGGAAAAAACCGTGTCGAACTCAAGGAAGGATTGGTCACAAAAGTTGGATGAAGCTCTATGGGCGTATCGCACAACCTATAAAGCTCCAATTGGGCTAACTCCATTCCAATTAGTTTTTGGTAAAACTTGCCATTTACCGGTTGAAATGGAGCACAAGGCCTTATGGGCCTTAAATTTTTAAATTTTGATCATGAGTTGGCCAGTGAAAAGAGGAAGGTGCAACTTCTTGAGTTGGAAGAGATGCGCAATGCCGCATACCACTCAAGTTGGTTGTACAAGGAGAAAGTGAAGGAATACCATGATAAGAAGATCCGTAAGAAGGAATTTGCGCCGGGGCAACTTGTGCTATTTGTCGCGGTGAAATTTAGATACCAAACTATTGATTAGTTTGAATCTTATTCATTTTGCAACCGATCTTTGATTTGTCCAAAGGAAGGGATAAATATCGAAATTCCCAAAATGCAAGGTTAGAGAGTTTTAGGTTCGGGGGTTGGTTAAACTTAGGGAAGGTACTAGCATCCTAAGTTTCTGTAGTACTCTACAGGAACCTCTTGTTTTATGTTGTTTATTTGCTATGTGTTTATCTGCTTAAGGTATAAAAGACCTAGGGGTTTATTTCTAAGTATACTCGATAAGATGTCGCATCTTATGCCTACATATCCTTACGGGAGTGGAATCAGAGTATTTTTAGTTCTCCTAAAGGGTTTGAGGAGTTCTTTGACTATGGTCAAAGTTCCTACGGGTTTAGGGTAGTTGGTTGATTGATTTTAGGATAAGAGATGCATTATCATTTTAAGGGAGATTTAACCGCCACAAATTATAGGAATGTAGTCTTTGCATCGTTTTAAGAGAAGGGCTCAAATACTCAGATAGGGATCAATGAGGTACGCCTCTATCTCTCTTAAGGCAAAGTTCCTACAATATTGATTGTATTATTGTGGGGTGGAGATTCTATCTCGCTTAAGATGATTGATATCTTTCTCTATCGTGTTTGAATGTTTGAATACTGAGTTGTATTATTTTCCTACATTGTAAAGATAAAGACAAAGGTCCTCCTATGGGGTAGGATCTATCTTAAGAGATCGACTTGAATGGGATTAAGGATCGTAGGGGAAAATGATGCAAATGATGCATACGCACGATTGTTGAGATCATGCGCAGATTCTTCCTTTGGACGAAATGCAAGGCAGGAATATAAATGACGGTAATGTTTAAATTGCGGAAAATAAAACCATACATACGCATGAAAGTGCTGAAGTGTGTGAGAGTGAATGTGTCGTGAAGTGTAAGCGTGCTCGATTGAATTGATTAAGGATGTAATTGATTTTAGGCGAGTCTGTTTTTAGGCGAGAAGTTGTTTAGAAGTTATATTATTTTGGTGAGATTTAAGTTGTCTAAATTAATCTACAAAGGTTAACTTTAAAGAGAAATTGCTCAGATTTTCTCATAAAAAAGTTGCCTAGATAAATTATGAAGATAAGTTTTATATTATTTAAGAAAATGTTTGCCAAAAAGAGTTCAGCTATGGTGTAAATTAATTTTAATTAAGATTAAGAGGGTTTCTTATTATAACAAGATAAATAGTTAAACTGAAAGAAATTGTTTATTATTCTATAAAAGTTGTCACCATAAATTAAATATAAGTTATATAAGGGATTTTTTTAATATTGAAAGTTTTAATCCAAATTAACAAATTTTATTAGAATAAAGCGGTTTTGTTATTATTAATAAATAAGTATTAGTTAAGTAAATTGTGAAAATGGTTTTTTACTAATATATCATTATTTAATAAAAGGTTATCAAATTATTTTAAATAAAATAAAGTTCAAATAGTGATTAATTAAAATGGTTAAAAAGGTTTTAATTATTTTAAAAGGATTAGAGAAAAGATCGTTAATTAATTAATTTGAAAGAATAATGATTAGGTTTAATTAAAAAGATTAGCGGTTATGAGGGAGTTAATGGAGAGATTAGTGTGGTGTTGTGGATTAAGTGTTGTGTGTGTGAGTGTACAGAGTTAAATTACGTAAAAAAAAATAGCAAAAATAAAAAAAAGAACAGTAAACCCTAATTTCCCCAAATTGGCCCCTCCCCCAAAACGTGATCTTCTTCTCTCTCTTTCCGCCGCAGGCTTCTACTCTTTCTCTCTCTCAAATTCTCGTCCGCCTCTCTCCTTCGATTGCTCTTATTTCTTTTTCCTCGCATCTCCTCCATCTCCCGTTGGGTTTCGAACATTTCTTAACCTGCTTCACAAAACAAAGGAAAAAACGATCAATCGATACATATTAACGACTAATGGAATCTTACCGAAGTGGGCTTCAAGGCGGCGATGATGATGGTTTGCAGCGGATTTTGGTTGCGGCTGATGGATGGAGACAGAGACTTCTGGCAATGAAAGTTTCGACGGCGATGGATTGCGACTTCCGGCGAATCTCCCCAAGAGATAAGTTCTTGATTTTTTTTCTTTTATCAATTTAGGGTATTGAAAGGATCTATGGATGTTGTCTGAGCTCTCCCCCTTTTCTGAATGAACATAGGTCATATTTATAGGCTGAAGTGAATTGAATTCATGATTCGAAAATTCAATGTGAGATAAACTGTTCGTTCTTGTTTTGGCAAGAGAATAATGTCTGTCTAAACATGTTTGTTGTGTATATAGAAACCTTGATTTTCCTACTTGATATGTCGTAACATTTCAATATTGGCTATTGTTGCGGTGAAATTTGGATACCAAGCTATTGAATAACTTGAATCTTATTTCATTTACAACCGAACTTTAATTTATCCAAAAAGGAAAGGTTTAAAGAAAGAAAAACCTACAGAAATGCAAAGCAAAAGGCAAGGCCTAAAGCTGAGCAAAGAGAGATCTAAAGGTTCGGGGGTTGGTTATACCTAGGGAAGGTGTTAGCATCTTAAGCATCTGTAGTACTCTACAGGAATCTCTTGTTAATATTTGTGTTTGTTAAAGTTTGCTTGCTAAGGGGAAAAAGTGCTAAGGTAAAAATCTAAAGTAAAGGTATGTACAAGTTTTCTCACGAAGACATCGCATCTCGTACCTACGTATCCTGACGGGAATGGAATCAGAGCAATCGTAGTTCCCCTTATTTAGGGATGAGGAACTCTTGACTGTGGTCAAGGTTCCCAAAGGGAAGTAAGCATTCATAGTGAAGTACTTACATGGAGTGCGGCGACTCCTCTTCTAAGTTGAGATTGTTAGGGTAGAGGATGTCCACGGCGGGATACTAAACATGAGTACGGCAACTCAAATCCTAAGGCTAGGATAAAAAGGTAAAGGGTTGTCCACGACGGGATGGTAAAGACGAGCACAGCGACTCGAATCCTAAGGCTAGGATCAAGGGAAGGATGTCCACGGCGGGATGGTAAACATGAGCATGGTGACTCTAATCCTAAGGCTAGGATAAAGAGATAAATTGCAAATCATACATCATGTGGAAATATATATTAACACAAGAATTTAGCAAAAAGAATCACTAAAAAGGGATGAAAATTGAACAAGTTATGATTTTTTTTGAATTTTATGAAGAAACATGAAAATTCAAATAACGAATTAAAAAAGGTGCACTAGGTGGGAGTTGAACCCACCACCTTGGGATCACAAGTGTACAATTCAACCATCTGAGCCAAGGGCGCGTGTGAACATTGCATAGAAGAGAAAGAGAAAATAATGAAGTTTAGAAAATATAAAAATGCCAAAAGAGTTGATCTTCCTCAGGGATCGAACTCAGGATCAGGCAGTGAAAGGGTACAAACGCGCGCATGCTCTTACCAATGGGATGACTATACATACATTGATGAAAGCCACCCCATAAATATATATGGGATGTTTCAAAACCAGGCTGGGCCAAACACACACACAAAACCAGTTTGCATTTTGGCCATAACTTCCTCAATTCTTGATGGTTTTCACAAAATTTTAGTGTAACTTGAGTATTTTTTCATGAGGAACAAGATGGCACTTTTAGTTTTTTGAAATTCCTCTCCTAACTCAAAACCCGATAGTTCTTGTATTATGATGTTTAAAAATGCATTTTGATATGAATCTCACACACCAGCTAGTTTTAAATCAAAGTACTTATGCACACACACCACAATAATGATAATGGATGAATTCATGCAAGAGATAGAGTTCAAATCATGTTGTAATGAAAAAGGATTGTCAAGTTGCCACTTTGTCATGAATGATATGCAAGCTGATATACAATTCTGTTTCTAGGCATATATTGATCAAACTAAACACATACATACATCAAATACATGATATAGGATGAAGTTGGTCATAAGCTGAGGCTCCAAACAAACTGTGGTGAAACATGATATTCAAAATGCAAGTTTGTGCTTGTGAAGTGCATGAAAATGTGCAATTTCAGTTTCAGACATGTTCAGATCAAACTAATCCTACATACATAATATTGAATGGATTTGATCACAAGATGAGGCTTAAAACAGACTGGTGTGGGAAAATATGTTCAAAGTGCAAATGTGTATGTGTGAAGATGCATGAAGATATGAAATCTTAGTTCTTAGGCCAAGTGAGTCATACATACACCATACATATGTGATATTGAATGATTAAAACACAATTTTGAAGTCAAACCAAAGCTGTCATGGAAAATGGTACACAATTTGCAAGTTTGGCATAAGTGTGATGCATAATGGTGTTCAGTTTTGATTCTAAGCACATATTGATTAATTGACTTATGCAACCAGTTCATATACATATAGGTGAGTGTGTCCAAGCAACAAAATGAACCAAAACAGTCTGTTATGAGAAAATGATATGCAAGTTGTGATATTATGCTTTGTACATTCATGAAAATACTCAAATCATTTTCTAATCATGTTTAACTCAAAACAGTTGCACACACAAGTCCTAAATGCACAAATGGATGATTCTAAACTCAAACTTGAGCATGTCCAGGCCTGCAATCCAAGCTGGTATGGCTATGGCATTAAAATGCAAACATGGCATTTTGTGAATGAAAAGACAAATTAGATGCAAACAGCTCCAAACAAACATAGACACCTACCATGATCATGATTTTAGAGAGGATCTAACTCAACAAAACAGCCATATCTCAGTCATGACAGAATTTTGGTACAAGACATACACATGAAACATTTTTAACATAATGAACTCAAAATGCCAAAACATGGAATTATGGTGTAAAGCAGGGATGGAATGTCTACATACCTCTAGTAGGTTGTCTTGAACAGGGGAAAACACCAAGAAACCCATAGGAACTTCAAATGCACCTAGCTTTGGGAGATTTCTTCTTTGTGAAGCAAGAAAGCAAACTTCAAGACAGTTGGAGAAATAAACTCCACCAATGATCCTCAATGCTTTGGACAGTTGAGAAATGGTATATGTGAGGTGTTTGAATGGTTAGAACATCAAGGAAATGTCTAGAACATGTTTGGACTGATTTTGTGGCTTTTGGTCAAAGTAACTTGGTATGGAAGTTGACTTTTTGAATGGTGAGGTTTTTGAGTGGTCTAAGGTCTTGGACACCTTCTATATCATATTTAGAGATTGTGTGGATGATTGTTGGGGAGTTTGAGTGTAGAGAAATGATTTTGGCAGCAATTGTACCAAGACAGATTTTGGTGGTTTTTGGTGAAAATATGGTTTTGTGATTTTGAAGCAAAGTGTGCAAGAGCAAAGGCTTGAGTTTTTTCTGGTTTTTAGAATAGATCTTCTCTGTAAAATGAAGTGGTGAGGGCTCCCTTTTATAGGCAAATGAATGGAGGGGGAAGATTTGGAGATTTCCTTCATATGAAGGAAAGATTTGCTTTTTGAATCAAACCTCCACAAAGGGGTTTTCTTGGCAGATAGGTAAGTTCAATAGTCAAGAAAAATGATGTGTTTAGAGTGGCTAAAACCAGGCTAGAATGTGTAGGCTTGTGGCTGGTTCCGAATTGCTTTTACACCTCATGCTTTCCATGTTCACTTTAAGTGTAAGTTGCTAAGCCACTTGCAAGTTTGGCTAATTTCATACTTTCTGCATTTCTTTTGTTCTTTCATGCTACAAACCCTCTATACATCAGATAAAACATGTTTCACAAGCTGAGATTGGTCAGATTGATGAAATAATGGATTTTTGAAATTTGTCAATGTGGGACTTCAAACATGAAATCACCAACTTGCCATAACCATAACTTTCAGCTCACAAATCCTTTTGAGATGTTCTAGTATTATTTAGAAAGCCCTAAAATAGCTCTAAAATATTCATATTTTCATGAGTTTCAATTTCCCAAAGGAACTTGGCCAAAAAGTCTCTCAAAGTTGCTAAAAAATGAACTTAAAAGTGAAATTTCTCCAAGTCTTTTTCCCTTCTTGAAATAAATTTGATCATAACTCCAAATCTATGCATTTTTTGATCATGGACCACTTAGGGAATTTTGTAGGATTTGTCAAGAGCTTTCAAATGAGCTTTGAACCACTTCATTTGGATGTGTGGTTAAGGAGTTATGGTTTAGCCCCTTTCAAAACCCTAATTTCCTGATTTTTTGATTACTCCTTCATCCTTGATCCAATGGTCATGAAAATTGATAGGAAAGTGCAATATGATATAAGGAACATTTTTTATTCAAACTTTGAAGTCCAATTCCTTAAATTTGAAGAATTGACTTTTTGGTCAACCGTACGATCGATCGGTGACTACCGAGTCGTCTGTCGACACTCTGGACCTCCTGAGACTTTGAAACTTCTTGAATGAACTTTATTAAGCTATATGAACTTCATGGATCATAATCCCACCATTAAAACACCTTCCAACATCAAATTCAAACTACAGTTGACTTTTACTAGTCAAAAACCCTAATCGGGTGCCCTGAAATACTTTTCTTGATTCTGGGGTAACAACCTCAAATTGAATTATCTTTTGACTTCATGTTAACATCCTTGATCTTGTTTCATGATTGAATTAATCCACAACATTGATTTCACCTCTTTGAAGCTTTGATTTTGACTGTGCGGAAACCCTGATTCACCTGTAACTAAACAGAGACAAATTTGAAACTGGTTATAGTTAGATAATCAAATGAGTATGCTCCTAGAATGATGATGAGGATCTAAGGGGTCAAAATTTGGGGTGCAACAGCTATAAATCAGGATCACGACATTATGGTGATAAAATATCTTGTCTAGCCTTGGAATGTTCCCGTTTTAATCTGATTAAATGCAATTGTCTCTTCTTGTAGGTCTGACTTGGAAACGGGATTGGAGCAGTATTGAAGGCTGCAATTGAATTCGAGACTGCTGAACAGATTGACTGTGTTGTTGTTGTATTGTTCGAACAATGTCAAACCTTCAGGTTTTTCCACCGACTTTTCCTAGTCACACTATTATAGTAATATTTGAAGCCCTTAGGAGATAGATGCTCTGTCAATTATATTTCGAAAAAAGGGTCTAATTTGGGTTATTGCTTATGCAGGAGAAGTAGCAGTTGATGGTGATGAGGGAGCGCTGGTAGCAGGTGAAACCGTACGAGTGCTTTTGGCCGTATGTGAAACAGGTCCACCCTATTGAGGTTGTGTTTTAGTAGTACGCTTTCCCGAGTTCAAGGCCTTGAGGATCTTTAAGTCCAGGTGGTTGTTGCGAATTCTTGGTCTGATATATAATTGAAGATAAATTGTTCTTGGTTTTGTTAACAGGGTTGGAAATTAAACTCCAAAAATCAAAATAGTCGTAGCATCGAAGATATTACGGATGAATTGGAGGATGAGGTTACCGATAAGGGGGGATTTGCATATGGTTCTGAGGTTGTGGAGCTGCAGGAGTCGCCCTTTGGAGGTTCTTCCACAAACCGTGTTGGTCATGATGAATGACTTGAGGTAGCATGAGGTACACAACTTATGCCGTCAAGAAGGGTGATTGAGGGGGCTGCCCAGGACAACCATTTAGCACGTACTTGGGAATAGGCTTAGTGATGAGGGATATTATTTGGTCATTGTATCACAATTGTTTGAAGTTGATACTGAAGGTTGGCTATCTATGCCAATGCAACCTGTTTGTCATCTTCTGGTAATCGTGTCTCATGATGTTGAGTTGTTCTTGAAACTGTAATTATATGGCTGTTCAATAATTTCCTTCTGTTTTTGTTGCATTGCAGATCATCGAAAAGGAGTAGCTTTGATCGCGTAAGTAGCTGATTTGTATTCATTGTTTTCATACTAGTATTTTCCGCATTAATGACAGCATTAGCCACTGACACTTTAAACTGTTGCAGACTCATAACTTTCCCTTCCAAAGTACCACGCATTAACTACTTTCTGCTGACCTAACATGTGCGCTCTATCCATAGCCTGAAGATCACGCATAGGATTCCAGTCATGCTCTACAAATACAAGGGTATCTGCAGATGTAAGGTTCAAACCAAGCCCGCCCACATGAGTCGTGAGCAACAAGACATCAATGGTAGGATCTTAATTGAAAGCTCTTAAAATTTCAAACCGCTTATCGCAAATATGTGACATTTTCCATGTGTGTCTGAAACATATCTTTTTTGATTATATCCGGGAACGCCTTGTGTTGAGCAAATATCAAAACCATATGCTGCCCAATGCCAACACTAGCCTCAGAACCTAAAACATCCATTCCAAATCCACACCCTTCAAGAATCTCATGAAGAGCAACTAATTTTGGAGAGTGATGGAGTTTATGATGTTCTGAAATGGAGTGGAGAGTAAATGAAATCCTCTTAATTGTAATGAGATGATATGCTAGCTGCAGTTTGACAGTAACTTAACAGTAACTCAGTTTTGAATTCTCTTTTCTTTTCAGGTGCATACAGGCTATTCTTCAAGTTGCGTGGCGCTTATGTTCGATACTTCAAGGTCTCCGTTTGACGGTGCTTGGAGGTGATTTGACACCTGCAAGAGCTTTCACATTGCTTTCTCTGTTTGTTGTTCTTCGATTCCCTCTCTTCATGCTTCCTAATATTATACCTCAGGTGGCTAGTGCAAATGTATCATTGAAACGTCTGGAGGAGTCGTTCTTAGCTGAAGAGAGGATACTTCTACCAAATCCAACTCTTGAGCCAGGGTTACCAGCCATCTCAATCAAGAATGGAAACTTTTCTTGGGGTGCAAAGGTAGAGAGGCCAACATTGTCAAATATGAATTTGGATATTCCTGTTGGTAGCCTAGCTGCTGTTGTTGGAAGCATAGGAGAAACGGTTGTGTCGTAGCTCGCTTTTGAAATCGGCCTTTTGAATTTCACGGTGGTGAAGCTCTTGCCTATGGGCCATGACGATAGGTCGTAACGGCGGTTACTCAGTGAAATATCCTCGAGGTCACGTAGGTAGTAAGGTGAAGACGGAGTTCATCCTGACAGAATGTAACGGCTTCAAGCTTGTTCTTAACAAAAGTGAACATTGAAGTGGCAGCTTTTTAGAATGGTTTGGTTGGATCTGAATTCTATAACCTGGTGTGAAGTTACAACATGATGACCCAGTACTTTTAAGTTTGAATGATTTGTTGGAAAGTAACGTGGTCAAGTTAAATGTACATTTGTAATTATTCTACTGTAGTCCAATTGTAGCATTTGTCTCTTTGTGTACACTTTTAGATTGAAAATTGTATCCTTTGTTCAATAAACTTGGTCGTTCTTGAATCTGATTTCTCACACTTAAATGGTATGTGCACCTCAAAAGGATTCTTATAAATAGTCCTCCCAAATTTAGCGCGCCTACTCAAACTCAATGAATTCCAATCCTCCTTTTTTGTATCATGGCTTGCAATTCCTATCAAATCCAAATCCTTCTTCACTCTCAATTGATGATTTTGATAGGGAAACGACTAACAACCTTGACTTATAAGATACCGAATCCTGATCTTGAATTTTAACGAGATATAGTCGAAAAGTGCATCCAAAGACATCTTTGGTGTATTGATCCAATAATAGCTCAAGAGTGAAAGTAATGTTAAAAATAAATAACATAATAATAATAAATATAGTGTTAGTAATAATAATAATAATATCAATGAATATAAAGATAATAAATAAAAACAATAATAAATATAATGATAAAGACCTAGGACCGGAGCCCAGACCAAGCAGAGACCTTAAGACGACCTTAAGTCAGGATCATTTGGTCATGCCTTAAAATGCTCGACTACGGGAACAAATATCAACTCTACTTGAAATTTCTGCATCTGTAAAAGTTGGTTAGTCGCAAAAACATAAATATCAAAATAAAATGCGCAAAAAGAGGTGGGATCTTAAGGACAAAAATTAGGGTGCGACAGATGCCCCTATTTAAGTTACTTCTATCTGGAGATATGGAGATTGGAATCTCTGTCTCGACGAGATAGAAGGGACTTAAATACAAACATTGCACGAATTTTTTTGGCCTTAAGAAGCCACCGAATGCATATGATATGCAATGATGTGAAAATGCAAGACAGAGTTCCTGTGGGGAAAGGATGCTACATGGGAATAACTGGACACGACATCCAAAGAACAGACTTAACGATGCAAGACACCACGAGAAGAGACAACGATCAGCATTGTGGATTCTCCAAAATGAAGATAAGATAATAATAATACCACCAGGAGTATAGTAGCTCGTCAGTGAAATAGAAACTTGAATGTGATGGATAACCAATGCATGGTAGCCTAAGCAAAGACGTCCGGTTGAATCAAAGAAACGCATGTTACCTACTGTCAATAAATGATAGCCTAAGCAAGAGTAATAACCCAAAGAAGGAGAGATCACTTACTACCAAACGTATGGCAGCCTAAGAAAAAGTGTCTGACCAAAACGAAACGTGTTACCTACTATCAAACATATGATAGCCTAAGCACAGGTAAACCCAGAGAAGGAGAGATCACTTACTACCAAACGTATGGCAGCCTAAGAAAAAGTGTCTGACCAAAACGAAACGTGTTACCTACTATCAAACATATGATAGCCTAAGCATAGGTGAACATAATAGGAAAAGATGACCTACTACCAATCTTGGCAGCCTAAGCAAAGATATCTGACCAAAAAGGATGGTATATCTACCTACTATCAAACGTATGATAGCCTAAGCAGAGGTAATAACCCAAAGGAGGAAAGATCACCTTACTACCAAATGTATGGCAGCCTAAGAAAAGGTGCCCGACCGGTAACATACTGGAGGTTGTAAAGCCTTAACGGTGATCTTCAAAAGAGATGGAAACCGGTTGACCGGTAAAATATGTCCTCTCAAATAAAGAGAGACTAATTGTAATAAACTTCATCGAACTTCTCGGAAGAGATGCCCTTTGATGGGAATAAACTTGTGTAAACCCGTTGGGGATGGATGAACCATCCTGAAGAGATTGCCATTTGTCGTTTTGAATAAGATCCTGATAAAAATGAGTTGCTCAAATAAAGAGGTTGCTTGCAATCTGGATGCAAACCGTCGAGGGGACCTGATGATACTGTTGGAGAGATATCCATCTTCAATAGTTATCTTCATAAAGGCCAATCTTGGGGAGCAAAGTGTAAAATAAATGCACACTTAATCCATATTCAAAAGTTGGAGACGTCCACAATGGGGTTGCCAAGGACCAAAGTTCAATTCAGGGAATAACTGAAGAGAAACTGTCAAACAAGACCCGACCATCGAGGTATGAACTCAAATGGGAACGTACTAAAACGACCGTCTTCCACGAGGATCGAACTTCGTGGGGAAATAGAAATATTATACTCTTTTTGCCTAGGGCTAACAACTCTACTTGGAAGGAGAAGATACACCCAGTCACTTGGGGATAACCACGACCAAGGTGACAGAACAAACAAACACAAAGATGCAAAATGCATATGCCATGCTATCTATCTATATGCTATGCTTATGATAACCAAAATGGAGATGAAAAAAACATCCTAGGTAGAGGGAACTCAAACCAAATCTTCACAGATCAAACATTGCTTCGAGAATGTCCACTCGCTTTAGGAGACCAGAGCTATTGAATATGTTGGGGTCAAAACTTCGATGGGGACGAAATAAACATCCGCCTTGCTGAGGAAGATCAGTGTTGCTAATCAATCCACTGAGAATTCTCAGGTCACCAACTGGAGATTTCTTGCATGGAAAAAAAGTTCATCACAGAATTGTCACCACTACCTTCGATTTTCAAATGCCCCGAGTCACATGGTTTGAGAGAAAAGGCCATCTCGAGAGGATTTTATAGAAAACATGACGTCTAAATTCCACATTGTTTTCAAACTCTCGGAGGGATTCGCAGAACCTCGACGTAACTGCCCCTAATTAAAGGTATTATTATCGATTCTTCAGAAATAGCTCTTTAGGAAGTCAAACTTATACGGAGCAAACCAAACGGAAACAGACTTGCCCCAAGTCAGCGAAGTCTTCAAATTCATCATCAACGTCCGTATGTGTCGCACCTCGAAAAATCACGGAGACATTTCGGAGAAACGACCCTCGCGCAAAAGGCGCAGAAATGCGGTTCGACAGAGTCGCCACCGAACTTTATTTTTCCCGAATAAACGGGAGAGGAAAATATCGAGAAAACCTCTTAAAACGAAAAGGATAGGAACATGGCTGTCACAACCAAGTTCCGGGTTCAGGATTCGGTTACGCGAGGGGAAGGTATTAGCACCCCTCACGTCCGTTGTACTCAACGGGAACCTCTTAGGGTATTTTGTGGAGAGTGTTGTCTAGGTTTGCTTGTTTTTCTTCTCGATGCTAAAGGTAGAATTGGTAGGTTAAAAGGTTTAAGACGCTAAGGGGAGATGGGTGGTTAGAGGATAGAGTGTTCGCCAAGGATTGGAGCCCTTGTGCCTACGTATTCTCATTCAGACGAGAATGAGAAATCAGAGCGTCATAGTTCGACTATGGGAAAGGAAATGGGGGAAACGGGAGATGGATGGGATTATGTGGGAAGATAGAAGTGTGCTCACCAAGATCATCGCAATCTTGTGCCTACGTATCTTATATTCAAGAATGAATAAAGAATCAGAGCAGTCGTAGTTCGTGGTAACAACCACGAAAAGATGAGGTTAAATAGGTTAGAAGTTTGAGAAAGAGACGAAAGAGTGACTGACAAGCAACCCAAGAGCGCGCCTCAAGAGCTTGTCACTCAAGAATTCAAGGAATGCGGGATTCCAAGAACTCAGTTCTTTCGGGAATTGATTGAATAAGTTGAAGATAAAGAGTTGGATGTTTTGAAATCGAAAGAATGAACTAATAACAACTCAAGAGCGTGTCTCGAGAGTTACTCGTTCGAACATTCAAAGAATGCTAGATTCTAAGAATATCCCTCTTTCGTAAATTTAAAAAACATATTCGTAAAGAGATTGAATCGAAAAAGGAATGTGAGGCAAAAAGGAAGTTGTTTTGAAATGGCTCGATGACGTGTCGCGGATTTTGATTGAAGATGGAACCGACTTGACGACGTGTCAAGGGTTAAGATTGTGAGAAACAATATTAGTCCCTTAGGGTGCCCCTAATATCGAAACTACGATGAATTGTGAATGTGTGTGTGAAATGTCGATGGCGAATGTGTACGAGTACTCGACTTAGGAGTGTTTGAAAAGGATTTGGTTTGAAAAAGTCGAAAGATTGAGTGAATAATAACTCAAGGGCGTGCCTCAAGAACTATCCACCTGAAGATTCAAGGAATGCTAGATTCCAAGAACCTCCTTCTTTCGAAGTTTGAATTGAAAAGTATAGTTTTGAAAATAATTTGAGGTGAAATGAGATATGAAAAGAATTTGTGGTACGAGAGGTGAGAATGCGAGATTGGATTGGAAAAAGGACGATTATTTAGTAAATGAGACGCCGGCCTCACAACCAATTAATCGGAGTATTATCGAGATGCTAGATCTCAACACTTTTTCATTTGAAAAATGTTTGGATGAACAATGAAAATATCATACAGAATGCTAGATTCCTATGATATTTCTTTGTCCCAAAGAGAACGTACTTTAAAAACAAAAAGTCGAATATCACTACCCAAGGCGTACGCCCCAATAATATTCATTCAAAAACTCAAGAAGTGCTAGACTTCAAGAGTTTAATTTTTCGTAATTGATTTAAGAAAATAGTTTGAATATTGAAAATAAATTAAACTTAAGATTAAGAAAAATGATTAACCAAATGTTGGAAATAAGTTTGAAAATAGTCTAAGGTTTTATTTAAAAAATATATATATTTTTTGAATATGTATTAAAACAAACTATTTACTAAAACTGACTTTTACTTATTTAAATAATAATAATAATAAAAAAATGAATTTGACAAATGACATAAAAAAAGTCTAGAATTTTATTTAGAAAATAATTTAGATATATATTAAAATATCTTGAAACCAAAACCTTATAAATAACAGTACTTGATAGTATGATTCAATACGAAATAACCGAAAACAAATGCCACCAAAATTGCCTCGTCAACAGCCAGACCAAACTTGCTAAATGAATCCATTGAAGTAAGTAGTACTGCACCAGAATATATACAGCTTACAAATTTTACACAAACATAAAGCTAGCACTAGCATTAACAACCTAAAACTAACATTAATAGTATGAACCAAAATAGCAGTATATACCAAACTTAACAGCATAAACAAAAATAAATAGCAGGATGAATAATATTGAACTATTGCACTATAATCACAAGAAAGTTTTGACAGAATGAAATCCTAAGCTTAAACAGAAATGATAACCAACCACAATGGTAATTGTGGTGTTTGAACCAACTTCAAAGATTCTTTTTCGCCGGTTTTAAATAGAACTGCAAGTTCGTTGCAGAGTTGTTGAATTCGTAAAACTTGCTGCCGTTGAGCTGTATCCTGTCAAAGAGAAGACATAATAAACAATATCTAACAGCAACCGGAACTGATATCAGTGTTAGAGCTACGGTATCGCTGTCAATGTCGCTGAATGCACATTACTAATGCCGACTACATCAAGTTTCCAATGCAGTGCTGTCATATAATTTAACAAAATAATTTCTACAAACAAAACTTAATTCTTCTTCCTTCAGCATGTGAAAATTAGTAGGAATAACATTTTTGCAAGACAGACCTACTATGCAAAGCGATTTATAGAAAATTGTTACCGAGTGCGAGATGTTACCGATGAGAGCTTGTGACGCGTTAGAGATTCAAACCATGCCGAGTTATACTGAAAATCTGCTGCTGAATTTTGAATGCCAACAATTTAACCTTGACAACAACTACAACCTTAGTAGAACAATATCGGTTGAAAATAAAAGGACAAACTCAACCAAAACGCATCCGAACTGTGACGAGGCTAAATCGAAATATATGTACCAACTATACAAAACAAATATTATGAGGTTTTGACTGACATACATCCAAACCGTAATAATACCAAAGTCGTGTAATTGTTGAATCGCGAGCACAACCTATATACTTCTGGCACTCATTTTTGTCCCCAAAAGCTTGTCACAGTCTTGTCTCAAAACGTGATAAACCGCCGAGTCCTTCGTCACTTATAATTGTTGCTGCCGAAACCGAGCTAAGAGGCTACTGTACTTACTGTGTTGTAGTCAAACGGGGTATGATTTTGGAGATGCGGCTGCTGCACTTGCTGTGTCGCGGCGGCTGCTGCACTCACTGCACTTGCGACAACCAACTCTTATCTATAATCCTCATCAACCTAATATCTCAGAATCCAAGTCTGGAAGAATACCACTGCAGTTGAATACCGGTTAAAAAAAGTTAATACAACAAAAATCTGAATCAAAGCTTCAACAACACATTTGCTTTTGATTCGAAAACTCTCAATCCAGTGTGATAAGCTTGATTAGTGTTAAACTGCAACTCAATAAATCCTGCAATAAACTCAAAAACATCAGCAATACAGAAATACAAAATGCCACCGGATCGACACGTCATTGTTGCCATAAGTTGATGGAGCGAGTTGAAGAGCTGCTGAGTCGGGATGAACAACCGAGACATTCTCTGGTCACCGCGGTTTGTCCCAAAATGAAGTAAGCATTGTTGCGAGTTTGAGTTGTTATCATCATCACACGCACGAGTTGAACATAGCTGATGTTATCTCTTGCTCAGGATCACCGAAGATGTTGCAGCAGCGTAGTGGTAACGTTACGGCCACCGAGTCGTCATCGCGAGCTGAAAAAAACGTTGAACTGAAGATTGGTGATTAAACATGCTCATTGTCTACCCTGTTGTTATCATGAACTTGGATGTTTGTGAGAGTATTTCCATGGAGCTTACAAAACCTGAAACAAGAACAAATCAAAACACAGTTGCTCTCGGCGGCGGAGAAATCTCGTTATGACCATTGTTAAGGGGATAACAACAAGAGAACAAATGGACGATAGTGTTTCGCGGTTTGAGATAGAAGAAAAGGTTTGAGTTTCGTTAGATGATGTATTGAGGTTTTCTGGCCGGCGATGTAGTTTTTTGAGGAAGGGTATGACAGTATGGAATGTTTCTAAGATATCAAACATAGTTATCAGGCCAGAAATGTTAATTCTGAAACTATTAACACAACATATATGTTTGTCTTGAAGTTTTTTTTGAAAAGAGATATCATAATAACTTGTGACTGAAATCACTAGTTAAGATATGGATTAATTTTATAAAGCCAACAAAAAAAAATTGAGCATAGCTCATAGGAGTCAGGAAACGATATCTCATCGAGTATGCTTTCGAACTAAACCTTACTTCAATTAGGACTTTATGGGTTATGGGTTTATGATTTGTAAAGCAGAGGAATAAAGGGTCAAAGTATATTTGTGCCCACCCAATTTTCGGAAGATGTTTATTCTCTCTTTTTTGTTGTTGAAAGTTTTGTCTGTAAATCACCTTGCCCTAGGTAAAAAAACGAGGTTTTGATTTGGGAGGGAAAAAATGGATCCTTTCTCAAGGTTTAAAAGAAAGGTTGACTATTTGTGGTGTTTTAGGAGGTCTGAAACAGGAATGCCTCACATCATCAGTAGGGTTTTTATTCAAAAGCATACAACGAGAGTTCTTGTGTTTTACTTCATCATCCTCCTTCCAATTATTCACCAAAGTGAGAGAATTGGGTATAGTATGCGTTATAAATTATGAAAAATATTTTACGAGTGAAACAAATGGATTTCTTCAAGACAAACATTTTATTGCATTAATTATTCAAAATAAACAAACCAGACAAGCCAAACATGCTTTTAATCAAAGAAATGAAATACGCATAAGAAAACACCCTGATAAGCCTTTCTCAGGACTTTATTCAGCCTTTGCATGGAATGGAGAAGCTTGCAGAATTGTCTTATGTGTCTCCTTCGAATCCATTTTCAGGCACTATATTGGTACGAGCTTCCCGAATAACCTTGGATCATGTTCGCGGAGGACGAACCATGCTGAGGTGGGGGATTACCTTGCACATAAGGAATGGAACCCTTAAAGGATAAAATTCCATCCTTAACCAACCTTTGAATGTCTGCCTTCAAACCGTAACAGTTCTCAGTATCGTGGCCTAAAGCACCTTGATGGTATAGGCAAAATTTGTCAGCTTTGTACCAATACGGGAGTTTCTTGGGTATCTTAGGTGGAGCTCCGTCTGGATGTGACCTTTTTGAATCAAAGCGGGGAACAAGTCAGCATATGTCATCGGGATGGGATCAAAGTCCAGTCTTCTGTCTACACGACTCTGATTTTGTTGATTTTGTTGATGTTGCGGCTGCGGATACCCTCTCTTGGATCGTCTCTGCTGCACAACACTTACCTCATGTTCTCTCTTTTTTACAAAACCATTCCCATACTTCTTTGCATTATTAGGAGCACTCCCTTCCTTGACTAATCTTCCTTCGCGAACCCCCTCTTCTAGGCGCATTCCCATGTTTACCATTTCGGTGAAGTCACTGGGTGCACTCGCTACCATCTTCTCATAAAAGAAAGGACTTAGAGTCTTTAGAAAAATTTTGGTCATTTCCTTTTCTTCTAATGGCGGTATGACTTGGGCGGCTAACTCGCGCCAATGCTGAGCGTATTCCTTGAAATTCTCTTTGCCTTTCTGAGCCATGACCCTCAACTGATCACAGTCAGGAGCCATGTGTTGCACCCCAAATTTTGACCCCTTAGATCCTCATCATCATTGTAGGGTCATATTTGCTTGATTAACTAACCTTAACACATTTTCAGTTTGTCTTTTGTTAAGTTGCAAATGAATTAGGGATCCGTACCGTCAAAATCGAGGCTTCGATGGTTTGATCAATAAATCGAGGCTTGGATTGATTCAACTTCAAACAAGATCAAGAATACCACATTAGATCAAGTATGAATTCAATTTGAGGTGGTCACCCGGGGATTGAGAACAGTGCAATTTGAGGCACCCGATTAGGGTTTTCGATTAGAAAAAGTCAACTGTAGTTTGAATTTTGATTCAAAGAGTATTCCAAGAGTGGGATCAAGGTCCATTAAGCTCCTATGGCTTAGTAAAGTCCATCCAAAGAGTTTCAAGTCCTCAGGATGTCCGGATCACCAACGGGCGACTCGGTAGACACCGATCGATCGAAAAGTTGACCGAAAAGTCAACTCTCCAACAATAAGGAATTTGACTTCAAGGTGTGAATGAAAGATGTTCCTTATATCATATTACACCTCCCCATAAAATTTCATGACCATTGGATCAAGGGTTAGGAAGTAATTGCAAAAATCGGGAATTAGGGTTTTGAAAGGGGCAAGACCATAACTCCTCAACCACACATCCAATTGAAGTGGTTCTAAGCTTATTTTAAAGGTATTGACAAACGCTACAAAAGTCCCACAGTGGTCCATATTCAAAAAATGCATGGAATTGGAGTTATAGCAAAAATCATTTTTCAAAGGTAAAGGACTTGGTGAAATTTCACAAATTCTGGCCATACAAACCACTTTTTCAGAACTTTGAAGGGTTTTTCAACCTAGTTCCATCAATAATTTGGAAATTCCCAAAACATGAAAGTTGTATAGCTACATGAGGGCTTTCTAATAAGTACAAGAACTCCTCAAGAGGATTTGTGAGCTAAGAGTTATGGTAGATGGAAGTTGGGCCTGTCACACTTAAAATTACCTTGGCCAAGCTTCTCAAAATCAGTTTTTCACAACTTAGACTATCCTCAACCCTTGGATTGTAATTCAAACTGATAATGTGAGGTGTGTATGAGGAGAAAACCAGAAAAAGAGTTAGTTAGTTTGATGAGGAGAAAACCAAATCACTACATAGGCCTTTTCCACCTGTTTAAACCATTCACACACCTCATATATATTGTGTTTCAACTGTCCAAAACACAAAAAGTTAGTTGGGAGGCTCATTACTCAAACTATCCTAAAAAATTGCATATTGCTTCAAGAGGAAGCAAGCTTTAAGTTTGTGCTAAAGAAGAAGGTCTCTGGTTTTCTCTGCTTCCAGCTTACTCAAGACTTGTCTACAAGAGGTATGTGATGTCTAAACTCTTTATTGATCATACATTGCCATGTTTATCATTTTTGAGATGCTTGTTGTAAAAAAAATACCATTGCTGTCCCATGCTAGCTCTTTGTCAAGAATTTAGGTTTTGTATCTATGGTAGGTGCTTTTGTTAAAGTATTTTATCCATGAATGATATGTTGATGATGTACCAAGATTGTACCTAGATGTCATGCCTAACTTGTTTTTGAAGTGTTTATCTATATGGTAGTTTTTTTTGTATCCAACATTGAAATATAAGGTGCTTGCCCTATAACTATCAACTTAGTTCATTAGTGATGTTTGGATGATTATTAAGTTGTTCATAACATCCCCCTGCGCTAGATCATGTTTGAATCTATTGTGACACTTGTTTTTACCATTATCATGAGTCTTGGTGTTGGAATGGTTGTGCTTACTATGTTTTATCTCAAAGTGTCTCAAATGTGTTTTGATATGTGTTGGTCATGCTCATACCATTTGGAACTTGTGAAAATTTTGAGAACTTAAGATTTGAGTTGATTGAGGACAATTAGGAGATTTTGCTGTCAAGATTGGCTAGACCTACCAGTTCTGGTTTTGGAGGATTTTGTGTTTGATTTTAGGTTGTAGATTCACTTGTTAGCATGATCAATGAATGTATGTTATACTTGCCAAATTGCCCTACTTGCACAAAACTGTTTCTCACTTCTAATTACATTTTTTAAAGCCTCAGTCATACTACCAACTTATCTTTTTCTCCTCCAACTGTTTTTTGCTATATTCATGTGCATAAAATCATCATCGTACTTGTTTTAGGGTTGTATATATTGTCACATTGCCTCAACTGCTGTAAATTTGTCAGCTGCCTGTTTGAGTGTGTTTCTTCACATTTCATAAGCTTCAATAGTGCCATATGTTGTTTAATGTTGATTTGGTGTAACTTTAAGGCATGAGCATTTTCTTTTGCATATTTATGGTATGCACATGACTTTTGTTGCATCAAAAACTCATTGTCATAAAAAATGCCTTGATATACCAAAACCTACTTCAAAACAACTGCCACCTTCCAACCAACATGTCAATTCCTGTGCCAGCCACAAAAAGCTCAAGTTATATGCATGAACTCATTCCTTATTACATTTTTGATGTGTGCATTTAATTAATTTGGTTTATTCTTGCCTGTTTCACAAATTTCACTTCTAAATTGCAATTTCAAAACAAAAATCTGCCATGAACACATCAAATTCTTTTCTGCTTGCTCAATGCTGTTTTTCTGAGCTGAGACTCATTAGTCTTCACATTTAGGATGTACTTATGCTATATTTGTCAACATGAGGCTACTTGTTTATAGGGTGACCAGTTTGTACTACATTGCTGCCCAAAACAGTTTTGAAATCACAGTCACACACATTTCTTCTTTTTCTGTTTGAATTAGGGATAGCTCATGAACATATGGCCTCTAGATAAGGTGCCTGGTATCTGCACATGGTTTATTTATCTTTGTGAATGTTATGTTGTGTTTAGTTTGACAACCTGCCTCCCATGTTTGACACAATTGCAGCTTGATAGCCATTGTTTGATTCTGTGCATTTCATGACCATCTTAGGTGCTAGAATCATTTCTTAATATATTTGGGACCTGTATGTAGCATTTTCCCATCCTCAATCTGTTCCAATTCAATGTTGATTCTAAAATTGCAAGTTCATGAGTGTTTGAGCTGTTGATTTATGATCTTCATTTCCATGATGTTGAGGAGTATTTTTAAAGTATAGACATGTTCAATATGATGTTTTTAGGATGTATGCAAGGTCTGTTCACTTCAATTATGTCTGCTACTTAATCTAGCTTTCAAACTTGCAAATTTTCTCCAACCTCACTTCTTAAGGGCATAAATGTCATGTTTTTGTGTTTAAGTCTTGGTATGATGATTGTTATAAGCTTGTTTATCATTGCCTTTCAAGTGTGTTGGTGGATGTTTCTTTGATCTGTTTTTTTCTTGTTCTACTTTGGTATGCACACATGAGGACCTATTTGTTTTAACTTCCCACCTGCTGTCATTCATGCCCTTACTGTTTTACTTGCTAGTTTGGAGTGATTTTTCAGAGGTACATAGGTTTGCCTTTAGGGAGAGGGTTGTCATGAGGGTCTTGAGAGTTGCTTAGCACAGTCAGGTTTCTGTTTAAATTAAACACCTTTAGTTTGCATTGAGTTTTCTGCTAGGCTTTGGTGAGAGCAGGCTGGTCAGGCTTAGAGTGCTAAGTTTCTATTTCTGTTTTTGTTGTATGCATGAAAAAGTAAGATTGTTGTTGGTTTGCTCTTGAGGTGTTATGTTGTTGGTTAACAGGTTGGTTTGATGCTAGGACTGTTGTCCAGCCTTAGCTATCATTTTCAAATTACTCATCATTGTTGCTTTAGCTTTTTGAGTCCTGTTGGGGTTTAGTAAGTGTATTGGAGTAGGATAAACCATTTGAACATTTTCATGTTCTTGAGATCCAGCCATTGTGAATCCTAGCCATGGCTTTTTTACAACAAGTTTCTAACCTCTTTGTAAAGATTACAGCCTAACAGTTTGTTTTATGATAGCAGTAGGTTCATTCTCTTAAGACTCATCATGAGTCTGATGTTCTAGGCATAAGCAGACCTGTATTAGTCTTGGGCTCACACTTATTGTTTGCTGAGTTTATAAAAGCAGAACTATAACCATTTGAACTCAGGCCAGCTTGTAGTCAGTTAGTGACTTAGTATAGAGTTTGACTTAATGCTCTCTTTGCTATCCATATTTCCTTTAAGTAATCTGTCATTTAGGATCCTCATCAGGTTTGTGTTTAGTCATTTAAATTTCATTTGGAAATACACTCAGTACCTTGTGCATCTTTTTCAGTTCAACTTGGTTGTAGGGTTTTCCTTTTTGTTGTATTGTTACCAAAGTTCTTAGTGAAATAACTGATATGATGAGATACTGTCAGCACCTAGCAATCTCAGTTGCTCACACTCCCTCACCATTTGCATGTGTGTCTGCCATATAGATAAGATGCAGCTACTATTTTGATTTTAGCAAGCAAAACAAACACCAAACTTCAAAACCAACTCACACCATCTTTGCAACTCACTTGCCTTTTTTTTGATACAAGGGTGCTTTGATTAAAACTTTGTTTGGAACTTATTCAGAATCACTTTTGAAAGTTGCTTGTGCCTGGCCCAACCTTAGATTACATCAGCTACATACCATGTTCATCAAAATGCATTTTGAAGCTTAGGCTTGCATGTTCTATTGTATTTGAAGTTGTGGATGTTATTTCAAGAAATTAATCATGTCATTGGATTCCTCATCAAAAATCACACGAAATTGACTAAGATTTCACTCAAATCCATGTTGTTTTGATAGAGTTTCAATCTTTCACGCAATTGGTTTTGTTGGTTTGTTTGTTGCCCAGTTTTCATGCGCCTTGTTAAGTATTTATATTTATGGGGTGGTTTTCATCAACGGATGAATAGCCACCCCAGTGGTAAGAACATATGCCTAAAACACGCCTTGTACCTACATGTCCTGGGTCCGACCCCTAAGGAGGGCAACCCTTTTATTTATTTTTGTATTTTTTCACCCAAACTTTGAAAATTCATATCTCACTCATTTTGAACCCATTCTTTTTGCATTGTGTTTGTCTTGATGTCTACTTTCATGTGATATTTTTTAATTCCATGTTTGTTCAAGTTTTCATGCCTTTTGGTTGCTTGTAAGTTGCCTTTGTATCGAGATCGTTATCTCTCGTATGCAGTTGAATTTCTTTTTCACCATGATCATTTGTGTTAAGATATTTATTCATTCTCACTCCTTTTATGTTAGTAAACATGTTAGGGCTTTCTTATTTGGTTGTTACCATAAAATATCCCTTTTATATGTGTTTACTTTAAGGCGCGATCCGTCGATGTGTTTCTTACTTGATTACTTGCCTTGATTGTCATCCATACACTTTCACTTGTGACATATTATTTTGTTGGTTTTTACCTTTATACTTTCATCATCTTTACTTGGTTAAGTGATTTCATTTCCATGTCCTCTCCCAAATCATGAGGTTTAAACTGATTTAATTGTGTTTGATGGTTATCTATGCATTGTTGTCACATTTACTATGCTTTGAACTTATGACTCGCCCATCTTTAAATTGTGATTTGTTTATGTAGTAATAACCTTCATCATGTTCCAATCTCTATTAAAATGAGCCCTCAATCTTTGTTAAGATGATTTATTGGTCGTAACCCTTGGTATCATTTAAAGTATCTTCTTATTGTAATATGCATGCTTACTTGTCTTAAATCTTATTTCATCTTGCTTTATTAAATACTTCCTTCCCCAAGTGATGGAACTTTCTAGTTCTCATCCAAGTTGCCTCTCTCACTCTCCTTCCAAAGGAAAAGTATCTCCTTTGACCCTTGTGTCATTGGATAGCTCAATTATCCCTCTTGACTTTGTGAAGTCATCTTCAACCCTAACTTAGTTAAGTTAGAACCTTCAAACCATTAGACTTTGCTTTAAGTCTAGAAAACTCACCTACAATAGGAGTGTTCTTCAACTAGAACCCTAGGATAGAGTTTGTAAACTCTATGTGAGAATCATAATAATGATTACTTACTCCCCTTTCTTGAGAGTTCAACATAGATCTAGAGAGTTTTGTAAAACTCTATACAAACATTGTTATGTTTGTTCTCCTTTTGAACCTTGATCATAATCAAGTGTTCTTTAACCCTAGTGAGGTGAACTACGATTGCTCTGATTCTATCCTAGTTAGGATACGTAGGCAGAGGACGCGATGTCTTTGCGAGCAAACTTAGAAACTATCTTTAGGTTTTAACCTATACCTCTTACCCAACCCCAAACCTTAGCAAAAATTTACCAAATTTAGCATGCAAACAAACAAAAGGTTCCTGTAGAGTACTACAAATGTTTAGGATGTGAAATACCTACCCTATGCATAACCAACCCTCGATCCCCGAATCTCTTAGCATTGTTGTTACATCGCGAAAAGGTTTTTTCTTTCTTTAGACCTTTCCTTTGGATAAATTAAAGTCCGGTTGTGAATTTAAGAATTTAGATTCAAGTTAATCAATAGCTTGGTATCACGATTTTCACCGCAACAGAAATGGCGACTTCACTGGGGATATGGTGACTTGAGGGTTTAGCCTATTTTGTTTAATTGCATGCGATATTTGTAAATATTTGCTTAACATGTATATTTGTCAGTATACTTATTTAACTGTTGGGTATTGGGTGCTTTGAGTGGTGAGACGGTCCTATACCCGGACTTGAGTGCACTTTTGATAGGATGGTGGTTTATTCAAGAAGGCTTATAGGGAGTTAATTCCTGACCAAGCTAACTTGAGAAACCACCGCTCAGTGTAGGCCCTCTTGAGAGTTTAGTATTGTTGATCGAGTATTCGTGAAAACAATGCTACTTTCAACGAAGGAGCCCATGACACTGTGGACTTTTAGATTACATTCTACCCCACTTTGGCCTTATTAGGACGTAGTGCGATGGCTATAAGGAAGTATTTCCGAAATAGTTGATACGCGATACTACACTCAGACGAGATTCTCTTGAGAATATTATCGATTACCAAGTAATTTGGGAAGTTGATAATATCCGAAGGATGGGTTGATGACTCTGGGAACTTTGTAGAACCCGTTCGGCAGGTACAATCAATCCATAGTACAAATCTTTGGGGATGGGTAGACCCTTGGACTCATGCTTGTCCTTAAACCTAAGCTTGTGTTGTGCGCATATGCATTTGCTTGTGTTTGTGCATTCATATCATCATGTCATCATATCATCATATGGTTTCATGGAACTCAGACTTTGTTGTTTGTAAACATCAGAGGTCGTCATGAACAGTGAAAGAAAGAAGACTTTGAAGTACACTTACAAGGGTTTTAACCTAGATGATTTGAAAAGGTTGAGCACCTTAGTGACAGATCCAGAGGGATTTCAAAGCCGATATGGGAAACTGTTGCTACTCTTGAAGATAAAGATGGATAGTGGACTTCTTTCCACTCTCCTCCAGTTTTATGACCCGCTTTACCACTATTTTACATTCCCTGATTATCAGCTAGTGCCCACGCTAGAAGAGTATTCTCAGTTAATTGGATTGCCTATTCTTGAAGATTCTCCTTTTCCGAATGCGGAGAAGGACCCTAAAGAGTAGGACATTGCCAAAGCTACACATTTGGGAGTGGTTGATATAAAAAAGAATCTGATTACAAAAGGAGGAGTCTTTGGGTTAAAGGCAGAATTCTTGGTTGAAAAAGCTCAGTACTATGCAGATCATTTAAGCATGGATGCATTTGAGGCTATTCTTGCCTTACTCATCTATGGTATATTCTTGTTTCCAAGCTTTGAGAATTTTGTGGACCTCAATGCCATCAAAATTTTCTTAAAGAAGAATCCTGTGCCTACCTTGTTAGCAGACACGTACCATTCTGTTCATCTGAAGAATTTCCACAATGGGGAATGATCACTTGCTGCGCTCCTTTATTGTACAAGTGGTTCACTTCACACTTGCCCAAAGCCAACGCTTTTTGGGATCCAAAGAAAGGATGGTGGTCGCAAAAAATCATGGCTCTTACCCATTCCGATATTGATTGGTATAGTCATGATTATGATGGGACAATAATTATTGATAATTGTGGGGAATTTAGCAATGTACCTCTTCTCAACATAAATGGAGGGGTCAGCTACAATCCAATACTCGCACGCCGATAATTGGGATACCCTCTAAAGGACAAACCCAAAAGTGTTCAAGTGGAAAACATCTTCTTCAAAGAAGGGGAAGATAGCCAAGGACTAAAAGAGAAAATTCTAGAAGCTTGGAAGCATCTACACAAGAAAGGGAAGAAGGACCTTGGAAGACTCAACTGTGTCTCTTTGGAACCTTATCTCTAATGGGTTCGGAAAAGATCCGTCACACTAAGGATGCCATATCCTAAGCAAGAGCCTATGACCTTGAAGGAAGAACGTCTGTTGGTATTCATGTCTGAAGAAGAAAAGTTGAAAATTGCTTTGGTCAAAGCACAGCAAACTGAAGAAGCTTGGAAGCACAAGTATCAAATAGTCGTCGAAGAAAATGCGGAGCTCCAAAGACAACTCCAGTTGAAAGATGAAGAAATCCTCTCTTGTAAGAAGAGGAAAGCACTAGAAGAACCTTACGAGCCTTAGTCTAATCCATGGAAGATAATTGTGGACAGACTCATCTTTAAGAAGACTCAGATGGAAAGAAAGATCGAGAAGCTCAACCTCAGGCTGCTAGGAGAACCTTAATAGGATTCATTTAGTTATTATTTAAAACTCTTGTAAGAGGAAACAATGTTTTGTAATCCGTTTTGTTAATCAATGAAATAACGACTTCTGATGTTCGAAAATATCGGAGTTCCATGACAATCATTTGCATTTGCATTTGCACTTCTTCTAACCATTCAAGGAAATTCATCTTTTTCTTTGTAGACAACAACATGGTAAGGAGAGACATGCTTCGAGTTCCAGATCTGAGATTGGGCCGTCTAAGAATGTTAACAAGACTTGTCCGAAACCCTGCTGCTTTCATAGTCAAATATGGGGACCTATTTCCATTGATAAGTGCTCCGATCAACGAGCCCATGTTGCAAGCCTTGGTGGAATTCTATCATACAACTTACCATTGCTTTGTGTTTCCAGACTTTTAGTTACTCCCGACCCTTGAGGAGTATAATGCTTACTTAAAGATTCCATGGACTTTTACGCTCCCTTATGGAAAACCAAAGAAGAGGGACCTAGCTAAAGCCCTGCATACCAAGCTGGAAAACTTACCACCGATGAGAGCGAAAGGAGGGTGGTATGGAATGGATTCCAGACCTCTAATGGAGATGGCTGAGTATCATTATGAAAGCAGAAACCTGGGCATTTTTGAGGCGATTCTGGCACTACTAATATATGGACTATATCTGTTCCCAAGCAGTTACGACTTCATCAGCGAAGAAGTGATCCGCCTCTTCATCCTCAAAAATCCGGTCAACACAATACTGACAGACACTTATGTAGTCATTCACCGTTTTGCCTTGTATGATTGTGGGCAATTCTCATGCTGTCTTGCACTACTCGACCGATGGTTCACTTCTCATCTGCCAAGGACCCATATCCTTTGGAGGCTTCCTATCAAAAGCGCATGGGTTTCTAAACTCGTCACTCTCAGACACCATGATATCACATGGTATGACACCAGCATCGGTGACCAAGTCATGATTTCTAGCTACGGAGATTTCCCCAATGTGCCTCTCATTGGGATAGAAGGGGTGATCACTTATAATCCTATTCTCGCTCGGCGTCAACATGGGTATCCTACCGGACCAGAACCTGAACCAGAACTGTTGAGGCCTCGCTTCTGTGAGACAGGTCGCAACCAAGAATTAGAAGAAAATGCTCAATACACTCAAAGAGATCCACACCTCATGGGCCCAACTCCAATGAAGAATGCAAGCTGTTTAACCACCAGGGGGTACCTGCTATGGTCAAAAGAAATTTCCTTAAACATGTTCTACACTCATGACTATGAGATAACCATGGAGCCTGAGGTCCCCGCAACTAGGGAAGAGCTAAGATACGCTTTGATCAAAGCACAAAGAGAAAACAAAGACCTGTGGGAGATTATCCGCCAGGATCAAGTTCATGTCAGAGTCCAAGAAGGAGAAGGGTCGTCTTGTTAGATTGATCTTTATTTCACCATTTCCCTGCTTTCCCTAAAAAAGGATTGAAATCATGTTTGTTGCATTTACTTTCATTTTCCTTGTAAGAAAGGTTTTGCTTTTTAGCAAAGGCCACTCTATTGTAATAGATTTCCAGCTATCAAATGAAAAAAAACGCTTTTTAAGCATGTCGTTAGATGTTGGTCTAACTTTTTGTTTGTAAACGAAAATTTTGAGTTTCCTTGAATGGTTTATGCATCCGCATTTGCATTTGCATGTCATCCTACATCAGTCCTGCATTTGGGTTCCGCAGCTCATCCTTTGTTCTTGTCCAGAAGGAGATAAGGAGTCACGCTGAGTACCCACAGATACAACACACGGTCCCAAGCTCAAAAGAAGATGGCAGATAACGACCAAAGGTTCGATCAGATGGATAATGACATTGAAGGGATCAAAGGAGACGTCAACCAGATCATGGAAGTCCTCAACATAATCAAAGCAAAAATGGATGCGCAACCTACAGTGATCTCTGAAGTTGCCACAACAGCAGCTAATTGTCGCTACTACGAAAATCGGCGCCGGCTGAACAGAAGAGTCGCCACCGTGCGTTATTTATCCCAACGGAGGGAAAGGAAACGCTCGAGGTAAACCTACCGCAAAACGGGGAAAGGAATGGTCATCGCAACCAAATCCTGGATTCGGGAGTCGGTTACGCAAGGGGAAGGTATTAGCACCCCTCACGTCCGTCGTACTCGACGGGATCCACGCTTGTTTTCTGGTACGGATTGTTATTCTATCTACTCTACAGGTCAGGGGTTAAAAGAAAAGAAAATGACTCGGAAAAGTATCGCACTTTATGCCTACGTATTCCCGTCTGGAACGAGAAATCAGAGTCAACGTAGTTCGCCTACCTACGGGAAAGGAGGGGAAGGTTGCTCGCTAGGATATCGCATCCTATGCCTACGTACTTTCATACATCATGAAAGATCAGAGCAAACGTAGTTCGGGCCACGTACGACACAAGTTTGTTTTGATTGCTTTTATCTCCTTCTAAAAAAGGGTTTTTCTGATTACTGGTCCAAGCGGACAAAAATGACGTTTTGATGAGTTCACATTCTTTTACGGAAGAAGTGTCTTTTATTGTGTTTGAAATCTTATTGTGTTTTTCTGTTTGTTTTTGAGAAAGAAGAGACAGAACTCTAACCTATGGTTGCAAAGGGAATCACACTAACCTAATGTTATCATGCATGGGTTAAGACCTAATGTCTATCATGCTCCTCTCTTGCGCAGAGAGAAACAGAGATCCTAAGGGATAAACGGAAACAGAAACAGCAGGATATATACAATAAAGCAGTAAAATGCATGAATGCAGCAATACAAGCGAGGCAAGGGAGTCCCACTCAACCTCGAACCTAGAAAACAACAGGCAAAAGCGAACAAAATTCGCTTTCAACCTAACAGATTAATGGCAAACAATACAGTCAGGGAAATTCAAACAATACATCAAAAGTTATAAACAGCAAAAAGCAATCTTCATCAACATCTGTCTTCAAGTCATCTTCAACTATCTACAAGCTTCAAGCAAGCATCAGTCTTCATCTTCACAGCCTTCAAGCAAGGTCTCTATCTTCAATCTTTCAATGGCTTTTCTTCAAGTCCCAATCTCCAAGATGAGGAACAGTCAAAAGAATGAATTGGGATGTTAAGCAGTTAGTTGACCACCAAAGGTGGCAAACAGACTGTTAACAATATGTAGAAAGTTTCTCTCAAGAGTTCTATCTCTTAGACACTGTCACAAAGCCTTCCAAAGGAAGGGGGTGAGTGTCCTAGAGAGACTCTGCATCATAGAGAGGGATGGAGGCAAACAAGACCTTCCATGTTTGTGAATCAAGTTGCTATTCTAGAGCTCTACCTAGCTTCTAGTTCCTATAACCTTCAACAGCTGCCAGCAAGAGATACTCTTCATCAACTCCTGAACTGAGTCTTCATTCCTTTTGTCTTCAATGGGCTTCAACAACAAAGTCTTCAACTTAAACCCAAGCCCCAAACAAGCCCAATACCCCACACAATCAAACAATAACCCTAGAAAGGGCACACCACACAATCAATCAATACAGGAAATATACTAGTAGGAATAGTAGAATAGGGGAAGTCTAATCTTTTCTGAGGGATCTATTATCTACCCATAATACCCCTATAGTCCCATCATTTAATTTGTCCTAAAGAAAACCCAAAAGAAAATTTGTTTTGTTAAACCTACATTGATATTCACAACCCTAAATGATTAGCCTAATGTTTTCTAACTAGACTACCTAAAATAAATCCTAAAAAATTGGTATAAAAATCAAGGGGGCACCTAATATATGTATCTAGTTATACTAAAAAATTTGGCCTAAAAAGATTATGAGAAGCACCTAAAAGAAATTTTACAAAACTAGGTACAAATTAATTCTATTTAAAAAGGCATTAAAAGAAAAAAAATGTGCAAAAAATATTAAAAGAAAATAAAATGGAGATTTTATTACATGATATTTTTCTACACAGAAATATGAAAATGGTAAAAAAACAACCAATCAAAAATATGGAATTTTCAATTTGTTATGAATTTTCAAACCATTAAGAAAAATAAAGTGAATTAAAATGAAATAAGATGGGTTAGGGGTGCAGTTAGTAATGATTTGCATTGAAAAATGAATGATGGGCCCAGACTGGGGGTGCGCGTAGCAAGGCGCGCCTGGGCCCAGTTTAATCAGAAAACACAAAAAGAAAATAAAAACGAAAAACGGTGCAGGAAGTAATAAACTCAGTTCAATTCATATGGGCATGGATAGTGGTGGTGCGAATAGCATTTTCAACTTAAGCCCATGACTGATTTTAAGTGAAACGACCGTGTTTCATGTGCTAGCAAAGTCTTCACAATCTGAAGCTGAATCTCGTCCACACGATTTGATTTTTTGTCAATGGTCAGCGCGCATCCAAGGGTATACACTCTATCTTCTCCATTTGAATCAGCTTGGAGCCAAAACTCCATGGAAGCTCAAGCATGAACCCTCTGATATCAACACTCGAATTCCCTCAATCCTTAATCAAAATTCACGAAATAAAAGCCTAACATGATCTATTTTCCATCCTGAATTCATTCATGTCATCAACATCAATTTATATCACCTATATCATCAAACCCGATCTGGAATCCAAGAATGCTCAACAAATCCATCATCACTAATCAACAAATTAAATGCATCAATCTCTTCCTGGCCTCACACTGATCAATTATCACTAACAACCTAGGGTTCTAGGTCCATATCCACCGTGTTCTATGTCCAAACAGAAATTGCATATACACATCAAGCTTCACCAAATTTCGTCAAACTATCCAGAAACCATCCTCTAACCACTTAGAGTGTGTCTAACCTAACAATTCACGAAGATTCCCTCTAATTCGAGCCAAATTAGGAAAAGTACTAACCTGGTAAAATGATGAAAACAGAAGATGATTTCCTTCGATTCAAGGCTCGTAATGCTCCAGGATCGTTCAATACATTGGTATCTTGCTTCTGTTTGCAGTGATTCTTCTTCAAACAGCCTGGATCATCATAACAGAATTCTACTTGCAGTTGAAGGTGTAAGAACTCAAGAACACGATTTGTGCAAGGACTCTCTCAGATCTTGATTGGAAACTTTCAGTAATGATTATTGAGTTGAATAGAATCAAGAATTTGAGGAAATGATGAAGAATTGAGGGAAAACGAAAATGATTTGCAAGAGAGAAGTGTGAAATGCAATTCTGAGTTTTTGCACCAAATGAATCCCAAAATTGCTTTGGATCAGCTTCAATGCTTATATAGATGAGGATAGAGTGTTCTGGAACTTGCTAGAAGGATCCAAGGAGAAACTTGACATCTCATGGCATGAGATTTTGAAAATGGTGAGTTGAAAAACCAGCTGGTGAATACCTTGTTACAGCTCCAAAATGAGACTTGAATTTCTCTTCAAATGAGAAATAAGAAGTGTTTGAATGGTCCTTTGTATTGTACCTTGACCATAGCTTGGTTTGGCAAGTGTTACTTCATACATAAGCAACCAAGGATAACTTCCATTTCTTGACCTCAACTCCAAAAACTAACATTGCCATTAGTCTTAAAACATGATTTACCTTCAAAATGGTTGGTCACATGCTTGGTTTTGCCTTTATATCAAAAATTCACAATTTTGGTGATTTAAAATGGACTTTTTTCCTTTATACTTGGTCCATTTTGCAATTCTAAGTTCCATGCATTTCCCAACTTCCATGACCACTTTTATAGGCTCAAAATATCATTTGGAACAACTTTTATGTTGTGAAGTTTTTCATTTGAAGCTTCCTTGTATGAGTTTTAGGCATATGCTTGAAATGACCTGTAATTCTCAAATGACCAAAATACCCTTTGCTTGCCAAGGTCATAAGTAGAGTTCCACAAATCAGATGAAGGCATACCATACCTTTCTAGAAATATAAGATCATGAGTAACAACTTTCATGTTGACCATAAATCCATTTGAAAGCTCCTTGAGGGGTAAAGGTTGCTTGGAAGACAAGTAACTTTCATAGACAAAATTTCAGATGCCTCAGATGACCTGTAACTTGCAAGGACCATAACTTGAGTTCTATAAATCTCCTTGATGTCTTCTACCACTCAAATTAAAGGTCTTGAGATCCTCTACAAGTTTCATGTTGGCCAAGGATCCATTTGAAGCTTGCATTTTGAATTATCTTGCTTGGAAGTTTGACCTAAACTAGGGGATTTTACACAGAAACCCTAATTTAGAAACTCCTCTTCTTCTTGATTTCTCTTGATTTCTCCTTGGAACAACACCACATCCATATCTACATGTCAAATGAGGCATCCCACATCTTTCAAACAGGCCTTGATGCCTTTCAATCAAGCATTTGACCTAGGGTTGACCCAGAGTTGACCCAGATGAAACCCTAGTTGACTGTCTTCAACTGCAGCTCTTGCAATCACCAATGACTTGTCTCACTTTCAACATGACTCTCTAGGTCTTCCATGATGTCTGTATACCCTCCATGCTCAATTCACAGCTCACAACTTCTTTGATGATCTTCAAATACACTCAACATAGGAGATAGATCCACTGCTTGGTCCACTGACTTCCCTAGGTTTCAATTTCTTTCTGATGACTTGGATAGGCTTGAATTTGAATAAGAACCTCTTGATAGGCTCATGGAGATAAGAATAGTACTTGGTCCCTTGTTAAATGACTTGCTATGCTATGCTATGCAAATGATTAGACTATGCACATGACTTTTTATGCAAATGACAATGCAATTGAAACATAAACCAAGTGAAGTAGGTTGAGCAAATTTAGGGTGCAACACTAATGTCACAGTAGCTCCTGTTACTTTAGCAGAGTTTCCCTATGGCATGTCCCGGGATTTTGTGCCACCTTTCAACAACATGGAGTCTTCAGGTCTCAATCCTTTGTTCGACTCAACAATCAAAAACCCTATTTTCACTCAAGCAGGTGGACCTACCACAGTACGACTAGTTTTCGCCAATCAACAGCCAATCTTTGATGTACCCGATGGGTCTGAAGCTGAGGACGAAAAATACGAAAAATTAAGAGTGGAGATGGACATCATGGCCAAAAGGATGAGGGCCATTGAAGGAAATCATGTCTTTGGATTTGATGCCAAGGATCTATGTCTGGTATCTGGATTGGTGTTTCCTCAAAAGTTTAAAATGTCAATCTTCAACAAATACGAGGGGACCACTTGTCCTAAAGAGCACCTAATCATGTACTGTAGGCGGATGGCTCCGCATATTGAAAATGATAAACTGTTAGTTCACTGTTTCCAAGATAGTCTTAAAGGGGCTTCGGCTAAGTGGTATCTTGGTTTAGATCAAGCTAAAATTCACAATTTCCAAGACCTTTCAGATGCTTTTATTCAGCAGTACAAGTACAACATGGACTTAGCTCCCGACCGCCGTCAGCTTCTCAGCATGACGCAGAAAAATACTGAAACCTTCAAAGAGTATGCGCAAAGATGGTGCGGAACTGCAGCACAAGTAGAGCCTCCCCTTACTGAGAAGGAGTTGGCAGACTGGTTTGTGGATACAGTTCGACCAGAATTCTATGAACGTTTGATCAGCAGTGTTACAACAAATTTCTCTGATATTGTGGTAGTGGGAGTCAAGGTGGAAGCAGGTTTAAAGAGTGGAAAAGTGACCACTCCAAATATTACCTCAAGCGCCAGCACGGCAAAGAAGCCAGTCAGCACTTTCCACAAAAAGAAAGAGGGAGAGGTGAGTGCAATCACATATGGAAAGAAAGTACAAAGCTCACGAAGCCACCACCAACAGTACCAACCATCATATGTAGCGGCAGTGACCCTGGTTTTTCAACCTTCTTCACAGCATGGTCCCCAACCTGGGGCATTCAGCAATCAACACCAGTATCAGCCTGGCAATCAGCAACATTACCGCACCAATAATCAGCAACAATACCAATAGCCGCAGGGTCAACAACCTCAGAACAGGGCCCCGAGGGCAAATTATCAAGCAAATAGGCCAAAGATACAGCCTATTCCAATGAGTTACACCGACCTGTTTCCCATGCTAATAGAAAGAGGGCTGGTTAAAACAAGAAAATTAGGTGATCCACCTAATCCACTCCCGTTCTATTATGATGCAAATGCTCGCTGCCTATTTCATGAGAATGCTCCAGGCCACGATCTCGAAGGTTGCTTCGCCCTTCAGCATCTAGTTCGTGAACTTATTGAAAAGAGAATTCTATCCTTTGAAGATAATCCGCCCAACGTTAAGAGCAACCCTCTTCCAAATCATGGTGGAGTCAACGCCATTACTGAAGAAGGGGAGGGGTCAGAAGACAAGAAAGTTACTATTGTTGGTGAGATCAAAGTGCCACTAGCAGACCTACACAAACGCCTTGCTCAGGCATGGTTACTCAAAACATCTCACGAAGATTGCAAAGAATGTATGTTGAATCCTGAGGGTTGTGACACGGTGAAAAAGGACATTCGGGCTATGATTGAACAGGGAATGATAGAAATCGCTCGCCAAAAAAAGGAAGAAGATGTGGCGGTCATCGAGCCTGTGTTTAACATACCAAGAGAGCCCAACAAAGGAGCCGTATTCAGAGATGATAACAGTAACAAAAACTACAAGAACATTCAGCCAGTATTTCGCGATGATGCACCCCCGAAATTCGGGAGGGGACAGGCTAGGTTTGAGCCGAGGGGAGGATCCAAGCCTCACCCAAAAGCCATGACACCAAAACAAGACTATTTATGGTGTGAGGAGATTTTCAAAGAAAAGAAACCAGTAAGTGTGGCCAACATTGCCAGTGGAAGCAAAATAACCCGGTATGGTCGCGTCTATCAACCTCGAACATATAATGAGGCTCCTCCACCAGCAGTTTCTGTTCAAAAAACGCATGTTCCTCAGAAGCCTGTTCCAGCGGCAGCCACCGCCAAAGAACCTTTAGTTAGAGGAAAAGAAAGTCTCAAGAACGATGAAGAAGAATTCTTGAGAATCATTCGACGAAGTGATTATAGGGTGGTGGACCAATTAAACCAAACACCCTCCAAGATCTCGGTCATGGCTTTGCTTTTAAGCTCTCCAGCACACCGCCAGGCATTGCTCAAAATCCTGACACAGGCCCACGTCACTAAAGATATTACAGTGGGGCAGTTTGACTTTGTTGTAGCAAATATCACTGCCTGCAACACTCTGAGCTTTGATGATAATGACCTGACAGCTGAGAAGCATAAGCACAATCGTGCCTTACATGTGTCAGTCAAATGTGAAGAAGATACAATGTCCCGAGTTCTTGTTGACACAGGATCAGCACTCAACGTAATGCCTAAAAGGACTTTGGCCAAACTGGCATATCAAGGTGCTACCATGAGACCAACTTCCCTTATAGTCAAGGCATTTGACGGATCCAGGAGAACCGTGATAGGAGAAGTTGATCTTCCTATCCTAATTGGACCATAAATCTTCGAAGTCACCTTCCAGGTGATGGACATAAATCCGGTCTACAGTTGTTTATTGGGAAGACCATGGATTCATATAGCTGGCGCTGCCACTTCCACTCTCCACCAAAAAATGAAGTTTGTTGTGAACGACCAGTTGGTCATTGTCCATGGAGAAGAAGACTTAATGGTGAGCAACTTGTCATCATTCCGGTATATTGAGGCTGATGAAGATTCCCTCGAGACGGCCTTCCAAGCACTAGAAATAGCTCACGATGTTCTAGTTGATGAATCAGACATAACCCAAGGGCCATCATTTACCTCTGCTCAAAGTATTAAGGCAGCACTGAAAGCTGGAGTCCCACTGGGATGGGGAGAGGTCATCGAAGTCAATGCCTGAGCCAAACATGATCGACAAGGGTTGGGTTACAAACCAACTTCGGAAGGCGAGCCAGAAGAAAGCACCATGAAGAAGAAGTCCTTAAAAGAGATATTCACCAGTGGCGGTGTGCAAGTCAATGCCATTATTGCTGAAGATGAAGACGGTAATCTGGATCATCTAATAACTAGGGGAGGAGCAGCGTTGCGCAATTGGGAGGTTGTGGAAGTTTCCATCTTTTTACCTTTAGAGTAATTCACTCTGCTTGTTAGCTTTGTGTTTTTATTTAAAAAATTCCTGGTCTTGCCCAAGGCCTGCGAATTATTTTGTATTGGGCCACTTTGCAAAAATTGAAAATCATTAATGAAAAAGTGTTTTTGTTAAAATTCTTGTTATTTGTTTTTTGCATTACTTTCACTCTTTTTGTTAAAAGAAAAATGACAATCTTCTTTTGAAAAAAATAAAAACAACCCTTCATCTGCATGTCTGTGTGTGTGTGCCTAATTGTTCCAAAATAAAACATGCAAAATACCTCCATCAACCACAGAATCCTATGATCCTTCGGTTCCTTCTACTAGCGGTTCATTTGTCTTTCAAGCTGAAGAAGAGAATGACGAAGAGTTAGAAGTCCCAGAAGAGTTAAAGAGAATGGCTGAATACGGAGATGTTTATCTCCAACCCCACAAAGAGCAGACTGAAGTCATCAACTTAGGGT
Organism: Lathyrus sativus; assembly: GCA_963859935.3. Taxonomy (NCBI): domain Eukaryota; kingdom Viridiplantae; phylum Streptophyta; class Magnoliopsida; order Fabales; family Fabaceae; genus Lathyrus; species Lathyrus sativus. Next base: position 648,566,688 of record OZ012741.1, read on the forward strand.
CAGAGGAAGACAAAAGAGAAGTCAAAATCGGGGCATCACTAAGGCCAGAAGTCAAAAACAAGCTGATAACAATCCTCAGAGATTTTGTTGACGTATTTGCTTTGTCCTACCAAGATATGCCAGGGTTGGATACCGACATTGTCATGCACAAGCTCCCTTTGAAGCCAGAATGTCCTCCGGTCAAACAAAAGCTTCGCAGGTCAAGACCAGACATGGCGCTTAAAATCCAAGATGAGGTCAAAAAGCAAATAGATGCCGACTTTCTAGCAGTATCCAAGTATCCAGAATGGGTGGCAAACATTGTACCGGTCCCAAAGAAAGATGGCAAGGTCAGGATGTGCGTCGACTACAGGGATCTAAACAAAGCAAGTCTGAAGGATGACTTCCCTTTACCGCACATTGATACTTTGGTGGATAACACAACAAGCTTTGCAGTTTTCTCGTTCATGGACGGATTTTCTGGTTATAACCAGATAAAAATGGATCCAGATGACATGGAGAAAACAACCTTCATCACACCATGGGGCACCTATTGTTATAAGGTAATGCCTTTTGGTTTGAAGAACGCAGGGGCAACGTATCAGAGAGCTATGGTCACACTCTTTCATGATATGATGCACAAAGAAATCGAGGTGTACGTGGACGATATGATTGCAAAATCCCAAAGTGAAGAAGACCACTTGGATCATCTGCTGAAGCTATTCAAGAGACTCTGAAAGTATCAATTGAGATTAAATCCAGCAAAATGCACCTTCGGAGTTAGCTCAGGCAAGTTACTTGGTTTCATCGTTAGTCAGCGAGGAATTGAAGTAGACCCTGACAAGGTTAAAGAAATCCAGGAGATGCCTGCTCCCAAAACTGAGAAACAAGTTAGAGGCTTCCTTGGATGTTTGAATTACATCTCCAGGTTCATCTCCAATCTGACTCCTACCTGCGTACCGATCTTCAAGTTGTTACAAAAAGATCAAACGGTGGTATGGAATGAAAACTGTCAGGCCGCGTTCGAGAAAATCAAGCAGTATTTGCAAGAAACTCCAGTGCTGATTCCTCCGGTACCTGGAAGGCCTTTGTTCATGTATATGACAGTGTTAGAAGATTCGATGGGCTGTGTCTTGGGCCAGACTGATGAGTCAGGGAAGAAAGAACACGCAATCTATTATCTAAGCAAGAAGTTCACTGATTGCGAGAGTCGTTACTCTCCCTTGGAAAAAGCTTGTTGTGCGTTAGCATGGGCCGCCAAGCGTCTGAGGCAATACATGATTTGTCACACTACGATGCTGATTTCTAAAATGGACCCCATCAAGTACATCTTTGAAAAGCCAGCTCAGACAGGAAGATTAACCCGATGGCATATGCTCTTATCAGAGTACGATATCCAGTATGTTGCTCAAAAATCTATCAAAGGAAGTATCTTGTCAGAACACCTCGCAGAGCATCCTATGGAGGATTATCAACCACTCAAGTTCGATTTTCCTGATGAAGATGTGATGTATATTCAGCGCACGAAACCAGAGCCTGGTCCGGAAGAGGGTCCCGAGCCGGGAACCCGCTGGGAGATGATGTTCGATGGAGCATCAAACAAAAACGGACATGGCATTGGAGCTGCTCTGAAAAATCCAACTGGAGGGTACACTGCGATCACAACCCGACTTTGCTTCTCATATACAAATAGCATAGCAGAGTATGAAGCCTGCATCCTAGGGTTGGAAGCTGCCATTGATCTCCGCATCAAAATCTTGGAAGTATTTGGTGATTCTACTTTGGTGATATACCAACTCAAAGGAGAATGGGAAACCAGGGATGAAAAATTGATCCCTTATAAGACCCACATCTTAGAAATGGCTGAATATTTTGATGAAATTACTTTCAAGCACGTACCAAGGGCAGAAAATCACATTGCTGATGCGCTAGCCATGATGGCATTAATGTGGAAAGTCCAGTTTGTCAACGAGGCACCTCTGATTCGCATCGAAAGAAGGACAGTACCCGCATACGTCATGGGAATAGACGAAGAATCTAATAAGAAGCCATGGTTTCATGATATCAAGAATTTCCTCTAAAATCAAGAGTATCCCGCTAACGCGTCCACAATTAACAAAAGAGCAATACGAAGGTTGTCATCTAAATTCTTCATCAGTAATGGCGTCTTGTACAAGAGAAATCATGACATGGTCTTACTCCGATGCGTCGATGAAAACGGGGCAAATCTCATAATGACAGAAGTACATGAAGGAACCTTCGGCACCCATGCGAATGGCCACGCCATGGCTAGGAAAATCTTAAGAGCAGGATACTTCTGGTTAACTTTGGAGACGGATTGCATACTCTTCGCTCGAAAGTGTCATAAATGTCAAGTTTATGCCGATAAAATGCATGTCCCTCCACATCCTCTCAATGTGATGACATCACCTTGGCCTTTTGCAATGTGGGGTATAGATATGATTGGGTCCATAGAGCCAAAAGCTTCCAACGGTCATCGCTTCATTCTTGTCGCAATCGATTATTTCACCAAATGGGTGGAAGCAGCGTCATATGCAAACGTGACAAAGCAAGTGGTTGCACGCTTCATCAAAAAGGAGATCGTTTGCCGATATGGTATCCCTAACCAGATCATCACTGACAATGGGTCGAATCTAAACAACAAAATAATGAAGGAACTTTGTGACGATTTTAAGATCAAACATCATAATTCGTCTCCTTACAGACCTAAGATGAATGGCGCAGTTGAAGCTGCAAACAAAAACATCAAAAAGATAATACAAAAAATGGTCGTAACTTACAAAAATTGGCATGGGATGCTACCATTTGCTTTGCACGGATACCGAACATCAGTGCGCACTTCGACAGGGGCAACTCCCTTTTCTTTAGTGTACGGGATGGACGCTGTGCTACCCATTGAAGTCAAAATACCTTCCTTGAAGATCTTGACGGAAGCAAAGTTGGACGAAGACAAGTGGATAAAAGAAAGGTTTGATTCATTGAATCTCATTGACGAGAAAAGAATGACAACCATGTGCCACAGTCAAATATATCAACAAAGGATGGCCCGAGCGTTCAACAAGAAGGTTCATCCCAAAGAGTATAGGGAAGGAGAACTTGTGCTTAGAAAAATCCTACCAACGCAAAAAGATATGCGTGGCAAGTGGATGCCCAACTATGATGGCCCTTTCGTTGTAAAGACTGTTTTCTCCGGAGGATCTCTGATTCTCGAAACTATGGATGGCGAACAACTCAAGTATCCCATCAACTCGGACGCAGTAAGAAAATACTACGCTTGAAACGAAATACCTAGAAAGGGGATTTCAGTGCCTCGACAAGATGAAAGCCCAATATTTGAAAGCTAGCAGATGCTGGGGCAGAGTCCTGTGCAGAATATTAGAAGAAAGGTCAACGCCTGTTGTTCTCGTCAGAAGCAGCAAAACAAGTGAACTGGCAGTCGGAAGGACCGGATTATTATGGGATTCCGTAACCTTTTCTGTTGCCATTTTTTCAAACTTATAAAATTCCCAAGGCTTTGCCTTTTGTAAAGCTCTTGTCTATCAATAAAATCAGATTTTTGGCCAAATCATTGTTATGATCCGCTATTTTTGTTATGCAATTTCACTCATTTGTTAATAAGAATTTTTCATGAAAGCAAAGTGTTTTGAAAAGCTTAAAGTATTGTTTTGTAAAAAAAATGGGAAAACATGATTTGACAAAATGTTTGAAAGTTCTAGAGGTAATGCGATGATATTACACAGTTCTCGAAGTTGTGGAAGTGGTTGTTGCCTTTGACCAAGTTAGAGGTGTCTGACAGCAATTCTAGCTCTTAAGCTAAGACTTCTTTTCTGCAGAATTACGAAGATATTATTGAGAAAAGATTGTTATCTACACCAAAGAAGGAAGCGTCGCCTGACTTAAGACATTTTGAAACTCAGCGTGACGAGTTCTCTCTTTATTTTGCTTTCCTTTGTTCCTACGGGTCGTTTTGCGTCTTGCATACAACATCATGCCAACATACGCATTTGTTTGCATTCCTGCCATTGAGATCCTTCGGTCATTACCTTTATCTTCGACTTGTTATTACAAAATTCGCTTCAAAGTCGACATCCTGGGGTTCCTTATTTTCGTGGGGAAGCTAGTGGTGACTAGCAATATCCAATTTACACCAACAGGGGGGTGTTACCAATTTTCATCTTCGATTTGGTCGTCACCAACTAAATTTTGAAAACTAGTGGTCACTAGCACACGTTTAGAACTAATCATGATCGGTATCTTGATTTAGTTCTTACCAACTATTGATCAAACCCAGTTGTTACTGATTCTGTTATAAAGCAAACCAATTGTTATTGGAGTCCCTTTGATTCGGTTTTCACCAATTTGGCTAAAAATCTAGTGGTTACTAGTATTGCCCCCTAAAAACCAATGATCGTTGACATTGGAGTTGGTCGTCACCAAAATTCCCTAAAAGTCCAATGATTATTGGCATTACCTTCAGATCCAATTGTTATTGGTACCCTTTGATTCGGTTAGTACCAATCTCTATAAGTCTAGTGGTCATTAGCCTTGTTTGGAAAACCTAGTCGATGCTAGTCTTACCTTCAGAACCAATTGTTATTGGTACACCTGGTTTGGTCGTCACCAATTAGCCCAAGTCCAATAGTTATTGGCGCCACTTAAAGCAGGTTGTTATCATCACTTCGGTCTGGTCATTACCAAACTCTTTAAAAATCCAATGGTCATTGGTCTCCTAGATTAAGTCGTCACCAAATTTTCCAATTAAGTTTGGTGGTTACTAGCATAGTCCCCTCCAATTGTTAATGGTATATCCCGATTTGGTCATCACCAGTCTCCTCTAAGACCAGTGGTTACTGGCATTGCTTGAAAACTAATCATTATTAGTCGGTTGTTACCAATCCCCAGCCAGAGCCCTGTTGTTTTAACAACATTGCTTGGAATTCCCAATTGTAATTGGAACTTTGATTTGGTCGCCACCATATCCCCAGGAAGTCTAGTGATATTTAGCACTTCTTGGAAACCGTTATTGTTTGGTCGTCACCATATCCCCAGTAAGTCTAGTGGAAGCTAACACTGTTTGAAGCGATTTGTTGTTCTGGTCACCACCAGTCTCCCTAGTTGAAGCTTTTGCTTTTCCAGTCGAGTCTCAGAAAACTAATGGATACTAGTTTCCCCGGCGTGTCCGGTCTTGTTTCTAACCTTTTCCTGAAGATCCCGTTTGAACTCTTCGTTATAGGAAATTTTCTCATCTGGTTGTCCTCAGTGAGACTCATGTCTTCGTTCCATTTTTTTTCCCCGGTGAAGGTTTGCTTCTCCAGTGGAATTGTTCCCCAGCAAATTCCTCCCCAGTGGGTTCTTTCCCCAGCGTGGTTTGCGCTTCTTTTCTTTCGTATCACCAGTGAAGAATTGTCTTATTCCCCGGTGGGCTTCCTCATCTGGTTGTCTCCAATGAGGTTTGTGTCTCCTTTTCCCCAATGAAGATGCGTCTTCCCTGGTGGAATTTGTGTCTCCCGTGTGAAAGATTTCCTCGATAAGCATCTTTAGTCATGTCTGAACTATCTTGCTTACTTGGTCTTGAACCTTTCCCCAATGTGTCGAGTCCTCGTGAGTGGTTACTCGTTGTATTGTCATTCTTTTATATTTGTGTATGCATTTGTCTTACATTTAAGCATCATAAAACACCATTTAAACTCATTTGCATTTCAACATTTGTCCTTTTGCATACCATTGGATCTAAGGGACAAAATTTCTGGTTTGCTATATTTAAATACCTTTCACTATGATTCAATGAGGATTGTCATTTCTCATTGTCATCTAGTGAAGATATTTAAATAGGGGCATCTGTTGCACCCTAAATTTTGACCCCTTAGATCCTCATCATCATTGTAGGATCATATTTGCTTGATTAACTAACCTTAACACATTTTCAGTTTGTCTTTTGTTAAGTTGCAGATGAATTAGGGATCCGTACCGTCAAAATCGAGGCTTCGATGGTTTGATCAATCAATGTTTTGGATTGATTAAACTTCAAACAAGATCAAGAATACCACATTGGGTCAAGTATGAATTCAATTTGAGGTGGTCACCCGGGGATTGAGAATAGTGCAATTTGAGGCACCCGATTAGGGTTTTCGATTAGAAAAAGTCAACTGTAGTTTGACTTTTGATTCAAAGAGTATTCCAAGGGCGGGATCAAGGTCCATTAAGCTCCTATGGCTTAGTAAAGTCCATCCAAAGAGTTTCAAGTCCTCAGGATGTCCGGATCACCAACGGGCGACTCGGTAGACACCGATCGATCGAAAAGTTGACCGAAAAGTCAACTCTCCAACAATAAGGAATTTGACTTCAAGGTGTGAATGAAAAATGTTCCTTATATCATATTACACCTCCCCATAAAATTTCATGACCATTGGATCAAGGGTTAGGAAGTAATTGCAAAAATCAGGAATTAGGGTTTCGAAAGGGGCAAAATCATAACTCCTCAACCACACATCCAATTGAAGTGGTTCTAAGCTTGTTTGAAAGGTATTGACAAACCCTAAAAATGTACCACAGTGGTACATATTCAAAAAATGCATGGAATTGGAGTTATAGTAAAAATCATTTTTCAAAGGTAAAGGACTTAGTGAAATTTCACAAATTCTGGCCATACAAACCACTTTTTCAGAACTTTGAAGGGTTTTTCAACTTAGTTCCATCAAGAATTTGGAAATTCCCAAAACATGAAAGTTGTAGAGATACATGAGGGCTTTCTAATAAGTAAAATAAATCCTCAAGAGGATTTGTGAGCTAAGAGTTATGGTACATGGAAGTTGGGCTTGTCACACTTAAAATTACCTTGGCCAAGCTTCTCAAAATCAGTTTTTCACAACTTGGACTATCCTCAACCCTTGGATTGTAATTCAAACTGATAATGTGAGGTGTGGATAAGGAGAAAACCAGAAAAGGAGTTAGTTTGATGAGCATGGCAAGTTGGTAACAAGTGGATATTAAAATAATCATTAAAACCATGAAAGAGAAACTTTTTCAAGCAATGTTGGGCAGCTGCAGTCCCCTATCTCCATAGCCATCCCATCCTTCCCATCTCAGCTGATATTGGCTCAGCATTGGTCCATGGAGCTGATGTGTTGGAGCTGCTACAAATATTTGGCAAGATTCACTTGAAAATCTCAAATCTCCCTCCAAAAGTGGTGAAAAACCAAATCTGCCCCAAGCTCCTCATGACCTATAAATAGAGGTTTCTCCATACTCTATACACCACACCAAAAATATCCCAAGCATCATAAACATATAGTTCTCCTTCTTTCCCTTCTTGCTTGTAAGTGAAGAAAAGTCACAAAAACACTAAATTAGCCACTTTCCATTTTTCACACCAATCCTTTGTCTAAACCCAAAAACACTTCAAAGACCATTCATACAACTTTAAAGTGGCCATTTGAAGCTGTTCCCATTGTTACATTTCTCAGAAAAGCCACCAATCTAAAAGTCAACCCTCACACCCCATATTTTGACTTTTACGCATTTTAAGAGCCGAATCACTACATAGGCCTTTTCCACCTGTTTAAACCATTCACACACCTCATATATATTGTGTTTCAACTTCCAAAACACAAAAAGTTAGTTGGGAGGCTCATTACTCAAACTATCCTAAAAAATTACATATTGCTTCAAGAGGAAGCAAGCTTTAAGTTTGTGCTAAAGAAGAAGGTCTCTGTTTTTCTCTGCTTCCAGCTTACTCAAGACTTGCCTACAAGAGGTATGTGATGTCTAAACTCTTTATTGATCATACATTGCCATGTTTATCATTTTTGAGATGCTTGTTGTAAAAAAAATACCATTGTTGTCCCATGCTAGCTCTTTGTCAAGAATTTAGGTTTTGTATCTATGGTAGGTGCTTTTGTTAAAGTATTTTATCCATGAATGATATGTTGATGATGTACCAAGATTGTACCTAGATGTCATGCCTAACTTTTTTTTGAAGTGTTGATCTATATGGTAGTTTTTTTTTGTATCCAACATTGAAATATAAGGTGCTTGCCCTAGAACTATCAACTTAGTTCATTAGTGATGTTTGGATGATTAGTAAGTTGTTCATAACATCCCCCTGCCCTAGATCATGTTTGAATCTATTGTGACACTTGTTTTTACCATTATCATGAGTCTTGGTGTTGGAATGGTTGTGCTTACTATGTTTTATCTCAAAGTGTCTCAAATGTGTTTTGATATGTGTTGGTCATGCTCATACCATTTGGAACTTGTTAACATTTTGAGAACTTAAGATTTGAGTTGATTGAGGGCAGTTAGGAGATTTTGCTATCAAGATTGGATAGACCTACCAGTTCTGGTTTTGGAGGATTTTCTGTTTGATTTTAGGTTGTAGATTCACTTGTTAGCATGATTAATGAATGTATGTTATACTTGCCAAATTGCCCTACTTGCACAAAACTGTTTCTCACTTCTAATTACATTTTTTAAAGCCTCAGTTATACTACCAACTTATCTTTTTCTGCTCCAACTGTTTTTTGCTATATTCATGTGCATAGAATCATCAGCCTACTTATTTTAGGGTTGTATATATTGTCACATTGCCTCAACTGCTGTAAATTTGTCAGCTGCCTGTTTGAGTGTGTTTCTTCACATTTCATAAGCTTCAATAGTGCCATATGTTGTTTAATGTTGATTTGGTGTAACTTTAAGGCATGAGCATTTTCTTTTGCATATTTATGGTATGTACATGACTTTTGTTGCATCAAAAACTCATTGTCATAAAAAATGCCTTGATATACCAAAACCTGCTTCAAAACAACCGCCACCTTCCAACTAACATGTCAATTCCTGTGCCAGCCACAAAAAGCTCAAGTTATATGCATGAACTCATTACTTATTACATTTTTGATGTGTGCATTTAATTAATTTGGTCTATTCTTGCCTGTTTCACAAATTTCACTTCTAAATTGCAATTTCAAAACAAAAATCTGCCATGAACACATCAAATTCTTTTCTGCTTGCTCAATGCTGTTTTTCTGAGCTGAGACTCATTAGTCTTCACATTTAGGATGTACTTATGCTATATTTGTCAACATGAGGCTACTTGTTTATAGGGTGACCAATTTGTACTACATTGCTGCCCAAAACAGTTTTGAAATCACAGTCACACACATTTCTTCTTTTTCTGTTTGAATTAGGGATAGCTCATGAACATATGGCCTCTAGATAAGGTGCCTGGTATCTGCACATGGTTTATTTATCTTTGTGAATGTCATGTTGTGTTTAGCTTGACAACCTGCCTCCCATGTTTAACACAATTGCAGCTTGATAGCCATTGTTTGATTCTGTGCATTTCATGACCATCTTAGGTGCTAGAATCATTTCTTAATATATTTGGGACCTGTATGTAGCATTTTCCCATCCTCAATCTGTTCCAATTCAATGTTGATTCTAAAATTGCAAGTTCATGAGTGTTTGAGCAGTTGATTTATGATCTTCATTTCCATGATGTTGAGGAGTGTTTTTGAAGTATAAACATGTTCAATATGATGTTTTTAGGATGTATGCAAGGTCTGTTCACTTCAATTATGTCTGCTACTTAATCTAGCTTTCAAACTTGCAAATTTTCTCCAACCTCACTTCTTAAGGGCATAACTGTCATGTTTTTGTGTTTAAGTCTTGGTATGATGATTGTTATAAGCTTGTTTATCATTGCCTTTCAAGTGTGTTGGTGGATGTTTCTTTGATCTGTTTTTTTCATGTTCTACTTTGGTATGCACACATGAGGACCTGTTTGTTTTAACTTCCCACCTGCTGTCATTCATGCCCTTACTGTTTTACTTGCTAGTTTGGAGTGATTTTTCAGAGGTACATAGGTTTGCCTTTAGGGAGAGGGTTGTCATGAGGGTCTTGAGAGTTGCTTAGCACAGTCAGGTTTCTGTTTAAATTAAACACCTTTAGTTTGCATTGAGTTTTCTGCTAGGCTTTGGTGAGAGCAGGCTGGTCAGGCTTAGAGTGCTAAGTTTCTGTTTCTGTTTTTGTTGTATGCATGAAAAAGTAAGATTGTTGTTGGTTTGCTCTTGAGGTGTTAGGCTGTTGGTTAACAGGTTAGTTTGATGCTAGGACTGTTGTCCAACCTTAGCTATCATTTTCAAATTACTCATCATTGTTGCTTTAGCTTTTTGAGTCCTGTTGGGGTTTAGTAAGTGTATTGGAGTAGGATAAACCATTTTAACATTTTCATGTTCTTGAGATACAGCCATTGTGAATCCTAGCCTTGGCTTTTGTACAACAAGTTTCTAACCTCTTTGTTAAGATTACAACCTAACAGTTTGTTTCATGATAGCAGTAGGTTCATTCTCTTAAGACTCATCATGAGTCTGATGTTCTAGGCATAAGCAGACCTGTATTAGTCTTGGGCTCACACTTATTGTTTGCTGAGTTTATAAAAGTAGAACTATAACCATTTGAACTCAGGCCAGTTTGTAGTCAGTTAGTGACTTAGTATAGAGTTTGACTTAATGCTCTCTTTGCTATCCACATTTCCTTTAAGTAATCTGCCATTTAGGATCCTTATCAGGTTTGTGTTTAGTCATTTAAATTTCATCTGGAAATCAACTCAGTACCTTGTGCATCTTTTTCAGTTCAGCTTGGTTGTAGGATTTTCACTTTTGTTGTATTGTTACCAAAGTTCTTAGTGAATTGACTGATATGATGAGATACTGTCAGCACCTAGCAATCTCAGTTGCTCACACTCCCTCACCATTTGCATGTGTGTCTGCCATATAGATAAGATGCAGCTACTGTTTTGATTTTAGCAAGCAAAACAAACACCAAACTTCAAAACCAACTCACACCATCTTTGCAACTCACTTGCCTTTTTTTGATACAAGCGTGCTTTGATTAAAACTTTGTTTGGAACTTATTCAAAATCACTTTTGAAAGTTGCTTGTGCCTGGCCCAACCTTAGATTACATCAGCTACATACCATGTTCATCAAAATGCATTTTGAAGCTTAGGCTTGCATGTTCTATTGTATTTGAAGTTGTGGATGTTATTTCAAGAAATTAATCATGTCATTGGATTCCTCATCAAAAATCACACGCAATTGACTAAGATTTCACTCAAATCCATGTTGTTTTGATAGAGTTTCAATCTTTCACGCATTTAGTTTTGTTGGTTTGTTTGTTGCCCAGTTTTCATGCGCCTTGTTAAGTATTTATATTTATGGGGTGGCTTTCATCAACGAATGTATAGCCACTCCAGTGGTAAGAACATATTCCTAAAACACGCCTTGTACCTACATGTCCTGGGTTCCTGGGTTCTACCCCTGAGGAGGGCAACCCTTTTATTTATTTTTGTATTTTTTTCATCCAAACTTTGAAAATTCATATCTCACTCATTTTTAATCATTTTGAACCCATTCTTTTTGCACTGTGTTTGTCTTGATGTCTACTTTCATGTGATATTTTTTAATTCCATGTTTGTTCAAATTTTCATGCCTTTTGGTTGCTTGTAAGTTTCCTTTGTATCGAGATCGTTATCTCCCGTATGCAGTTGAATTTCTTTTTCACCATGATCATTTGTGTTAAGATATTTATTCATTCTCACTCCTTTTATGTTAGTAAACATGTTAGGGCTTTCTTATTTGGTTGTTACCATAAAATATCCCTTTTATCTGTGTTTACTTTAAGGCGCGATCCGTCGATGCGTTTCTTACTTGATTACTTGCCTTGATTGTCATCCATACACTTTCACTTGTGACATATTCTTTTGTTGGTTGTTACCTTTATACTTTCATCATATTTAATTGGTTAAGTGATTTCATTTCCATGTCCCCTCCCAAATCATGCGGTTTAAACTGATTTAATTGTGTTTAATGGTTATCTATGCATTGTTGTCACATTTACTATGCTTTGAACTTATGACTCGCCCATCTTCAAATTGTGATTTGTTTATGTAGTAATAACCTTCATCATGTTCCAATCTCTGTTAAAATGAGCCCTCAATCTTTGTTAAGATGATTTATTGGTCGTAACCCTTGGTATCATTTAAAGTATCTGCTTATTGTAATATGCATGCTTACTTGTCTTAAATCTTATTTCATCTTGCTTTATTAAATACTTCTTTCCCCAAGTGATGGAACTTTCTAGTTCTCATCCAAGTTGCCTCTCTCACTCTCCTTCCAAAGGAAAAGTCTCTCCTTTGACCCTTGTGTCATTGGATAGCTCAATTATCCCTCTTGACTTTGTGAAGTCATCTTCAACCCTAACTTAGTTAAGTTAGAACCTTCAAACCATTAGACTTTGCTTTAAGTCTAGAAAACTCACCTACACTAGGAGTGTTCTTCAACTAGAACCCTAGGATAGAGTTTGTAAACTCTATGTGAGAATCATAATAATGATTACTTACTCCCCTTTCTTGAGAGTTCAACATAGATCTAGAGAGTTTTGTAAAACTCTATACAAACATTGTTATGTTTGTTCCCCTTTTGAACCTTGATCATAATCAAGTGTTCTTTAACCCTAGTGAGGTGAACTACGATTGCTCTGATTCTATCCTAGTTAGGATACGTAGGCAGAGGACGCGATATCTTTGCGAGCAAACTTAGAAACTATCTTTAGGTTTTAACCTATACCTCTTACCCAACCCCAAACCTTAGCAAAAATTTACCAAATTTAGCATGCAAACAAACAAAAGGTTCCTGTAGAGTACTACAGATGTTTAGGATGTGAAATACCTACCCTATGCATAACCAACCCCCGATCCCCAAATCTCTTAGCGTTGTTGTTACATCGCGAAAAGGGTTTTTCTTTCTTTAGACCTTTCCTTTGGATAAATTAAAGTCCGGTTATGAATTTAAGAATTTAGATTCAAGTTAATCAATAGCTTGGTATCACGATTCTCACCGCAACACCATGTCCACATTATACTTGTACTGCTTGATGAAGGCTCCACCCAGATCATTAAAAGTTCGAATCTTCGTACTATCCAACCCCATGTACCACTTGAGTGCAGCGCCTGTTAAACTATCTTGGAAATAGTGAATGAGCAGTTGATCATTGTCAGTTTCTGCAGACATCTTCCTGGCATACATAACAAGATGACTTTGAGGGCGGGTATTCCCTTTGTACTTCTCAAAATCGGGGACCTTGAATTTCGGCGGAACCCTGACATTTGGAACCAAACATAAGTCAGAAGCACTTTTTCCGAACAAATTCTTCCCACGAAGGGCTCTCAATTCCTTTTGCATTTCGGAAAATTGGTCTTGAAATCTATCCATCCTTTCTTTAAAACCCACAGTTTCGCTGGGTGTCATATGGAGAATTGGTTCGTCTAGGATATGTGGAGTAATATTCACACGCGGAGGTGCACTAGTCATGAGGATAGTAATTGCAGGAATGTCTTAAACAGTGGTTGCGACAGGAACCTCGGGAACAGGTGGACGATAACCGACCGGAGTGAAATAAGGAGGCATCCCCCACGGGAAACCTGGCGGCATGCTGTAGGTTACTTCAGCAAAAGTAGACACCACTGGGATCGGTGCTGACACAACTTTGGAGATAACAGTCCTTGGAACATCCTGATTGTTGAGTGCATACTGGTTGGACAGAGCTTCAACTAAACCATTCAACCTTTCCAAATTTTCCTTCAGGTTTGCAACTTCGTCACGGAGCACTCTGTTCTCTTGTTCCAATTGATCCATCTTTTGACACTGACTGGCTCGAGTGCTATACTGGTGATTCAGCTTTTCTGTGAAGATGAAGCAAGAGTGAGACCCCCCAGAATGCAAAGGATGCTATGCTGATGTAAAATGCAAAATGCAAATGCAAGAATGCAAAAAATGAAAGGTTTCATGGAATTCAAGTATTTATAAATATTACTGAATACCAAAGAAAACTTATTTATTATTTTTTTGATATTGATTACAAATGAACATTCCCATAAGAGTCCTGACCCAATAGCTAAATAAAAGCTAATAAAGTCCTAAGGAAGTCCTTCATCGTGCTTGTTGGTTTGTTCCTCCACTTGGATCTTCTTGAAGATAAGTGGTCCATAATCGTCTTCTAAGGAGTAATAGAGGAAAATAAATCCTCTATCTCTTGTTGGAAAGTAAGGGAGGAAGCCCTTGTTTACTTGGATCTTCAATGTTGATTTGAGCTTCTATTGATCTTCAATAATAAAGGAAGCCTCTCGTATTTGCCTTTTGAGTTTTCCTGATTCTTGAATCAATGTCCTTAAACTTCCTTAGGTCATCCAAGTTAGGACTCTTAAAAGAATATTTCAAAATGTTTTTCTTTTGTAATCCATATTGGTTCTATAATGTTTATAAATAAAACTGAATTCCATGAAACCGATGCAATATGATGCTATATGGATGCAACAAACACAAGTAAGCACATAAGGAAACACAAAGATAAACAAACAAAAGCCCTAGGTTTGCAACGAGCATGGAGTCAAAGGGTATACCCATTCCCAAAGGACACGGACTAAAGGTTGATTGTACCTGCAGAACAAGGTTCTAATAAGGTTCCCAAAGTCATTAGCTCATATTTCGGATATTATCAACTTCCTAATTACTTGGTGATTAATAATATTCTCAAGAGAACTTCTTTTGAGTGTAGCATCGCATAGCACTATTTCGGGTGTACTCCCTCATAGTCCCGCACTACATCTTAATAAAGGCTAAAGTGGGGTTAGAGGTAACTATGTTCCTCAATATCATAGACTCCAATCGACTATAGTAAAAGTTTTCACGATTACTCGTTCAACCGAACCATTTTCGAAACGGTCTCAACTGAGCGTGATTTTCAAGTCAACTTGGTCGGAATTCAACTCCCTATAAGTCTCGTCGAACATATCACTATCCTATCTTAATTTCACTCAAATCCGGGTGTAGGACTTTGTCTCACCACTCAAAGATTAGCCCCAAAGCAATAGATAAACAAGTATACAAATAACAGGTATAAAGCAATAAACAAGTAAAAACAAGTTAGGGGAACCCACTAGAAGATCCCCAGTGAAGTCGCCATTTCTGTCGCGGTGAAATTTGGATACCAAACTATTAATTAGTTTGAATCTTATTCATTTTGCAACCGATCTTTGATTTTTCCAAAGGAAAGGATAAATATCGAAATTCCCACAATGCAATGCAATAGCAAGGTTAGAGAGTTTTAGGTTCGGGGGTTGGTTAAACTTAGGGAAGGTACTAGCATCCTAAGTTTTTGTAGTACTCTACAGGAACCTCTTGTTTTATGTTGTTTATTTGCTATGTGTTTATCTGCTTAAGGTATAAAAGACCTAGGGGTTTATTTCTAAGTATACTCGATAAGATGTCGCATCTTATGCCTACATATCCTTACGGGAGTGGAATCAGAGTATTTGTAGTTCTCCTAAAGGGTTTGAGGAGTTCTTTGACTGTGGTCAAAGTTCCTACGAGTTTAGGGTAGTTGGTTGATTGATTTTAGGAGAAGAGATGCGTTATCATTTTAAGGGAGATTTAACTGCCACAAATTGTAGGAATGTAGTCTTTGCATCGTCTTAAGAGAAGGGCTCAAGTACTCGGATAGGGATTGACGAGGTACGCCTCTATCTCTCTTAAGGCAAAGTTCCTACAGTATTGATTGTATTGTTGTGGGGTGGAGATTCTATCTCGCTTAAGATGATTGACATCTTTCTCTATCGTGTTTGAATGTTTGAATACTGAGTTGTATTGTTTTCCTACGTAGTAAAGATAAAGACAAAGGTCCTCCTATGGGGTAGGATCTATCTTAAGAGATCGACTTGAATGAGATCAAGGATCGTAGGGGAAAATGATGCAAATGATGCATACGCACGATTGTTGAGATCATGCGCAGATTCTTCCTTTGGACGAAATGTAAGGCAGGAATATAAATGACGGTAATGTTTAAATTGCGGAAAATAAAATCATACATACGCATGAAAGCGCTGAAGTGTGTGAGAGTGAATGTGTCATGAAGTGTAAGCGTGCTCGATTGAATTGATTAAGGATGGGATTGATTTTAGGCGAGTCTGTTTTTAGGCAAGAAGTTGTTTAGAAGTTATATTATTTTGGTGAGATTTAAGTTGTCTAAATTAATCTACAAAGGTTAACTTTAAAAAGGAATTGCTCAGATTTTCTCATAAAAAAGTTGCCTAGATAAATTATGAAGATAAGTTTTATATTATTTAAGAAAAGGTTTGCCAAAAAGAGTTCAGTTATGGTGTAAATTAATTTTAATTAAGATTAAGAGGGTTTCTTATTATAACAAGATAAATAGTTAAACCGAAAGAAATTGTTTATTATTCTATAAAAGTTGTCACCATAAATTAAATATAAGTTATATAAGGGATTTTTTTAATATTGAAAGTTTTAATCCAAATTAACAAATTTTATTAGAATAAAGCGGTTTTGTTATTATTAATAAATAAGTATTAGTTAAGTAAATTGTGAAAATGGTTTTTTACTAATATATTAGTATTTAATAAAAGGTTATCAAATTATTTTAAATGAAATAAAGTTCAAATAGTGATTAATTAAAATGGTTAAAAAGGTTTTAGTTATTTTAAAAGGATTAGAGAAAAGATTGTTAATTAATTAATTTGAAAGAATAATGATTAGGTTTAATTAAAAAGATTAGCGGTTATGAGAGTTAATGGAGAGATTAGTGTGGTGTTGTGGATTAAGTGTTGTGTGTGTGAGTGTACAGAGTTAAATTACGTAAAAAAAAAATAGCAAAAATAAAAAAAAAAGAATAGTAAACCCTAATTTCCCCAAATTGGCCCCTCCCCCAAAACGCGATCTTCTCCTCTCTCTTTCCGCCGCAGGCTTCTACTCTTTCTCTCTCTCAAAATCTCGTCTGCCTCTCTCCTTCGATCGCTCTTATTTCTTTTTCCTCGCAACAACTATAAATCAGGATCACGACATTATAGTGATAAAATATCTTGTCCAGCCTTGGAATGTTCCCGTTTTAATCTGATTAAATGCAATTGTCTCTTCTTGTAGGTCTGACTTGGAAACGGGATTGGAGCGGTATTGAAGGCTGCAATTGAATTCGAGACTGCTGAACAGATTGACTGTGTTGTTGCTGTGTTGTTCGAACAATGTCAAACCTTCAGGTTTTTCCATCGACTTTTCCTAGTCACACTATTATAGTAATATTTGAAGCCCTTAGAAGATAGATGCTCTGTCAATTATATTTCGAAAAAAGGGTCTAATCTGGCTTATTGCTTATGCAGGAGAAGTAGCAGTTGATGGTGATGAGGGAGCGCCGGTAGCAGGTGCAACCGTACGAGTGCTTTTGGCCGTATGTGAAACAGG
Organism: Lathyrus sativus; assembly: GCA_963859935.3. Lineage (NCBI taxonomy): Eukaryota > Viridiplantae > Streptophyta > Magnoliopsida > Fabales > Fabaceae > Lathyrus > Lathyrus sativus. Next base: position 648,583,993 of record OZ012741.1, read on the forward strand.
TCCACCCTATTGAGGTTGTGTTTCAGTAGTACGCTTTCCCGAGTTCAAGGCCTTGAGGATCTTTAAGTCCAGGTGGTCGTTGCGAATTCTTGGTCTGATATATAATTGAAGATAAATTGTTCTTGGTTTTGTTAATAGGGTTGGAAATTAAACTCCAAGAATCAAAACAGCTGTAGCATCGAAGATATTACGGATGAATTGGAGGATGAGGTTACCGATAAGAGGGGATTTGCATATGGTTCTGAGGTTGTGGAGCTGCAGGAGTCGCCCTTTGGAGGTTCTTCCACAAACCGTGTTGGTCATGATGAATGACTTGAGGCAGCATGAGGTACATAACTTATGCCGTCAAGAAGGGTGATTGAGGGGGCTGCCCAGGACAACCATTTAGCACGTACTTGGGAATAGGCTTAGTGATGAGGGATATTATTTGGTCATTGTATCACAATTGTTTGAAGTTGATACTGAAGGTTGGCTATCTATGCCAATGCAACCTGTTTGTCATCTTCTGGTAATCGTGTCTCATGATGTTGAGTTGTTCTTGAAACTGTAACTGTATGGCTGTTCAATGATTTCCTTCTGTTTTTGTTGCATTGCAGATCATCAAAAAGGAGTAGCTTTGATCGCGTAAGTAGCTGCTCAGTATTCATTGTTTTCATACTAGTATTTTCCGCATTAATGACAGCATTAGCCACTGACACTTTAAACTTTTGCAGACTCATAACTTTCCCTTCCAAAGTACCACGCATTAACTACTTTCTGCTGACCTAACATATGCGCTCTATCCATAGCCTGAAGATCACGCATAGGATTCCAGTCATGCTCCACAAATACAAGGGTATATGCAGATGTAAGGTTCAAACCAAGCCCACCCACATGAGTCGTGAGCAACAAGACATCAATGGTAGGATCTTAATTGAAAGCTCTTATAATTTCAAACCGCTTATCGCAAATATGTGACATTTTCCATGTGTGTCTGAAACAAATCTTTTTTGATTATATCCGGGAACGCCTTGTGTTGAGCAAATATCAAAACCCTATGCTGCCCAATGCCAACACTAGCCTCAGAACCTAAAACATCAATTCCAAATCCACACCCTTCAAGAATCTCCTGAAGAGCAACTAATTTTGGAGAGTGATGGAGTTTATGATGTTCTGAAATGGAGTGGAGAGTAAATGAAATCCTCTTAATTGTAATGAGATGATATGCTAGCTGCAGTTTGACAGTAACTCAGTTTTGAATTCTCTTTTCTTTTCAGGTGCATACAGGCTATTCTTCAAGTTGCGTGGCGCTTATGTTTGATACTTCAAGGTCTCCGTTTGACGGCGCTTGGAGGTGATTTGACACCTGCAAGAGCTTTCACATTGCTTTCTCTGTTTGTTGTTCTTCGATTCCCTCTCTTCATGCTTGCTAATATTATACCTCAGGTGGCTAGTGCAAATGTATCATTGAAACGTTTGGAGGAGTCGTTCTTAGCTGAAGAGAGGATACTTCTACCAAATCCAACTCTTGAGCCAGGGTTACCAGCCATCTCAATCAAGAATGGAAACTTTTCTTGGGGTGCAAAGGTAGAGAGGCCAACATTGTCAAATATGAATTTGGATATTCCTGTTGGTAGCCTAGCTGCTGTTGTTGGAAACATAGGAGAAACGGTTGTGTCGTAGCTCGCTTTTGAAATCGGCCCTTTGAATTTCAAGGTGGTGAAGCTCTTGCCTATGGGCCACGATGATAGGTCGTAACGGCGCTTACTCGATGAAATATCCTCGAGGTCACGTAGGTAGTAAGGTGAAGACGGAGCTCATCCTGACAGAATGTAACGACTTCAAGCTTGTTCTTAACAAAAGTGAACATTGAAGTGGCAGCTTTTTAGAATGGTTTGGTTGGATCCGAATTCTATAACCTGGTGTGAAGTTACAACATGATGACCCAGTACTTTTAAGTTTGAATGATTTGTTGGAAAGTAACGTGGTCAAGTCAAATGTGCATTTGTAATTATTCTACTGTAGTCCAATTGTAGCATTTGTCTCTTTGTGTACACTTTTAGATTGAAAATTGTATCCTTTGTTCAATAAACTTGGTCGTTCTTGAATCTGATTTCTCACACTTAAATGGTATGTGCACCTCAAAAGGATTCTTATAAATAGTCCTCCCAAATTTAGCGTGCCTACTCAAACTCAATGAATTCTAATCCTCCTTTTTTGTATCATGGCTTGCAATTCCTATCAAATCCAAATCCTTCTTCACTCTCAATTGATGATTTTAATAGGGAAACGACTAACAACTTTGACTTATAAGATACCGAATCCTGATCTTGAATTTTAACGAGATATAGTCGAAAAGTGCATCCAAAGACATCTTTGGTGTATTGATCCAATAATAGCTCAAGAGTGAAAGTAATGTTAAAAATAAATAACATAATAATAATAAATATAGTGTTAATAATAATAATAATAATAATATCAATGAATATAAAGATAATAAATAAAAACAATAATAAATATAATGGTAAAGACCTAGGACCGGAGCCTAGACCAAGCAGAGATCTTAAGACGACCTTAAGTCAGAATCATTTGGTCATGCCTTAAAATGCTCGACTACGGGAACAAATATCAACTCTACTCGAAATTTCTGCATCTGTAAAAGTTGGTTAGTCGCAAAAACATAAATATCAAAATAAAATGCGCAAAAAGAGGTGAGATCTTAAGGACAAAAATTAGGGTGCGACACTATTGTTCAATTCCAGGTTGAGATTGTTTCCGGGCAAATTAAAGTCAAAGTGGTCTGGACCATTCCGCGTTAAAAAGGTAAAAACTTTCAGGGCAGTTGTCATTGAGGATTTGGAGAGAAAAGACAGCTGGACGGTCAATGGTCAGCGGTTAAAGATTTATCTCATCGGTCATGTGGACCGAGAAAGTTGTGCTTTTCTTTTTGATGTTCCAGTTTGAGCATCATGGACCGTCGAGCTTATTTGACGTTAAACAAGCACTTGTTGAGAGGCACCTCAACATTGTAAGTATTTACATGTTTTTGTTCATTTTATGCATTTTTGAGAAAGTTTGGATGTGGATTTGTGAAGTGGAGCAATGCAGCAGATCCTAAATATACTGTCATGTTTGCTAACATTCGCCTGGCGAGCCTCAGCGAAGCTTCGCTGGCTTTCGTTTGGTGAGTGTGCGACATCAGTTAAAAAAAAGAGGCCTTTGGAATGGGCCACCTGGGCCCATTAACCGTTACATTTTTAATTCTGAAAACCCTAACCTCCCTTTGCCTCGTTTCATTGCCTCACTCTCACATTCCCTCCCAATTTTCTCTCTTGTTTTTCTTGCTGAGAATTCCTCAATTTCAATCCTAAGGTATGTTCTCTTGTTTATTCTTCTTTCAGTTTGTGCATTGTTATTGTTGTGTTCTTCTACTTCTGTGCTTTTATGTCAGTACAATTATGTTGTGGGATCCTTGAATGTGCTTCTGAAATTGTGTTAGGTTAAGAAATCCCTCTCTGTTTTTCTGTGAAAATTAGTGCATGAATGTTCGAATTGCTTCTGTTAATGAGAATGGGGAATAGAACACCTTTGGTATGCATCTAACACAATTGCAGAAGTGCTATTTGTTTGCATTTTCGCACCTTCGCTGGCATTCGCCTGGCGAATGGCTGCGAGCATTCGCCAGGATTTGCCTGGCGAACCAAGGCGAATGCTGCTGATTTTTTTCTTTCCTTACTGTGTTGTGCTGTTAGTTCCCTCTAACTTGTTGTGTGCTTTTTGTTATGTTTGTGTATTTTTGTGTATGCAGAATGGGTCCAAGAATGATCAACCCTCACAAGAGGAAAGCCTCCACCTCTCGTACCGTACCGATCCGCTTCGATTTAGACAGGTTCTGCGGCGCTACTCAAGCTGCTCGCTACCAAACTCTTGAACAGAGGAACATCGTGGCAGAGAAGAGGTTCCAGTTGAGTGACACTGGATCGTACCGTGCTATTGACGCGCTATTTGTAGCTAAAAAGTGGGAGCATCTGATGACTCGTCTGGATGGTTACAATGCTGAAATAGTGCGGGAATTCTATGCAAATGCCATCCCGGATGATGGTGAAGTGTTTAGTTGGGCCTCGACAGTCCGTGGTGTCACGGTAAGGTTTGATCGGCGAGCTATAAGTAATGCTTTGGGTAATCCTCTGTCTCTTTCAGGAAGCCAGATAGATGAGTACCACCGGGATCTGAACAAGCATCGTGATTTGGATGCAATGGTCAGGGATTTGTGCTTAAATGGGCGCAGTGTAGTGCGTAACTCTTCGGGGGTAGCCATTCGGTACCTTAGGACTGATATGAAGCCGCTGGTGCAGCTAATTCTGTTATTCGTTTTAACGAATGTAGTGCCAAGGTCCCACCACAGCTCAATGCCTATACCTATTGCCCACTTGATTCATTCAATCCTGCAGAATGTACAAATTGACATTGCACGCATCATTGCTGATGAGATGCGTGCTGTGGTTTTAAGTGGACGTGGAGGGATAACGGCTCGCAAGAATGCCCCGCTAACTTTCTCGTGCCTTATTATGTCACTTTGTGCTTATGCCGGTGTGAATATCCCTGAGAGGATACATGTGACCATTCCTGCAGCGATTGATGATAAGTATGTTGACAAATTTTGTAGAGCTAGGCCTGCTGTTGGTGAAACTTCTGCTGCCGGTACTGATGCCGGCAGGCGTACCGAGGGCACTCCTGGATCTGGTCAGGCTTCTCCTGCTTTCTCCCCATTTCAGCAGGAGATTTGTACTTATAATTAGGATTGGATGGCCGCTCAGCAACGTGCCACTTGTGATCTGCATGACTCCATGCAGCTTTTGCAGCTGCAGATTCGTGACCCTACCAGCAACCACTCGATGATGACAAGGGAGCGATTCCTTGAGCATGCTGCATGGCCTATGGACAGGCCCAATTTTGGTAGGGGGGAGGATGCTGAGGATGATGATCCTGCTGGTGATGAGGTAGATGATGATGATGACGGTGACGAGGGTGATGAGGATGATGATGATGGTTATGACATGTCTGACGAGGAGTGATTTCTTGTGTGTTTTGTTGTTCACTTTGTGCTACAAAGTAAAGTTTTCTTTTATCTTGTAGTTTTATTTGGTTATTTTATTATGTACTTTGGATTAATTTGAAGTTTTGTACTTGTACCTTCCATGGTACTTTTGACATTATTGGTGTTAGACACCATTTTATGATTTAGCATTTTTATTTATTTGTTTGAGTTTTTAATTATTTATTTTTGGTTTAAAGTTTTATTTTAGTAAGTTTTATGTGAAGTTCTATTCAAGGGTGATTGTAAATATGTTAACACCCTATTGTAGTTTTTTGTTGTAGTTGTGCAAGAATTCTTTCAAGTGGGACAGCGATGATATTATCGTTATCACAAATTTGTTGACAAGGTACTTAGTTACCTTGTTCTAGAATTTAAAATGTTGTAGAACTTGTTATGCTAGGAACAATTTTTGTACCTTTGTTTCTTCTGCAACTCTTTTGATTGATATGTCATTTAGGTCCTATACCACAAATGTAAGAATCCTCCTTTTATGTGTACATATGCTATGGATGGATGATGAATTTTGTGTATGCGTGTAATTCATGCTTTATCTTTTGTTTTTTTATAATTTTGTGGAAGTTCTAGAGAGGATCAAGGCACTTGTTTCTTTTGAGCACAACCAGTTCCAAATACAAATATACCCGTGAGCAGAGAGTATTCGTAAACCTTTTTGAGCCTAAACAGTTGAATCCTTGCTTGAAATAAAGCGAGAGTTCAAAAATCTTGTTCTTGAAACCTTGGAATTTTTGATTAATTGTTCTTTTGCCGTAAAAAGTAAGAGCATTCACTTAAGGGACGAGAAAAGACAAGTTGGGGAGAACGAAAATGTAAGGTGGTAATTTGTCACAACTCTTGAAAAGCTAAGCAAGTATTGAAAAGAAAAGATGAAAAAGAGAAACACTCGTTTTGTGAATACGGTGTAGAAAAAAAAATAGATATATACAAAAAAAAAATATGAAAATGAATGCTTGCTTGGTAGAAAAATATTGAAAAACAAAGTGAGTTGTGAAACATGAGTTGTGAAGGGTTCAAATGAGGAACTTGTAAAACAAAGTCGAAGATGTGTAAATAGTGTACAATGAATGTCTCTTTTGCATCGGAAATGTCGTTTCAATGGCTTTAGATATATCCCTTGTTTGTTAACCAGACCAAGCTACAACCATTTAAGTCCTATGTGATCTTGAGCTTCCATAATTTTGTTGTGAGCATTTAGATATTGTATGAATTGTATAGTATTGCATTGTTCATCATTTGAGTGAATTTTTGTCCCACGCTTGCATGCGTGTTTTGCTTCAATCCTTTTTCGAAGTGGAGTGTTAGAATGACATGTCATGAGATTTAGTTGTTGCTTGAAGCATTGTTTAATTTGTTCTTAGAATTTAGTTCTTGAACATTATCTATTGTGGAATTGTGTAATTTTTTGCCTTGTTGCACATGTTGTGTATTTGAGCCGAATATTTTCACTTGGATTGAATTGGTCTTGAGCAAATCCTCCTTTTTGTTTTGAGAGGCATACTTTGCTTGAGGACATGCAAATAAGTAGTTGGGGAGAGTTGTTAGATCCCAATTATAGTAGATATTTGATTTCTTTTTAGTAGTCTTTTTAATCGTTTTCATCTAATAGTATTTGATTTAGTAGTCGAATTTGTTTAGTTTCATTTTGTTGTGATCCAAGTGAATGACGTTTGTAATGTTGCTGTTAGTGTGCAGGATTGACACTAATAAGAGCACCTTGGGAGACAAGACAAAGCAGTCTGGAGAAGCTGCAAACCAAAGCATTCTCCTGGCGAAGCCCAGCGAATGCCAGCGAATGTTCGCCAGGCAAGTGCTGGCGAGCTAGAGCGAGTAATTCAGAATTAACTCCCAGAATTAAAAGATAGGAAGTTCTCCAGGCGAAGGTTCCAGCGAAGCTTCGCTACCGTTCTCCTGGCGAAGGTGCTGGCGAAGAAGTGGTAGCTTTCCTCATGCAAATTCCAGTAGCAAAACCACCCAAAGTTCGCCTGGCGAGTGAGGCCAGCGAATGTTCGCCTGGAAAGTGAATTGTTCGCTTGGCGAATGCACGATACCTCAGAGGGCGGTTTGCTAGCCAGAGGCACTTTGAAGTGCCAAGTTATTTTTGGTTCACCTGGCGAAGGTCATGGTTCGCCTGGAGAATGTGCGCAGACAACACTTCCTTTTTACTTTATTGGTTGCTTTATATAGCCCATACCATGTACTTGGAAAAGAGATCAATCTTGTAACATAAGAATAAAGCTCTAGAACCCTAAAAACATTAGTTCTTCTTCATTTTGCTATTTTGTGTGCAATCAAGGAGAAGTGGAATCACATCCTTCATCGATTCTTCGAAGTGGATGTTCTTCATCTTCTCCATTTCCTTCTTGTTCAAGCTACCATGAGAATGAGTGGCTAAGTTCTTCTTGTTGTCAAGGTTAGATGTAGGTGATCATCAACCTTTGTATGTAAATGTATTGATCTTCATTTGTATTGTAAACTCTTAGATGATGAATGAATGATGAAAACTTTGCTTTATTGAAAACTCTTTGTGTTGGTTTATGATTGAGAGATATTTTCCAACTCTTAACCTAGGTTTTCATCCATCTTTGTTTTTAAGCTAGAGATAGTTAAGAATGAAGATGTTCACTTAAAATGTTAAACTTTAATGTTATCAATTTGATAGATTGTGTGAGAGATCAACAATGGATCAAAACGGTAAAACCCACAATGTGAGTTAGAGATAATCACATTGAGAGGATGTTGTAAATGAGTTTATTATCTAGATGGAGTTTATAAATCTTGTTGATTAAGCATATGCATGCAAAGTGATCATTGAAACCTAACTTTGGCAATCTTTCTTTAAATCGTCAAACCCTAATTTTTACCGTTGTTTATAACTTTTTATGCAAGATACCGTTTATAAAACCAAACCCTTTGTTTCTATAAAACTACGAATTTAACAACTGTCGTACAACGGCAAAATCTTATATTCCCTGTGGAGACGATAACAAAAACCCGACACTTTACCACTGTCCTAACACTATTCCTTAACACTAACTCCCTAATGACTAACCTTCAATCTCTCACTATCCTAATTCCATCTAACTGTTACTAATAGAAAAATTAACAGTGTTACAATTCAAAAACTAACTTCTTCATGAAATCCTTGAAATGATATTGGATATGTATAGCCAACTATTCCCCAAAATTTCCCCTCATATTTGGAGATCTTACTATTTGAAATACAAACAAAATAAAAAATTGGTTGACTAATTATGGAGATCAACTAATATTCCTAATTCACACGGAAAATCCAGAATATAAACATATCACATAACTGATTCTAATCAAATTTTCAAACTTCCATGTTCAAAGATAACCATAAAAGGAAAGAATATTGTGGCTAGTTAGTTGGGAATCTATAAGCTACCTTTATTGATACAAAGTACCGACAATAACACATTAACACATGCATAAATTTTTGTCCTAACAAAGTAATGTACCTTCCAAAATTAAGTCAAAATCTTGTAAAACACTCTTTGATTATCAACAAAAATTCTCATTTACAATGGTGGTTAACACTGTTAGTTTCTTCCCTTATTTTATTCTATTCCCACAATAATAACAATAGTTATTCAATCAATAAGTTTGTTGAGATGAGAGTTTAAATCAGTTTCAATCCAAAGTTTAAATCTATTAGTTCAGAAAAATGAAAAATCAAGAGAATAATCAATAAAAATGAAAAATGAAAAACTTCAAAAACGTACCGTAAAAATGGTGGAAATGCGCTACAGAATGAACAGACGGAGGCTGTCGAAAACGGACGAACAAACGGCGGTGAAATGAAATGCAGACGGAATGAAGGGAGGACAGCGACGGACGGCGGCTGTCGGACGGAGCGAATGGTCGTTTTTGGTCGTGGTGAATAGGGCAACCAACGTTTGCGAGAGGAGAAAGAAGAAAAGAAGAATACCCGACTGTTATGTTTTTGGAAAAATTTTGGTGGGTATTTTTAAATTTATTCTACTTAAACCTATAACAGCGCTTTTGCATGGCATTTAGCAGCGCTTCCAAAAAGCTCTCTCTAAGGTATGCCTTAGGCAGGACTTATAGCAGCGCTTTTTAGAAGCACTTTCTATTATACCCCCTATAGCAGCGCTTCTATAGAAAGCGCTTTCTTAGATCCCCCCCCCTTTAGCAGATCTTTTAGAAAGCACTTTCTTAGACCCCCCCTTTAAGCAGCGCTTTTAGAAAGCGCTTTCTTAGACCCCCCCTTTAGCAGCGCTTTACAAAAGCGCTTTCTTAGGGCATGTATTTAGCAGCGCTTTTTCCTAAAGCGCTGTCTAAGGTTTGCTATTTTTTTCATGACTCTTTAGCAACGCTTTTTCATAAAGCGCTGTCTTTTTATGCGCTGCCAAAAGTCATTTCTGGCGTAGTGAATGTTTGTTTGTGTGCTCGTTTCCAATCATATCCTAGGGAGGCTCACTTAACTATTGTTAAGAGAATCTTTAGGTATTTTAAAGGTACTACTAATATTGGTTTGTTTTATAGAAAATCAAGTAAATATAAGTTAGTAGGCTAATGTGATGTTGACTATGCTGGAGACATATTAGAAAGGAAAAGTACTTCTGGAAATTGTCAATTTCTGGGAGATAATCTGATCTCATGGTCTAGCAAGAGACAGTCAACAATTATGCTTTCAACAGCTGAAGCTGAATATATCGTAGCTTCAGGATGTAGCACTCAGATACTATGGATAAAGAGTCAGCTGGAAGATTATCAGATCTTTGAGAGTAACATTCTTATCTTCTGTGATAATACTTCTGCTATTTGTTTATCCAAGAATCCTATCTTGCATTCTTGGGTTAAACATATTGAGATTAAACATCATTTTTTACGTGACTATGTTCAAAAGGGTATTTTTCATTTAAAATTTATTGATATTGACCATTAGTGGGCTGATATCTTTACAAAACCCCTTGCCGAGAATATATTCATTTTCATTCTGAAAAATCTATTTATGAAACCTTGTCCAGAATGAAAGATGTTATCAGAATGTTAAGTTGTCAGAATTCTTGATTAAGATTCAGAAGTTGTTTTGTTGTTTTTTTGATTCTGGAAACATGAGCGATCTGAAGTGAGGAAGTCTCATGAATCAGAAAGGTTTCGATCAGAAGCAAATCATATCAATTTGTCTTTTGGATTTTGAACAGTTACAACATTTAATGGTTACCTTTTCATTTGATAACATGTGGTTCTTAGTGGTGACAATTGTCCCACTTTCCAAACATTTGTGTTTTTGATGTGACACATTGGGTTTGGTAATTTCTTGAAAATAGGTTAAATCTTTACGCATTCCCCCTATGTCTGCGTGTTTACTTTTTGTAATTATTGTAATTATGGTCATTATTGCATTTATTTCTAAAATGTTTATATAAACCCATTTCACTCACATTCCACACTACACTCACATTACTCCCACATTTTTCTCTCTCTTTAAACCTAAAACGGCATTATGCAACTGTTCATATTTCTTCACCAACCTTCAACCTTCAACTGTCAACAATGGCTGAATCTTCTCAATAACCTCAATAACAAGCTCCTTTCGTTGTCATTCCTAAAGAACCAGCCATCAGTCTCGACACTCCAATAATAACCTTTATGTGCTATGTGAGACCATCGTTGATTTCTAAAATCTAAAAGATAATGGTCTTGACCTAACTGGAACGCTTGAAGTTCAAGGTTGGAATACCTTCTTTAAGAGACTGAAAGGTCCTATTTATGTAGTCCTCGTCAAAGAATTTTGGATTCATGATGTAGCTGATAAGGAGAAAATCACTTCCTTCGTCTTTAACAGAAAGGTTGTGATTAATAAGAAAACCACTCATCACCCTCGACCTAAAGCAGAACATGTAACTTTACCTTTTTTCTCTTTAATTTCTTTTATTGGTGATTGGTCACCATTCTTATTGTGTTTCCGTCACTTATTCGACTTTTCATCCACGAACCGGTAATGTTTGTTTTAGTCTTTTTTATTGTTTTTGAGTAAATTCTACGGTTTTTATGTTTTTCTCGAATTTTATGTTTTTTGGTGATTATGTCATGTTTTGTTGCATTTTACATGTTTGGTGGTAGTTCTGATGATTTCAGGTCCATATAGAAAATGGCACAGGACTCGGGTGAAGAAATTGGAGATTCCGGGAAGTCGGAGGAGATTTTAGAGGCAAACCAGTGGCCTGACACGGGCCGTGTCAGGAGGAAGCCTATGCAGATGACTTGTAGGTGTTGACAGGGGGCTGAAACGGGTTCCTGTGTTAGCAAGTCTGGGAGGAATGTTGATTTTATATTGAGAACAGGGAGCCAACACGGCTGCCTGTGTCGCCTGACATGACCCATGTTGGCATTGACGTGTCAACCCCTATTTTTCTTATTTTTTTTTACTATTTTGACCCCTAAGGTTATTTTTGGAAATTCCTTACTACTGTATTGGACCTGGAGGTATTTTAGACGCGTTCTGAGAAAGAAAATGGGACTTTAGGACTAAGGAAGGAAATCACGATCAAGAATTGAGCGATCAAGAGAAAATGGAGGACTAAAGATTTTCATGCGCAGGAGCAATTGAAGATCAAAGTAATCCAAAATTCTTGTAATGTTTAATCTAATTGTTGAATTTACTTTGAATATTATGAGTAGCTAAACCCCCAATGCTAGGGACTGTCCCTGAATTGCTTATGTACTGATATTGTTTCCTTTGTTTGAATGACATAAATGCTTATTTTATTAATCAAGTTTTATCGTTCATTGTTCTTACTGCTTTTTCAATCGGACAAATTGATTTAGGTTTACGGTTAACCTTAGGTCGGATAAACCATCGTTAACGCAATTTGATCGATTATGCTTTAGTATATATTTCCTAGGATTAGGAATACCCTGTTGCACTTGGACACAGTTGACACTATTTTCAATGCTTGCACTACGCCATAATTGACTTTTAGCAGCGCATACAAAGACAACACTTTTAGAAAAAGCGCTGCTAAAGAGTCATTAAAAAAAAAGAAAAAAAACAGCATACCTAAGACAACACTTTTTGAAAAGCGCTGCTAATTGGGGACCCTAAGAAAGTGCTTTATTTAAAGCACTGCTAAATGTATGCCCTAAGAAAGCGCTTTTGTAAAGTGCTGCTATAGAGGGGCCCTAAGAAAGCGCTTTTGTAAAGCGCTGCTGTAGGTGTAACCTACGAGAGCGCTTTCTTTATAAGCGCTGCTATATGTTGTAGGAAAGAAAGCGATTTTATAAAGCGCTGTTATATGTTATTAAGAAGCGCTGCCATAGGTTTAATTAGAATTAATTTAAAATACCCACCAGAATTTTTAAAAGAAACAGAACAGTCGTACGTGCATCTTCTTTCTCTTTTGGTGAACGTTGCCCTATTCACCACGACTGATTCCGTCGATTCCCTCCATCCGACAGCCACCGACCGTCGCCCTCCTCCGTTCATTCAGTCTGTATTGCATTTCTCCGCCATTTGTCCGTCCGTTTTCGACAGCCTCCGTCCGTTCATTCTGTAGCGCATTTCCGCCATTGTTACGGTATTTGAAGTTTTTCATTTTGCATTTTTCTGGATTATTGTCTTAGTATTTCATTTTTCTAGATTATTGTTTGATATGATGTTAGTGTTACTTCTTTTCTGAATTATTGACTTGTTTCTGTTGATACCGTTGATGAGAATTACTCTTTTGATATTGGCTTGAGTTTTGTAAACAGGGTGTTTGTTGAAATGCCACAATGAGTTTACTTATGTTAACTTTGAGTATATCTCAGTTCATAATGATCGTAACACGTTTGCAAATAGATATTGTTTGTTGCAAATGTCTGGTTTGTTACTTGAATATAATTGCAAGAATTCCCCTAACTTCCTTCTTATTACCACGCCTTAGAACCTTTGTCCATTCCATGATTGCTGAACTTAAGAAGCTGAAGAGTTATCTAGAGAGAAGTTGTTATTTCTCTCTCATCTTACTAAATCTTATCATGACTAGTTAATTTGATTGTTCTTAGGTATGAGCTAAAATTGGAGAAATGTTTGTATTTTCAAATCACAATATATATTTGGACGAATTATATTTCATTGTTTATATAATCTATATGCTTAATGTTTTTTTTATCATTTCAATATCTTTTAATTGATTTACGGTTTACAATTGTAAATGAGGGTGAAATTTGTAAATGTTTGAGGTTATTAGATATTATTGCCATTTGTAACCTTGAAATCTATAAAATTTTAGATAAATATAAACTCAACCATAGTTTTAAATTTACTAAAATATTTGGGGTTATCTTAAGACTAAATATTTTATTGCTAAGAGATAAGAATTTTACAATTTTGAAAATTGGTAACAATATGAAGAATTAGTTTAGTATGTAAAATCTTATTTAATAATGAAAAGTTAGTATCCAAGTAATATTCATTCATGACCTCTTTAGCCATATAAATTGCAAATTAATTAATTTTATTGCAAGTTTTATCAACAATTGATGTTCCGAGAATTATTTAATGTTGATGATGTTATTAATTTTGTCTGTTATAGGGGTTACCTGTGAAGAGCAAGGTTGTGATCATTTTCAAGCATCCTACTGTGTAGCTTTCTTAGAAGTTATTGATTTCTTTACAGGTATTTTCTATTTTTGTTTAACTTTCTTAGTTTAGTTTAGACTACTCAATTAGTATGGATAAAAAATGGATGTCTTCTAATCGATTGTCTAAAGAGTACGAGAATGGGGTATCAAAATTCGTTAAGTTTGCTGTTGAACACGCCAAAGACCCCAGTAGGATCACATGTCCTTGCTTAGGTTGCTGTTATGGGCGTAGAATTGACGCCGTTCAGTTGGAATCTCATTTAATGAGACATGGAATTGATCGAAGTTATACATGTTGGACATTATATGGTGAGATAAGTAACGAGAATGTCGAACCTGGGGATAATACGACCTATGTTTCAAAGGACAATGGCAGAGATACATATGATTGTGATCGATTCGAAGAGATTGCAGAAGTACTTGAAGAAGATCTTCAAGATTGTCCCAAGATGTTTGAGAGGTTGGTAAGCGATGCAGAGAAACCGTTGTATAGAGGTTGCACTACTTTCACAAGATTGTCTGTGGTATTAAAGTTGTACAACTTAAAGGCGGGTAACGGATGGTCGGATAAAAGTTTCACAGAGTTGTTAGCCCTACTTCAAGAGATGCTTCTGGAGGATAATGTTCTTCCCAATCGAACCTATGAAGCTAAAAAAATGTTATGCTCTATTGGCATGAGCTATGATAAGATACATGCTTGTCCAAATGATTGCATTTTGTTTCGAAATGAATATGCATCATTAAACGAGTGTCTTAAATGCGGTGTATCTCGGTATAAGAAAAAGTTGTCACCAGCAAAAGTCTTATGGTATTTTCCTATAATTCCGAGATTTAGACGCATGTTTCATAGTGAAACAGATGCAAAACACATGACTTGGCATGCAGATGATAGAATTATAGATGGGAAGTATCGACATCCGGGAGATTCACCACAGTGGACGAAAATTGATAATGAGTATCCTGATTTTGGAGAAGAAGCTAGAAACCTTCTCTTGGCATTATCGACTGATGGAATGAATCTGCATGGTTTGCAAAGTATCTCACATTCCACCTGGCCTGTAATTATTATGATTTATAACCTACCTCCATGGCTATGTATGAAGCGTAAGTACATGATGTTATCTATGTTAATTTCTGGCCCTAAACAACCAGGGAATGACATAAACGTATACTTAACACCTTTAATCGAATACTTAAAGAGTTTGTGGGAGAACGGTGTGGAGGTTTATGATGGATATAGGAAAGAAAGTTTCAATTTGAGGGCGATGTTGTTTGGCACAATTAATGATTTTCCAGCATACAGAAATCTATCGGGGTATAACATTAAAGGTCAATGTGTGTGTCCTATCTGTGAAGAAAACACAGATTGGACGCAGTTGGAATTTGGTCAGAAGAATGTCTTTCTTGGTCATCGTAGATTCTTAAATTCTAATCATCATTACCGTGGGTGGAGAAAAACATTTAATGGAAATTCAGAATAACGTAGAGTTCCACCTACATTGACCGGCGAACAAATTTTTGAAAAGGTGAAAGATGTGAGTACTCAGTTTGGCAAGCCTTTTGCTCATACGCTTGTCACACATGGGTGGAATAAGAGGTCAATTTTGTTTGAGTTGCCGTATTGGAAGTCGTTGTATGTAAGACATTTTCTTGATGTTATGCATATTGAAAAAAAATGTATTTGAAAGTGTTATTGGTACGTTACTCAATATACAAGGAAAGTCTAAGGATGACCTTAAAGCAAGAAAGGACTTGGTAGCAATGGGAATAAGAAATGAATTAGGACCCTTGAAGAAAGGAAATCGCACATGTCTACCACCTGATGCTTATACTTTATCTAGAAAGGAGAAAAAGGTATTGTGTAAGTTTCTGAGTGAAGTTAAAGTTCCAGAAGGATACACTTCAGATATTAGAAGACTTGTTTCTATGAAAGACCTCAAGTTAAAGAGTTTAAAGACACATGATTGTCATGTTATAATGGAACACTTTCTACCAATAGGTATACGTTCTATTTTTCCAGAAAAAGTGAGAGGCGCAATAACTAAATTGTGTTTTTTCTTCAGGTCAATTTGTAGTAAGGTGATCGATCCTGCGATCTTACCAACATTGCAAAAAGAAATAGTTATTACTTTGTGTGAGCTTGAAATGTATTTTCCTCCATCATTTTTTGACATAATGGTACATCTAGTTGTCCATCTTGTGAAAGAGACACAATTGTGTGGACTAGCTTATATGAGATGGATGTACCCTGTTGAACGTTATATGAAAATATTGAAAGGGTATGTGAAAAATCGAAGTCGACCAGAGGGATGTATTGTTGAATGATACATTGTTAAAGAAGCTATTGAGTTTTGTAGTAAATATTTTTCCAACGTTCAATCCATTGGCCTCCCAAAATCTAATGTTGTTGAAAAAGAAGTAGGTAAACAGTTAATTGGAAATAAAGTTGTGACAGTTTCAAGGGATGAACGGGAGCAAGTGCATTTGTATGTTCTGCACAATGACATTGAGGTTGAGCCGTATGTTGAAATGCACAAGGACGTTCTCTGAGGTTTAAATCTGAATCGAAATGAAAATTGGATAGTACGTGAGCACAATCGAAGTTTTATAACATGGTTCAAGGATCATATTTTTTCAAAGTTTTATTCTGATCCCGCTTTAATAACAGAAAGGTTGAGATGTTTAGCATATGGCCCAAGTTTTCATGTGTTTTCTTATAGCGCATACACAATTAATGGATACACATTTTATACCAAAGAACAAGATGATAAGAGTACAATGCAAAATAGTGTTGTCACCGTGCTTGCCGAAGCAATGCACATTTCAAGTGTGAAGGACTTAAACCCAAAATATGTGAATCTGTCGTATTTTGGGGTTATCGAGCGCATTTGGGTGTTTGATTATGAAATGTTTCAGATTCCTATCTTTGGATGCAAGTGGGTTGAAAATAATAGTGGCATACAAATGGATAAGTCAGGATTTTTGCAAGTGGATCTTAATAAGGTGGGGTACAAAGATGATCCTTTTATTCTAGCCACGCAAGCTAAACAAGTGTTCTATGTCACTGATCCGACAAGTACAAAATGGTCTATAGTTCTTTTTTCCAACAAAGTAATCGATGATAACATTGTAGACAAGGGGGATGTTGATGTTGAGAAGGAATCTTATATTATAGATGATCCGACAAGTACAACATTAGTTTTGTCAGTAAATGATCAAAAGTGTATAATATATTTATATATGCTTTTATCTATATTTCAGGAGATTCTATCCCAGAGTATAACTCCAGCTGAGGACGATGATTGCAGGAGCATACTGAGTCGGGTGTTAAATATCCCTGAGTATTTTGGGCGTGTGAGGGGTAAGGGATTTGGTGTCACTCCATCAAAACTGTATAAGCAGCCAAAGAAAAAAAATCCTAGCAATAAAGAAGTGATGGATACGTTGGAGGAATTGAAAGCTCAGATTCACGAATTACAGAAGGATAAAGAAAGACATGTCGGAAAGGCGCGGTCCAGAGGGTAAAGATACTAGTGATAAAGATAGTATCAATTGTCTGCAGAAGCTTCCAGAGGTAATTATATATATTACATTGAAATTAATTTAGCACAATTTTCTTAATTGACACATTAATCGACATCATTATTTGTTTAGGGCATTTCACCTTATCGGCTATATTTATCGTCACCGACTTATCGCATGGTTGGCAAGGGAAAGGTGCATAACACCGTGGGAGACTTACTTTACCGTAAACCGCTCCCTGCTGGATTTTTGAAAGTATCAGTTGATATTGCATTAGAGGGGGGGTGCGTTGTTGCCTACACCAGATGTTGTTTCAGACGCAACAGTGGTGGGAGACGCAATAGGAGCATATGTTGCATGGTCGACAAATCTCATTTTCATAGATGATGAGGTATGTTGAACACCATTATGAACCTTGTAATATTCAAATGTTTTACGACCCATAGATGAAAGTTATTCTTACATTTACATTTTCTTATTTACATGATGATCTTAGACTCCTACAAAATCCAAATCAAAAGATAAGGGAATCATTGTGCGGGAAACCGATTCAGTTGCATCAAAGAAACATGTACTACTACAGTTACATGATTATCTTATTATACATTAATTACTGAACTTATATGACTTTTAGGTTCATGATCAATAGTTGCAATAAGTCAGCAAGGGTAAGATGCCTGAATCTTCCAAGGTGCCCAACAAAAAAAAGGTCGAGCCAAAAAAAGCATCTGTTCCTCGATTTAGGTTGTGACTTGAAACATATGTAGGAACAACAGATGTGATTGAGGGGGGAATCCGTCAAATACCTATGGAGGAAGGTATTTTCAGTTTGAATATACCGAAACAATTGCTAAGGAGGATTTGGACCAGGTTTTCCAACATTCTGAATTGGGCGTCGGTGTTATGCATTCCTACATCAGGTACTCTGATCCATTTTAATTAAATAATTGAACATTTTAAAATTTGATCATTTAACTAAATATTCTAATGTTGATTATGTTTTTCTTTTAGGCTCTTGTATGACAAGTTGTTGGTCCCACATGATTTGACTTCAATATTCACATTCTTATCTACTAGTTGTATCAACTCACGGGCAATAGATCACACACCAGATGTAGTCAAAGATTACACAGTCCAAAGAATTATGGTCGTACAGAGAAGTTGTTCTTGTTGCCATATAATACTGGCCATGGGTATGACTTCATTCTAAATTCATTTATTATAATTATTCGATTTTTGCCATTCTATATAACATTTCCGTCTAGACTGTTGTCTTATTTTATAGTGGACACTAGTTGTTGGTCGCGATTAATCCAATGAAATAAGTAGTGTATTATCTGGATTCATTGGATGACGATCAAACAAAATATCCTGATATGAAGAATATGATTGATACGTAAGTGATGAGATATACTATTCTGAATAATTATATATCTTTATTTATTATGTGACATTGTTCTAAATATACGTTTATATTATGTTAGAGCTATACAAATATTCAGAGCACAAAGACAAGAAACAATGCCAAAAAGCAAGGCTAACAATATTAGCTGGACCAGAGTGCAGATATATTTTCCCATTTTTGACTGATATAGTGGTCCTACTTGATAAAACTATTTAAACTATATATCCTAATAAATGTTCGTTTATTTTTTCCATTTACAGTGTCCTCGTCAGCGCAATGAGATTGATTGCGGATATTTTGTATTGCGCTTTATGAAGGAAATTATTCATTCTGGTCAAGTAGAGATTCCAATCATGGTATGGATCAATTCATAAATTATATGATTCATTTTGATAATTAACCGATGTTTCATCTGAGTAATTAGTTTTAAAATCAAATCGTGCATGTTCTGTTATATTATGTAGTACTTTGATGAATTCAAGTGCGGTACTTACTCGAAAGCAGGATTGGGAGAAATAAAGGAGGAATGGTGTCAATTTATTCTTGAGTTGAGAATTGTATAAGGTATATGTATCATCCAATACTGATGCGGGATAATAATATTTCTGGAAGTCGTATCTATTTGTAAAGTTAACAGATTTTTAATTATATGTAAATTGACTGTATTTGTGATGTTGTAATTCTAAGGATCGGATTATGTTGTGATATATTTAAGCAGGTTTATGTGTATTAAAATGATTATGGGCAAAGTGATGAA
The DNA here is from genome assembly GCA_963859935.3 of Lathyrus sativus. Classification (NCBI taxonomy): domain Eukaryota; kingdom Viridiplantae; phylum Streptophyta; class Magnoliopsida; order Fabales; family Fabaceae; genus Lathyrus; species Lathyrus sativus. Next base: position 648,603,385 of record OZ012741.1, read on the forward strand.
TTACAATGTATACTTAAAGGTCAAAGTGTTGAATTGTATATATAAGGCCAAAGTGTTGAAATAAAGGCCTGAATTATAAGCAGGGAATGTAATATAAGCAGGTTTATTGAAAAATATATAAAAAATGTGATTATTTTAAATAAAAAAATTTAAAATCGTGAAGATTAGACAGCGCTTTTGCAAAAAAGCGCTGCTAAAGGGAACACATAGAGCGCTACAAAAGCGCTGCTAAAGGGAACACAGAGAGCGCTACAAAAGCGCTGCTATAGGTGGGGAAAGGGGGGGGGGGGGGGGTCTAAGAAAGCGCTTTATAAAAGCGCTGCTAAAAGGGGGGGGGGGGGGTCTAAGAAAGCACTTTCTAAAAGCGCTGATAAAGGGGGGGAGGGGAGGGGGGAATAGGCAGCGCTTTTATAAGCGCTGCTAAAGGGGTAAAAAAGTGCTGCTAAATGTGATGCTAAAGGGAGCCTTTATCAACGCTTTTTCCATAAAAAAAGCGTTGCCTCTATGTTGCGGTGGAAATAGGATCACAAACTATTAATGAGTTTGAATCGCAATTCAATTCACAACCGCTCTTTGATTTATCCGAAGGAAAAGGTCAAAAGAGGGAAAACCTATTTTGCATCGTAAACACAATGCGGGGAAAGATCTAGGGTTCGGGGGTTGGTTAAATTTAGGGAAGGTATTAGCACCCTAAACTTCTGTAGTACTCTACAGGAACCTTTTGTTCAGATGTTTACTATTTGCTTTATTTATTTGCTTAAGGTATATGTACAAAGGATTAAAAGTGAGAAAAGAGACCTAAGGGGTTAATTCTAAGTTTACTCGGCAAGACATCGCGTCTTGTGCCTACGTATCCTTACGGGAGTGGAATCAGAGTAATCGTAGTTCCCCTCAAAAGGGAGGTTAGAGACTTCTTGACTGTGATCAAGGTCTCACGGGGAATAAACATGTCTTAAGGACACGCTTACGTGGAGTGTAGAAACTCCAAATCTCTATGTTGAATTGTTAAGTTGTAATTAGGGTTAAATTAGGGATTCCACGGCGGGAAACCCTAAACTGAGCGCGGCGGCTCTTTGACCTAATGCTAGGGGTAAAATTGTAATCTTGCCTGCGGCGAGGCATTTGTGAAAATTAGGGTTTGTAGTTTGTAGTTTTGAGGATTTGAAATTGAATGTGTGAAGTTTTACGGACTATTGGCGCGGCGGCCAAACAGTTAGACCTAACCTTCGGATGTGTGCAATGTGACAGAAATAATGGTAAACGCGTGAGATAATTGAATCATGCAAACAGAGAGATAATGTCATAATTTAAACCATGCAAGCAGAAATTTAAAGGCAGAATTTAAAGAGCGATTGTTAAGTTCGCGAGGTTACATGAGAGGAGCAGATACAATATGATAATGAAATTTGAATTGAACAATAATAAAATAAAATAAATAACGGTCCTAGTTATTATTAAAAAAAAGATTTTAGTTATTATTTTAAATTTATCTAAAAAAAAAGTTTTTCTTAAAAATAATAGGCTTTCATATTAATTTGGAAAAGATGTTAATGTTATTTATTTTAAAAAACAGATTTTTATATTATAACAAGTTTTAATGATAACAATAATAATAATAATGGTAATAATAATGATAATAATGATAATAATAATAAATAATGATAATAATAATACTAATAAAACAATAATGAATTTTAAATGTGTCAAATAACCCAACAATGTTGCTAACGCAGAAATGCGCTCATCGCAACCAGATCTAAATCGGACGAAACAAAATTTATCGCAAAGAAAAAGAAATTAAGCAAAAAATAGTATTATTGCTCACACAAAAATGCGATCATCGCAACCAGATCGAACTAACACAAATGTCACGCGTCATGCACACAAATGTGCAAACATCGTATCGACATAATTCGATCAAAAATTAATCTTATATATATAAAGTCTAACAATTTAAAAATTATATATATATAAACGTAACAGTAATAGATAAAGAAAAAGAAATAACGGTAATAGATGAAGAAAAAGAAATAACGGTAAAAGATGAAGAAAAAGAAATAACGGTAAAAGATGAAGAAAAAGAAACAATAGTAATGGATGAAGAAGAAAACTAAATAACGGCAAACGACACTCACTCCTCTTAGGTTTTTTTTCATTCTCCCTCTTTTTTCCAACAAGGAAACACATGTATATATAGGGAACAAATTAGGGTTAACACCAAATTGTCAATAATGTCCCTAAAGCCCATTTTAAAGCCCAAACTAAATAATTAGTTAAGAAAAAATAAAATTTAAATAATTTAAAATAATTAAAATAAACTTAAAATAAAAACTAATAATGCTATTGATTCCTAAAATCAAAAATATTATAAAAAGAACAAAATTTTTTTCAATATTTTTTATTTTATGATTTTTTGGATATTTTTATGAATAATTTAGAAAAAAGTGAAAAAAATAATATTTTAAAAAATGATTTAATTAAAATACGAAAATAATAATTAAATAATAATAAAAAACTATTTTTGTTATTTTTTTAATGAAAGATAGAAAAATTTAGAGTAAAAATAATAAAAAACAAAAAAAGTGACAAAGGTGAGATTCGAACTCTCAACCTCTCACACTCATAACTCCTTACACATGTCCTCCTGCCAATTGTGCCATTTTTACTTTTTAGAAAAAAAATGCATGCCATATGATATTTACCTGCAAAAAGTCAAACGACTACACAAATTTGTTAGTAATTGATTAAATGCAATAAAAATGCAATGAAATGCGACGACAAATCTTAGGGCAAAATTTGGGGTATTACAGTTGCCCCTATTTAAATAACTTCATCGGGTGATTCGAGTGGCGGAGACTCGAGGAATCATGGTGGAGGGATTTAAATATAGATAACCGAAAATTTTGCCCTTATATGTGGCGATATGCAATGTTATGGACCAAACAAGACTAATGCAGACAATGCCATGAATATGATATGATGTGTATGCTGGAATGATGAGTGCGAAAATGCTGACGAATACGACGACACAGGGACAGACGCTACGAGAAGAACACACTGGGGAAAACGACGCGCTGGGACACAGTACAACACTGGGGAATTCTAAAATGATGGTCAGCTGGTGCGAACACGACCAATTATCATTTTTAGACCGGGAACGAGATTCTCAAATGGAGATGACACCTATGAGACGGCCTCCACTGGGGAATCTAAAAGTAAAACTGGATCATGTACGACTGCAAGATCGATTACAGAATGCTGGAGCATTGAGCAAAGAATAACATCCAAGCTTCTGTAAACTATCTCTCGTGACAGGATCAAACGGACTTTTCGGGAATCCGTAGCAAATATACAGGGTAGAAAAGAACCGACTGTATGCCAAAATAAATGGACTTTTAGAATAAGATCCTTAAATGGAGATGGCACCTATGAGATGACCTCCACTTGGGAATGTCTAATAATAATTGGACCTACACGATTGCAAGATCGATCACAGAATGCTGGAGCATTGAGCAAAGAATAACATCCAAGCTTCTATAACCTATCCCTCGTGGTGGGATCGAATGGATTTTCGGAAATCCGTATCAAATATACAGGGTAAAGACCGGCTGTATGCCAAAGTAAATGGACTTTAATGGGAAATGCCCCGATAAGCTTCTCGAGGGAGAACTGTCACTTATCGTTGGAAGGGACTTACATGCCAAAACGGATAAGCACTCAAATAAAGAGGCTGCTGCTTATCTGATATATAAATCTTCTCATATTTAAGGTCGGTGCCTGGAATACGATTCTGATTTTTCTTAAAGGGTAAACTGAACTTCCTCATACTTCAAGATCGTGCTCTCCTGAATATGATTCTGCTCCTTCTTTTACTAAAGGGTAAATGAACTTCCTCATACTTCACGATCGTGCTCTCCTGAATATGATTCCGCTCCTTCTTTTACTAAAGGGTAAATGAACTTCTTCATACTTCAAGATCGTGCTCTCCTGAATATGATTCCGCTCCTTCTTTTACTAAAGGGTAAATGAACTTCCTCATACTTCAAGATCGTGCTCTCCTGAATATGATTCCGCTCCTTCTTTTACTAAAGGGTAAATGAACTTCTTCATACTTCAAGATCGTGCTCTCCTGAATATGATTCTGCTCCTTCTTTTACTAAAGGGTAAATGAACTTCTTCATACTTCAAGATCGTGCTCTCCTGAATATGATTCCGCTCAAACCTCCCCGTACTTCAAGATCGTGCTCTCCTGAATACGATTTGGTTCAAACCTTCCCATACTTCAAGATGACAGGTAAAATGGAAGCCCAACTGCTCAATGGAGATGGCCATTTGCTGCGAGTCATAACGAAGATAGGATTGGCTTCTCAGGCGAGAGATGTCGCTTATTTTGCAAGAGTAGCAATAATAAGCCTCTCATGTAAGAACTGCTTGTAGAGGTGATAACAGATGATGATAAGCTTCTCTGGTGAGAACAGGCGTGTATTGTGTTGTGTAAGGTTGTCATATCGATAGGTTTCTCAGGCGAGAAATGTATCATACCGATGCTGTAACAATGTAGGATTGTAAAGTGTTGTACTGATAGATTTTCCAGGCGTGAACTGGCGTGCATCTGTAAAGGATTAGTTGAAAGATAGTGCAAAATAAATGCACGTCCGGGTACAGTGATAAACTTCTCGGGCGAAAACAGTCGCGTATCTGCCATGGTATGGTGAAAATCTTTAGATGGTGCAAAATAAATGCACGTCGGGTTGGCTCGACGACCGACAAAACTGAGATTCAATCTAGGATCGAGCTAGAAAGAAGACTGGTAATCAAGACTCCATCGAGGGAAACGATCTCGAAGGGTAAATATCTTATCTTGGTGAGGAAAGATAGCTGAAGTAACCGTCATCCACGAGGATCGAGCTCTGTGGGGAAACTGGAAACACATATGTATTTTATGCTTAGGGCTGACAATCTATTTTAGAGAGAATGGACAAACCCTAGTTACTCGGCGGTAACAACCAATGATGGTGAAACACAATGAACCTGTGAATGCTAACGTATGTGTTACTGCATATGTTAATGTGAATGTATGTTAATGTCTATGTAGTTAAATATGCAAGATGTTATGAAATGAGTATGTAATGAGTATGTGAAATGAATATAGGCATGTGATGCTTATGCCCTTGCATACGCTGACGAAACTGACTAGAGACGGGACGAGAGATGAAATAAACATCTCGACGGAGATACCCTGCGTTCTCTGCAACCAATACGTCAATCATGGGTAAGAAAGATCAATGGTAGAACCAAATCTGGTTTTAAAGTTCTGAATTCTCTGGGGAGAAAGTAATCTGCTTGGGTGCCCAGTATCACGTCTTCACATGGGGAGAAGAAAACCTGAGGGACACTTTCGAGTTACCCAAGAAAAAGTTGTCAGCTTATAGTCTCTCTGGGGACTGTGATGAGGCAATAGTTTAGGAGCCTGTTGCAGCACTGAGGTTTATTGGGGAATGAAGGCCGCTGCGAGTAAAATCCATTGGGTGTATGAGGAAAAGTTGTGAAACCACATAGTTTTGATCTTGAAGGATCTTGTAGTAGTCGCCATTTGTTTCCTTTAAAAACATGGTGCCCCAGGATACTTGCGTTGCGAGGTAGGGTCATCTCAAGAGGATTTTATAGAGAACACCGAGTCCGGTTGCCCCATTGTTCTCAAACTCTTTGAGAGATTTGTCAGGTCTCGACGTAACTGGCACAAATTAATCGTGTTACGACGAAATCTTTGGGAAATAGCTCTTAAGAATGTCAGACTCGCGTTGGTAAGCAAATTGGGAAACTGCCCGCCCCTGTTCAGCAGGATCTTCAAGTTCCACGGGTTATGTTCATATGTAAATCTCTAAGATATCAAGCAAAGTTGTCATGCCTGAAATGCATATCCTGAGCTTGTCAATGTACACATATATTTGTCCTGAATTTTTGTTTTGAAAAAAGATATCGCGATAACTTGTGACCGAAATCACTAGTCAGGATATAAGTTTTAATTATAATGCCAACATGAATTTTTTTCTGAGCATAGCTCGTAGGAGTCAGGAAACGTGATCTTGTCAAGTATGCTTTCAACCGAAGTCCTACTTCAATTAGGTCTTTTAAAGGTTGTATCGTGGCTCGGTTCACGGTTTAAGAAACAAAGGATAAAGGCTCAAAGTTATATTTGTACCCACCCATTCTTCGTGATGTTCTCCAATCCTAATTCAGTTAACCGGATACGAACGCTCATATCTCAAGCGGATTTGCTATGGTCGAGAACTTATCAAGGCTTTGGACATGGCAGTCACTCACCTATTTCTTTTGGCAATTGGTCACACGACCTTGTTCTTTATAGGGGTTCTAAAAACTACTGGTTTGTTGTTCTTATTCCCTAACTTTTGCCTGGACAACGTCTTTTGATTTGACTTTGGAGTCCAGCGGGATGCCCCAGTTTTGCCTAAGTCTCCTTCATAGGTTTTGACTTAGCGGGCTTTTATTATTTTTTGAATATTCTTTTATGCACAAGTCGTGTAAATCTTTCGAAAGGCTTGTGACTGCCCCACTCCTTAGGTAACCGAGGGATAGCCATTGTATTGGACTTCTTAAGATGCTAAGGATAAATTCTCGAAGGTTGGCTCTTCCTTTTTAAGAGTCTAAGCGCTCGATCGGTTTAACTGAAACCTACCCTTCCCCAGGTTAGGATGAAGGTTCTTAAAAAGAAAGAAAAACTCCTACTTCAAGGCTCAAAGGGTTGACTAGGGATTAACATCCTTATATCTCCAGTGTTTGGGATTTGAAACAATGCCTTACATCATCAGCGAGTTTCAATCGAAAGCATACGACAAGAAATCTGACGTTTTGGGTTCGTCATCCTCCCCCTAATTCTCCATCAGAACAAGAGATCGGGTAAAGTTGGCATTGTAATTTATGAAAACGTTTTTTGAATGAGTGAAACGAATGGATTTATTCAAGACAAACATATGCGTTGCATTAATTAATCAAAGATAAACAAATTCGTACATGCTAAATATGCTTAATCAAAGAGAAATACATATAAACAAATGAACTGTCGGAAAAATCCTTCTAAATGTTTATGAAATCTTGCATTCAAACGTAACAGTTTCCTTTGGCGGAGCCTCAATGGAAAGGACGTCTGGCTTATGATCACTGTGAGTCATCATGGTTTGCCCCAGTTACGCTGGTCACATCTTCAACAGTTTTCAGTCGTTGCTTCAAAATAACTTTCCCAGATTCTTTGTTGATCTCGGTCATATCATCTTGAGGATTGCTGAAATGAAGCGAGCTAGGCCTTTGAATAATTACTGGATTCGGCTGATTTGCTGAGAGGTCAACATACTTTGCAGAATTCGAACCCGACAAGTGAGGGACCCCGAGAGGAGTCTCGATCTTCGGCTGAACATTGCTAAAAGACAACTTCTTCGCTTCTAGCAAATCTCTGACAACTTTCTTAAGAGCATAGCAATTCTCTAGATCATGGCCGGGCACACCCTCATGAAATAAACAATGAGCGGTAGCGTTGTAACTTGCAGGTAATGGATTAGGTGGAGGACCCAAAGCACGGGTGGTAATCAGACCTTGTTGTACTAAATGGGGGTATAACTCAGTGAAAGTCATCGGAATTGGAGGACGAGGCTTATACTGACTCTTACGGGGATAAGGAACCTGATCCTGTGATTGCTGGTGAACAGGAGCGTTGGGCCCTCGTTGACTGTCGACAGGAACTTGCATAGGCGAATAACCAGAAGGTTGTTGATAAACTGGTGCCTGATATACCGGAGCTGACTGTACAGGCTGGCATGCAGGAAACTGCTGATCGAAAGGAGGTGCAACAGTAGCTACATAGGGTTGTTGAACATATAAAAACGGATAACCTTGAACATAACTCTGCTGATATTGTAAAGGTTGAGGAGTAGCCTTTTTGCGGTTCTTTGAACGTGTAGGTCCTTTACCATGGTCGGAGTTAGGAGTTTTGCACTTTGGAGGGGTAGCTCGTCGAACTGGTCGAGCACTGGGAGGCACCAAACCGGATTGAAGACCGTGAGGAGGTACATTCTCGACAGTAACAGCTGGTTGAGGTTCCATAACGGTATTAGTAGTCTCAGAAACAACAGTAGACTGAGCATCCACCTTCACACTAAGAGCTCGTAGCATCTCCAAAATCTGCCCTACACTTCCTCGAAGATCTTTGAGTTCATGGCTGACACGGTTGATCTCTTGATTTTGATCTTCCATCCTTTTGAAGGGTCGTATTGACGCAGAGAACTTAGGGTGACAAAACTGGAAGGTGAGAGAACCGAGTATGAGAAACCGGGAGACACATGCAATGCAAAAGTATGATGCTAAAATGTGAATGCAAATGAAGATTTCATGGAATTCAAATATTTACGAATATTGCGGAATACCAAGGAAACTTTTAATTCATTGAAGACAAATTACAAATAATATTCTTGCAACCAAAATAGCTAAATAAAAGCCTGGAAAGTCCTAGAGAAAACATCTCCCACAACTTCAGTGAGCAGACGGAGAGTCGGAGGAAAATAAATATTCGTAGAGCCTTCTCTTCTTGTAGGATTGTATCTCATCATTCTTCGACTGAATTTGCTTTTGAAGTTCTTCGTACTCGCTGACCATCACATGGTATTTGTTCTTCCATGATTCTGTTTCGCGTTGTGATCTTTTCAAAGTAATCTTCAAAGTCTCAACTTCAGTCATGAAATACTGGACAGGTTCTTCTCTTTGAGGTAAAGGATCTTGGCGAGAGTAGGGCATCTTCAACTCAATAGCTCTTCCTCGGACCCATTGAAGGTATGGTTCCATGGATACACAATTAGGTCTTCCCAAACTTTCTTTGTCTTTCCTATGCAGATGATTCCAAGAAGATAGAATCTGATCTTGAAGCTTTTTGTCGTCTTTGAAAAAGATTTTCTCCACATGAATACCTTTAGGCGGTTCCTTCAAGGGGTATCCCAACTGTCGGCGAGCTAAGACTGGATTGTAGCTAATTCCTCCATTGAAACTGAGCAAAGGCACATTGTTGAATTTTCCACAACTATCAATGATCGATATCCCATCGTACATGCGATTATACCAATCAATATCAGAGTGAGTTAAAGCCATAACTTTTTGCGACCAACGTTCTTGATTAGGGCTCCAGAACGGACCGGACTTGGGTAAGTGAGAAATAAACCACTTGTATAGTAATGGCACACAACATGTAATCATTCCCCCACCATGAAAGTTTCTAAGATGTACTGAATGATAAGTATTAACCAATAGCGTTGGAACTGGATTTCTCCTCATGAAGGTCTTAATTGCATTAAGGTCCACAAACCCCTCAAAACTAGGAAAAAGCAGCAACCCATAAATAAGCAAAGCAAATATTGTTTCAAAGGCAAACATGTCTTTATGATCGGCATAAAATTGGGCCTTCTTAATTAGGAAGTCCCTGAGAAAACCGGAGGTCCCCCCTTTGGTGATCATATTGTTTTTGACATCGGATATCCTTAGACAAATGGCTTTAGCAATATCTCGTTCTTTAGGGTCTTCCTCCAAGAAAGGGAATGGAGACTTATCCAAGATAGGTAATCCCACCAACTGAGAGTACTCTTCTAAGGTAGGTAAAAGCTGATAATCTGGAAAGGTGAAGCAGTGATAATCTGGATCATAAAACTGTAGCAAAGTCGCAAGAAGTCCTTCGTTTACTTGAATCTTCAACAAAGACAATAGCCTTCCATATCTGTTTTGGAACTTTTCTTGATCTTGAACCAAATCTCTTAGCTTCTCTAGGACTTCCAAATTAAAACCCTTAAAAGTAAATTTCAAAGTATGCCTTCTAGAGTGATCCATGGTATCCTACAATGTTCATAAATAGAGTTTGAATTCCATGAAATCTTAATGCGATATGATGTTTTATGAATGCAATGCATGAAAACACACAAAGTCCTAGGTTAAGAGTATGTGAGCGGAGTTAAGGTCTACCCATCCCCAAAAGGAGCGTACTATGGGTTAGTTGTACCTGCCGAACAAGGTTCTAAAAAAGTGCCCAAAGTCATCAGCCCATCTTTCGGATATTATCGACCTTCCGATTGACTCAGGGGTTAATAATATTCTCAAGAGAACCTCTTTTGAGTGTAGTATCGCGTAGCAACCAGTGTAGGACTACTCCCACATGGTTCCCGCACTACGTCCTAAATAAGGCCAAGGTGGTGTTAAGGTACTACGGTCCCCAATATCACAGACTCCAATCGACCATGGAAAAAGTTTTCGCGATTACTCATTCAACCGAACCATTTTCGAAAAGGTCTCAACTGAGCGGTGATTCTCGAATCAGCTTGGTCGGGATTCACTCCCTATAAGCCTCATCGAATATATCCCTATCCTATAATAATGTCACTAGTCCGGGCGTAGGACTTATCTCACAACACAAGGAACAGTCCCCAAAATCAAAGTACAATATATACATGCAAATGAATAGCAAAGCAAATGGTAATAAATATGAACAAATTAGGGATAACCCTCAAAAGTTAAGACATCCCCAGTGAAGTCGCCATTTTCTGTTGCGGTGGAAATAGGATCACAAACTATTAATGAGTTTGAATCGCAATTCAATTCACAACCGCTCTTTGATTTATCCGAAGGAAAAGGTCAAAAGAGGGAAAACCTATTTTGCATCGTAAACACAATGCGGGGAAAGATCTAGGGTTCGGGGGTTGGTTAAATTTAGGGAAGGTATTAGCACCCTAAACTTCTGTAGTACTCTACAGGAACCTTTTGTTCAGATGTTTACTATTTGCTTTATTTATTTGCTTAAGGTATATGTACAAAGGATTAAAAGTGAGAAAAGAGACCTAAGGGGTTAATTCTAAGTTTACTCGGCAAGACATTGCGTCTTGTGCCTACGTATCCTTACGGGAGTGGAATCAGAGTAATCGTAGTTCCCCTCAAAAGGGAGGTTAGAGACTTCTTGACTGTGGTCAAGGTCTCACGGGGAATAAACATGTCTTAAGGACACGCTTACGTGGAGTGTAGAAACTCCAAATCTCTATGTTGAATTGTTAAGTTGTAATTAGGGTTAAATTAGGGATTCCACGGCGGGAAACCCTAAACTGAGCGCGGCGGCTCTTTGACCTAATGCTAGGGGTAAAATTGTAATCTTGCCTGCGGCGAGGCATTTGTGAAAATTAGGGTTTGTAGTTTGTAGTTTTGAGGATTTGAAATTGAATGTGTGAAGTTTTACGGACTATTGGCGCGGCGGCCAAACAGTTAGACCTAACCTTCGGATGTGTGCAATGTGACAGAAATAATGGTAAACGCGTGAGATAATTGAATCATGCAAACAGAGAGATAATGTCATAATTTAAACCATGCAAGCAGAAATTTAAAGGCAGAATTTAAAGAGCGATTGTTAAGTTCGCGAGGTTACATGAGAGGAGCAGATACAATATGATAATGAAATTTGAATTGAACAATAATAAAATAAAATAAATAACGGTCCTAGTTATTATTAAAAAAAAGATTTTAGTTATTATTTTAAATTTATCTAAAAAAAAAGTTTTTCTTAAAAATAATAGGTTTTCATATTAATTTGGAAAAGATGTTAATGTTATTTATTTTAAAAAACAGATTTTTATATTATAACAAGTTTTAATGATAACAATAATAATAATAATGGTAATAATAATGATAATAATGATAATAATAATAAATAATGATAATAATAATACTAATAAAGCAATAATGAATTTTAAATGTGTCAAATAACCTAACAATGTTGCTAACGCAGAAATGCGCTCATCGCAACCAGATCTAAATCGGACGAAACAAAATTTATCGCAAAGAAAAAGAAATTAAGCAAAAAATAGTATTATTGCTCACACAAAAATGCGATCATCGCAACCAGATCGAACTAACACAAATGTCACGCGTCATGCACACAAATGTGCAAACATCGTATCGACATAATTCGATCAAAAATTAATCTTATATATATAAAGTCTAACAATTTAAAAATTATATATATATAAACGTAACAGTAATAGATAAAGAAAAAGAAATAACGGTAATAGATGAAGAAAAAGAAATAACGGTAAAAGATGAAGAAAAAGAAATAACGGTAAAAGATGAAGAAAAAGAAACAATAGTAATGGATGAAGAAGAAAACTAAATAACGGCAAACGACACTCACTCCTCTTAGGTTTTTTTCATTCTCCCTCTTTTTTCCAACAAGGAAACACATGTATATATAGGGAACAAATTAGGGTTAACACCAAATTGTCAATAATGTCCCTAAAGCCCATTTTAAAGCCCAAACTAAATAATTAGTTAAGAAAAAAATAAAATTTAAATAATTTAAAATAATTAAAATAAACTTAAAATAAAAACTAATAATGCTATTGATTCCTAAAATCAAAAATATTATAAAAAGAACAAAATTTTTTTCAATATTTTTTATTTTATGATTTTTTGGATATTTTTATGAATAATTTAGAAAAAAGTGAAAAAAATAATATTTTAAAAAATGATTTAATTAAAATACGAAAATAATAATTAAATAATAATAAAAAACTATTTTTGTTATTTTTTTAATGAAAGATAGAAAAATTTAGAGTAAAAATAATAAAAAACAAAAAAAGTGACAAAGGTGAGATTTGAACTCTCAACCTCTCACACTCATAACTCCTTACACATGTCCTCCTGCCAATTGTGCCATTTTTACTTTTTAGAAAAAAAATGCATGCCATATGATATTTACCTGCAAAAAGTCAAACGACTACACAAATTTGTTAGTAATTGATTAAATGCAATGAAATGCGACGACAAATCTTAGGGCAAAATTTGGGGTATTACACTCTACCTTTAGCAGCGCCACTTTAGGCAGCGCTGCTAAAGGCCAAAAAAAGCACTGCTAAAGGTCTTTTTTGGCATAGTGTTAATTACAAACCAATTATCTATGGACATAGTAATTAGGTTATGTTATTAAGAGGTTTTCTCACTAAGGATTTAGGAGTAAACAAATTTTCAGTCAAGAACTTGATAAAATTTGAGTTATGTCTTTGAAATAAGGATTGATATTGTTACAAGGCAATTCATACACTACCCCTAAGGTCTATTTGGTTCAAATGAGGAGGAGGGGAGGGGAAGGATTTTAATGAAGGGGAGGGGAGGGGAGGGGAGGTGAGTGATTTTTTTAATCAGATAAGTGTTTGGTTCAAAAGAGATAAGGGGAGGGGAAGAGAGGGATTTTAATTAAAAATGTGTTTGGTTCAGAAGGGGAGGGGAGAGATTTTATTAATAATTTACATTTTTATCCTTATGATCTTATATAAGTCATATGATATTAAAATGTGAAAAATTCATGCGTATTTTTGTTGGTAATAAAATTTCTAATATTGAGTGATTAAAAAAGTATTTATTTGTCACATAAAGTTAAATTGAGTATAATTGATTTGACTTATAACTTTTCAACATAAATTAAACTATATGCCAATAATATCGTTTAAATTGTTATGAATCATATAACAAAACAAATATATAAAATAACTTATTATTAAATATTAATTGGTTCAAAATATTTAATAAAATGAATAAACAAAAATAAATAAAATGAATAGTTTACAATTTGATATAAAAGAAAATATGATAAAATACATAACAAAATTAAAAGAAATAAACGAATATAACTAAACATAATTTATTTTTTTATAAAAAAAGACAATGATTATGATTTATATTAAGTATAGAAATTATAAAAATAATTTGAAGGTGGAGAACAATTATAATAAGTTGATGGAAACAATCGAGAAAAAGTAATAACACGAAAGAAAACGAATAGTTTTGAAATACTGAAATTAAACTGAAGATATTTTAGTAAATATAATAATTTTTAAATATCAAAACTCATATTCCCTCCCCTCCCCTCCAAATCCTCCCAATTCGGAGGGAACCAAAAAGTGTGTTTTGGAGGGATTTTGCTCCCTTCCCCTCCCCTCCTAAGATTTGAACCAAATATATTTAATTAAAAATTTCTCCTCCCCCCTCCCCTCCATCTATCCCGAACCAAACATACCCCTAGTGTGCTCTCATATCTGTTAGAATCTTATTCTATATTTTGCCTTATTTTTAGTATTGGAAATTTTAATAGTAAAACCATTTTCAAAACCCCCAATTGATTTTATTTGATTGAATTACCATAAAGCTTATATTGTCTGATGCAGTCCTCGGGATCGATACTAGGGACAAAACCCCTATTTTAACTATAATCGGCATAATAGTACACTTGCTATTTTATCGATCAGTTGGGCAACACTGATTTTTTTTGGTAGCCTGCCGACACCATGTCAGAAAGGTATCATCCTCAACCAGTTGACCCAAACAATATTGTTGAAGACTCTACTTCTCCATCATACCATCCTCAACCCATTGATCCTTTTGATAACCTTCAAAGTGGCGCTGGTAATGGTGGGCGTCACCGACCAAGAAGAACCGGTCGATGGTGAGATTTTGGAATTTGTCATGGTGAACAATAACGACCCAAAAAATAAGCCTCCAATTATGCTAACTCCCACAAACCAACAATCCCGAATTATGGTGTTGGAAGATCTTATGAGAACTAGACCCCCCAAGGAACTTATATCGAGAATACTCCCGATGTTGTAGGGTCTGGCCTCATGCAGCCATTTGGAAATTCTCCTCCTCATGTAGGTTTTCAAGAGTTGTGTTGTCAATAGTTATTTTAAGGCTTATAAAATTTTATATTATAATAATAGTTGTTATTATTATTATAAGTATTTTATTTTATAATTTAATAACAAATGTTGTTATTGTTATTATAAATTACATACACATGTTGCGGTAACAGTAACGTGATGTTGCCTATATCATACAATAAATATAATAAAAGTTATTATAACAATAATTATATGTAATATGTAATATGTATTAGTGTGTATGCAAAATGCTGATTTCCTGTACCGAAATACTCATTCGCGGTTACCTCACGGCTATTGTGCATATGTAGAATGAAATTTTTTCAAAAGAACATGATAAAGTATCATGTTATTATTTAATTAAATAATAATAAATTGTTATTATTATTTATTTTAAAATAATTTGGTATACGTTAATAACTGGACAATAGAAACACCAATTAACTCAGGATTAATCGCTAAAGTTTAATTTAATTTATTTAATTAACAGAACTTAAATTTATAATAATAATAACAAAAATATGTTTATTATTGTTTTCTTGTAGTGAACCTTATGGCCTTAGTCTTCTTTTATATTGTTTTGGTATTTTCTTTAATACGCGTACCTGTACATTTTGTAAGCTTGCTTTGCAAAGAAACGAAAGCTTCGGTTAGATGATGCGTCTTGGTCATCACATCAACAAATTTTGTAGTTTGATAGCCCTCTACCAGGTGTCAAACTCTCGAGTGTAGTAAATTAAATTTTGAAATTTTAAAAGGGGTAAGCTCTAAACTTTCTTCAACTTATTTGGCAAGGAGTTCAAACTATGTCTCTTTAGAAATTCCAATAGTGCTTAGGAATATGTTTGTCTTGCGTTGGAAGTAGGAGTTGGGTTTGAGGTGATAGAAACCAAATTGTCGAGCCATAAAGTTGTGTTGATACTCAACAAAACCTGCATGGCCTTTTTTTTTGGTCAAAAGCCTGGTTGACAATAGTTTTGGTGTCAAAAAAGCTTTCCAGATCTCATTGGATTCAACCTCTTGTTCGACATCAAGTGCAGGGAATTCTCTTCTGAACCATGCAGAGCCATAACATCTATCCACGAAGGGAGCCATATAGGAAGTAAATGATAACACGAAATCGTATATATATTTTGATGCATAATTCAACTAAAGTTTAACTGTTTTCGATCCGATTTCGGGTTATTTCCGTGTTGTTTGTCTGATGTTTTGCAGGTATTTGATGATCACGTCTAAACAAGGCAATATGAAGAAAAAAAGCAATCTCAGATGAAATATGGACGAAAACCGGGTGAAAACATCATGAAAAGCGCAGAATGCTGTTTTTGCTGCTGTGGCGACCGTCACAGCTCCATGACGACCGTCACACCTTGTGACGACCGTCATGCAGGCAAAAACGCCCCATTTTAGTTTCACGTAAAAGAAGCAGTTCCAAGTCCCAAATAGTGGACCACTACTCCCTGATTATTCTGCCTCAAAGTCCACTCTCTTCAATTATAACCGTTAGAATTCCATTTCTATAAAAAGGGAAGAAGGGGACCTCAGAAAAGGGGCCGCATTCGTACAACGAAGTGCTGCCAATTTATTTCCAGAGCAACCTTTCCAGTTTTTAATATTCTTATTTATTTCTCTTTTCCTTTTCCGCATTCCTTTCATTCTTCTGTAATTTCTATTTCCGTTGTACGATCAAATTGGCATAAAGACCAGAATCCTGCCAACATCTGTGGAGGATCTGCCCAAAGGCCAATTGGAATATTTACAGGTTTCTCATTTCAATCGTAATTCCAGTTTTATTATGATGCATGCTATTATTTATTGTTTTTATTTATGTTTTACCTTTCCCAAATCCATGTCTAGCTAAATTTAAGTAATCGATATGTAGTAATAATTCCAAAGGGATTTGATAATAACTGGTTTTCAAAAGTAATTTATGGTCTGAGTGTTTAAAATTAATTTACTGAATAAACTTCGTCGCGAAAGCGAGAACTTATTTAAAAGTAGTTTTGCCACGAAAGTGGGAAATTAATTAAGATACGAACCAACAAGCGAAAGTTGCGGCAAGATCAGATAGTAAACACTAGTCACTCATTTTAATAACAACGAAAACACTTTAAAATGAATTAGAACTTAGAGATTTCCAAAAAATAATTTTAACCCCGAATGGGATACGAAAGTGTACGTTTGGCCCTTAGAATTATGATTAGCGTCAATAACCATCATGAGGCGAGAGTCTTCAAATCACCATTTTCTGCTTAAATAAACTCTGAAAATGATTTCATACACCGGTAACTTGTCAAATCCCCGAAGAACACAATTACTGCATATCGATTCAATTAATTATACTTTAATTAACATTCTTAGTTTCCCTTTTAGTGACAATCTTATTACCTTAAACATATTCTACCTAGCTAAACATAGTAACTCCCGAGAACACTAGTTTGATTACGAGTCCCTGTGGGATCGATATCTATTATTACTACGCGATAGACTGTGCACTTGCAGTTAGGTTGTATTAGACATAGAAAGTCGCGATCAAGTTTTTGGTGCCGTTGCCGGGGACCCGTTTAGTCAATAGTGTAACCTTCTGTTACGCCGTATAGACTAGGTTAACAATCTTCATTTTTCCTTTACTAGTGCTGTCGATTGTATGCCAAGTAATCGCTCACAAGGCGATATCTTGAAACCTTCAGTCGCAGAACTAGAACGCTTCTTACATCTAAGAAGCCGAATCATTGAGTACCAACTCAAACATAACATTCCCGATCCTCTCACTCCCATTCCCAAATCCGAAGAAGAATCAAACATGGCTGAAGGACCTCCAAACAAACCGCTGAAGGCATACGCTACACCCTCTCAGATGGAGCCTAGAAGTAGCATTGCTGCCCCAGCTATTACCCGAAATGATTTTGAGCTGAAACCATCATTGCTGTCAGCTGTAAAACAAAACCAATTCTCAGGAAACGCAACTGAGGATCCAAATGAACATCTAACGAAGTTTGTACAATACGCAGACACGGTGAAAGCAAATGGAGTAACTCCAGACGCGATAAGACTTCGTCTTTTCCCATTCTCTCTTAGAGACAGAGCGTGGACATGGTTGTAATCTTTACCATCCAATTCCGTTACAACGTGGGAACAATTGAAGAACGTCTTCTTAGCGAGATATTTTCCGCCGAGCAAAACTGCTATGCTTAGAGCTTAAATCAACGGATTTCGACAAAAAGATACTGAATCTCTTTACGAAGCATGGGAACGATTCAAAGATATGATGAGAACATGTCCTCACCACGGTCTAGAAGACTGGGTGACAATCCATACTTTCTATAATGGGCTTTTATACAATACTAGATTGACAATAGACGCTGCCATACGACGAAGCCTATCAATTAATCGAAAACATATCTCAAAACCATTGCCAATGGGGAGGTGAACGCACTCCAACAGAGAAAACCACAGCGAAAGGTGGGATGTACGAGATCAGCAGTCTTGAAAAGTTCAACGCTAAAGTAGATGCTCTAGCACAGAAGATTGATAGTCTGACCGTTAACCCCACTGCAACCGTCGCTGCCGTAACTCCAAATTGCGAGTTATGCGGAAGCACCACTCATAATGCGCCTGAATGCCCATTGCTAGCCGGAATCCCACCAGACCAAGTAAATTATGCTCAAGGAAATCCTTACGCAAATACTTACAACCCAGGTTGGCGAAATCATCCAAACTTTTCTTACAAAAGCGAAAATGCATTGCAAATGCCTACTGCTCCACCAGGATATCAGAAACCAGCTGCTGCTCAGACTGCACCTAGGAAATCAAACCTCGAATTGATGATGGAAAAATTCATAGCTACTCAAGCTCAAACAAACAAAGAATTCCTGAATCAAAACATACACACTAGCGAGCAAATTAAACAGTTGACCGGAAAAGTAGACGCTTTAGCCACCCACAATAAAATGCTAGAAACATAGATATCACAAGTGGCTCAACAACAAGCCTCTGCTGCCGCACCCGCTGGCACATTTCCTGGACAACCCGAACAAAATCCAAAAGGCCAAGCAAATGCTGTAATACTAAGAAGTGGAAAAGAATTGGACGAACCGATCGATCCGAGGACCGAAAACTCAACCATGCAACAAAAACCAACTGAACAAGCAGAAAAGGAATCCGAGTTAGAGAAGAAGGAAGACAACGAGAAGGAGGATACCGCAAGTGAAAAAACTCAAGCACCTCCAGCGCCATATAAACCACCTATTCCTTATCCTCAAAGATTAATAAACTCCAAAACTTCAGGACAGTTTAAGAAATTTGTAGAGCTCCTTAAACAGCTGAATATTACTATTCCTTTTACAGAAGCGATAACTCAAATGCCGTCATACGCTAAATTTCTCAAAGAAATCCTGTCGAATAAGAGAAAGATCGAGGATAACGAAACAGTTACACTTACTGCAGAGTGTAGCGCTATTATTCAAAACCGCATGCCTCCTAAATTAAAAGACCCAGGTAGTTTCTCCATACCCTGCGTCATAGGAAAGTTCGTAATAGAAAAAGCTCTATGCGATTCAGGAGCCAGTATCAGTGTTATGCCTTTATCTATATGCAAAAAGCTGAATATGGGAGACCTTAGACCAACCAAAATGTCCGTACAATTAGCTGACCGATCAGTAAAATACCCCGTCGGAATACTGGAAAACGTTCCAGTACGCATAGGACAATTCTACATCCCAACCGACTTCATAATCATGGACATCAAGGAGGACACTGTTACCCCAATTATCCTAGGAAGGCCATTCCTAGCTACAGCCGGAGCGATTATAGACATGAAGAAAGGAAGGCTAACATTCGAAGTAGGAGAAGAAAAGATAGAGTTCATTCTCACCAAGTTCTTACAAGCACCAGCCATAGACGATACCTGCTATTTAGTAGATTAAATTGAAGAATGCATAAGAGAACTTGAAAATGAAGAGACCACGTATTCAGAAATAATAAAGATTCAAATACCCGATATTTCTGAAGACGACGATTGGCGTAAACCGTATAAAGACGACAGCCTAAGCGAAAGCTTAGCACTGACCCCAAACCATATGCCAGGTCCGAAGAACCCATCTTTAGAACATAAAACACTACCCAAAAACCTTAGATATGAATTTCTAGACGATGAACTAAAAAGACCAGTGATAGTCAACACCGACTTAGGACAACCAAAAACCGAAAAGCTATTAGAAGTCCTAAAGAAGTACCCCACTGCGTTAGGCTATAACATAAGCGATTTAAAAGGTATAAGCCCTTCAATCTGTATGTATCGAATTACAATAGAGGAAGACTCTAAAACCTCTAGAGAGCATCAGAGAAGACTGAACCCCATCCTGAGCACTGTAGTCAGAGATGAAGTAAAGAAATTGCTGGATGCAGGAATCATCTATCCAATCTCCGATAGTGAGTGGGTTAGCCCAGTTCATGTCGTACCGAAGAAAGGAGGAGTCACAGTAGTTAAAAACGAAAAATGCGAATCAATAACAAAAAGAGTCGTGACTGGAAGCATGATGTGTATTGATTATAGGAAGCTTAACAAAGCCACATGAAAAGATCACTTCCCGTTACCCTTCATAGACCAAATGTTGGAAAGATTAGCCAAACATTCATATTTCTGCTATCTAGATGGTTATTCAGGATTTTTCCAAATTCCCATTCATCCGGATGACCAAGAAAAGACTACATTCACATGTCCTTATGGTACTTTTGCTTACCGCCGAATGCCGTTCGGACTCTGTAATGCTCCAGCAACCTTCCAAAGATGCATGATGGTAATCTTCGCAGATTTCATAGACGACATCATGGAAGTATTTATGGACGATTTCTCAGTATGCGGACAAAGTTTCGAGGGATGCCTACAAAACTTAGAAATGGTATTAGAACGTTGTGTAAAAGTGAACCTCATCCTAAATTGGGAAAAATGCCATTTTATGGTCCGACAAGGAATAGTTCTAGGACATGTCATATCAGATAAAGGAATCGAGGTCGACAAAGCTAAAATAGAGATTATAAAAGATCTCCAACCTCCAAAATTCGTACGAGAGATACGGAGTTTTCTAGGACATGCCGGTTTCTACCAAAGATTTATAAAAGATTTTTCAAAAATCACAAAACCTCTGACCGACCTGTTGATGAAAGATGCTGAGTTCGTCTTCGACGACGACTGTCTAAAAGCATTCGAAACATTAAAATTAGCCCTTATCACCGCACCGATTATGCAACCACCCGATTGGCGACTACCGTTCGAAATCATGTGCGATGCGAGTGATTATGCCGTAGGCGCAGTTCTAGGACAAAGGAAGGACAAGAAACTCCATGCCATCTACTATGCCAGTAGAACCTTAGATCCTGCCCAAATGAACTACGCTACCACAAAGAAGGAACTTCTAGCAGTTATATTTGCGCTTGACAAATTCTGTTCTTACTTAGTAGGAGCAAAAATTATCATATACACAGACCACGCTGCCATAAGGTACCTAATAAGCAAAAAGGATTCCAAACCAAGACTATTGAGATGGATCCTGTTATTACAAGAGTTTGACTTAGAAATCAAAGATAAGAAAGGAACCGAGAACGTTGTTGCAGATCACTTATCCCGAATAGAAGGCATCAGACACGAACCAGTACCGATAAACGATGATTTCCCGTACGAACGTCTGATATCCAAATTAGAAAGTGACATACCCAACTCAATCTTGGAAGATCCAGAATTCGAAAAAGCCGTAGAAGCCGTATATGCCCAAGTCACATTACCTTGGTATGCTGACATCGTTAATTACCTCGCTGCAGGCGTGCTTCCACCGGATCTCACCTATCAGTAAAAGAAGAAATTTTTCCACGATCTGAAACATTATTATTGGGACGAACCTCTACTCTTCAAGAGAGGGGTCGACAACATATACCGTCACTGTGTCCCAGAGGAAGAAGTAGAAAATATCATTTCCCAATTCCATTCAGCACCATATGGTGGTCATGCTAGTACATCCAAGACGTGCGCTAAGATTCTCCAAGCCGGCTTATTCTGGCCTAACCTCTGGAAAGACGTTCACATCGTTGTGCTAAAATGTGATCAATGCCAACGAAATGGCAACATCTCACGACGCGATGAAATGCCTCAGAAAGGAATCTTAGAGGTAGAAATCTTTGACGTATGGGGAATAGATTTCATGGGACCATTCCCACCTTCTTTTGGTAATAACTACATACTCGTCGCTGTAGACTATGTGTCTAAATGGATAGAAGCCATTGCTGCTCCAACAAACGACGCACGAGTAGTAATCAAACTCTTCAAAAACACAATCTTTCCTAGATTCGGTGTACCCAGACTCGTCATTAGTGACGGCGAATCTCACTTCATATCGCGAATATTCGATAAACTTCTTTCTAAATATGGAGTCCGACACCGAGTAGCTACACCTTATCATCCGCAAACTAGCGGACAAGTAGAGGTCTCGAACAGGGAAATAAAACAGATATTGGAAAAGACTGTCGCTACCTCAAGGAAAGATTGGTCATCAAAGCTACAAGAAGCTTTATGGGCTTATAGGACCGCCTTTAAGACACCAATAGGTACTACACCCTACAAATTAGTTTACGGTAAATCCTGTCATCTCCTTGTAGAATTAGAGCATAAGGCCTTTTGGGCCATTAAGACACTCAATTTCAACTACACCGAGGCAGGAGAAAAGCGAATCTTGAACTTACACGAATTGGAAGAACTTCGATTAGACGCTTACGAAAATGCCCGTATCTACAAAGAACGAACTAAAAAGTGGCACGATAAACGTTCAGTCAAGAAACAATTCAGTGTGGGAGACATCGTATTGCTATTTAATTCAAGATTAAAAATATTCCCATGTAAACTAAAATCTAGGTGGTTTGGACCTTATGAAGTGACTAAAGTACTTCAGAGTGGAGCTGTTGAAATTACCGATAAGACGAATGCACCGTTTATCGTAAACGGGCAACGTCTAAAACATTATAATAAGAACGAAAACAGCCCTCAAGTCTGCAGTATAGCATTGCTTGAGCTTCCGGCTCAAACACCCGAATAGCTTGTCACCAAGCTATCGTCAGACTTTCGACGTTAAAAACAGCGCTTACTGGGAGGCAACCCAACTTTTCCCGCATTTTTCCTCGTTACTGTATTTCATTTTTATTTAAAATTTTACTTTGAAAATTTAACAAAAATTCTAAACTTATAATTACTACTACTTTCTACTTTCGTTTGTTTTCATATTTTTATTTTTATTATTTTTCTCTTTTTGTCCTTTGTTTTTACCGCTTTTTGTTTTTAAAAATCCTGACTTCAAACTTCTGTTTTAAACTTTTCAGGATTTTAAAAGTCTTCAAAACATTCCTCCTGTTTTCTCCGACTTACCTGCGAGTATGGCCGAGTACGACTTCACAAAGGTTCATTTTCGAGGACTAGCTCAAAAGGCAAGATTTGCAGCACTGACTGAAAGAGAAATTGCCTTAACGCTGTATTACGATAAGTCTACCATGGATAAACTAGGAATCACGGATAGCATTCAATACCTGTTCAATCAACTGGGTTGGGAGAACACTGCTTTGAAAACACGGTTTGCTACCTATAAGGATCTCACCTATGAATTCCTTAGTTCGTTCAGATACATACCCAACTATGGTTTTGGATCCAACACAGAGCTGATTACCTTTCGAATGTTTGGAATGGACCAAACCCATAGCCGGATTTCACTAGCTAACCTCCTAGGATTTCCTAGCGGACCGCATGTGTTCATCAGTGCAGAAGATGACGATATTGATTTTGAGCTCGACCAATTCTGGGGTAGAATCACAGGCGACTATCACCCTGAACCAGACAGAATGTATAATGATGATATTCATAACCCAGCTTTCAGATACTTCCACAAGATACTAGCTCACACCCTTTTCGGGAAAGAAGAAAATATTACCACAGTATCTAAAGAGGAGTTATTCATCATGTTCTGTGCTTCCCAGAGACGTACAGTAAATGCAGTGCCCTTCATGATGAGATCTTTCAGACGCCTCACTCAGGAACCTCAGTCACCTATTCTTATAGGAGGCCTCGTGACAATGATTGTCCACGAGCTTGGCCTTAGATTCCACTTAAATGCAAGCACTCGTTTTGGCACCATCTGACCCATGAATATACAGTTCTGCTTTAACAGGCACATTTTAGGAACTATGGGACCTGGACCTTATGAGTACCTCATTAACGAAAAACCAGTACAACTATTCACACTGCCTGATCATCAGATGACAAGTATCCACAACAAGGACAACTGGCTTTATGAATTAGATGAGCCTATGGGACCTCCTTCACCTCAGTCAACACCACAGAACTATATGTACGACAGTGACCACATCTCTGAGGCACACGACTATATGTACTATGAGGATGATGTATCAGAAGCTGAAGTAGACCCTATGACTCCTCCGCACTACAACACCTATCCTGAGCCTATCCCTGAGGAGACCACCGACAAAATGGATACTGTTCTACTCCGATTGGACAACGTTGATGCAGCTCTAACTAATGTAAAAGATGATATCGCAGGCATACACAACGAACTGGTAGTCTTCATGGACTTAGTCTATGACCAACTCGACTACTACGCACGGAAATTCGATGAGTTAAAGGCACGAAAAGACTAGATACTAGTTTTAGCATTAGATTTAGTTTAGTTTGGTTTAGTTTAGTTTCGTTTAATCATTTGAATTTTTCGCATTGTTAGTTTCTTTGTGTACTACATACAATCATTTCAATTTCTTGTTATTTCAATTATAGTCTTTATTCAATTATTATGTTTTTACGTCATTCCTTGTTTATTGGCTGCTATAATACATTGCAATATCAATACTAGGCCTAAAAGTCACCGCAAGAACGCCCTCAGAGCAAAATTCTGCATTCTGCAGATTTTGCTGCTGTGACGACCGTCACAGGATCCTGACGAGCGTCACGCGGGTGACGACCGTCACAAACCCAAAACTGCTATCTGATATAACAGGGGTTGCGTTTTCTCTCCCACTACCCTCATTTCAACTTCCAATCATCAGAACTCCTACCCCACTCCAAATTTTCGTTCTCCCCACATTGCACCATATATTTCAACTCCCATCTCAACTTCCTACCACACTTCTGTCATTTTTTTCCTCTTCGCAGAACAACCCCAAATCCTCAGAACCACCTCAATCTTCCAACAATGGCAAGAAATACCGAAACCCCAGACGTCAGTAACATTGTGTTCAGCAAAGGTGACTTAGGCGAAAGACAGCGGGCCAACTACATCGCATTCTATCAAAGGTCGCTCCAGCCGACTCATTATCCACACATTCCATCGCTCACGGAGCTCGGACTCCTTGAAGGCGTCACTTGGATGCTTCAAAGAGCCAGCATCTGGAACCTATGCACCAATCCACTGCCAACATATGAACAGCTCACTCTCGAGTTCCTGAGTTCGTTTACCTACGTCACATCCAGCGGCGACCTCAACCAACACTCCGGTGCCGCATGCTTCCGGATGTTCGGCACAAACTACCAGGTGAACTAGAACCAGATCGCCGCCATCTTACAACTCCCTCGAGGCGACAATGCTCACCGCCGCCTCACCGATCAGTTCCAGCACGAAGCTTTCGCGCTGTGGTACCAGTTGACCGACATCAATGCCGATGGTTGGGATTCTCTGCACGCCACGCATATCCATAACCCGACCATCCGGTACTTTCACCGAGCATTGAGCAACACAATCTTCGCCAGGGACAACAACCATAAGGTGAACTCGAAAGAGCTCTTCTTCCTCCATTGCGTCTTCAACAACGAGCCTATCAATGCCGCTTCGTTCCTCCTGGCCCACATTCAGGCCAATTGCAACCGTGGCTCCAAGCCATTCTACTTTGGCGGGATTGTCACTGCCATTGCACTTGGGCTGAACTTAGGTGACCGCCTCCAGCACCTCCATGCCATCCCCTCAGTGTTCCTTGACACCGACCACTGCAGAGCCTCACACCTTATCCGCTCCAGAGCCGACGGTAAGTACCATCCGGTAGTGCGTGGCAAAACCGTCCGAAGCATCATCCTTCCATCACGCACCCGGACACACCCAGAGGATCGTAACAACCGGTTATTTGACCTCACTGCCCCTCCTGCTGCCGCTGCTCCAACTCAGGACCACACCCAAGGTTCTGATGATGAAATCCAAGCTGAGTTGGACAGGCCAGAGCAACCGGAGGCATCACAGCCTCCTCCTTCCGAAGGTACATCCTCTCGCCGCCGCCGCCATCATCCAGTGCCCGACTATACAGAAGAGGACCTCCGCCGCTCTCTCGACCAGCAGGCCCAGATACTCGCTATGCTGCAGCAGCAGAATCAGCGAGCAGACCAGTTCGAAGCTTGGCATCGGACCCAAATGCAACAACTTCAAACCGGCCAAGCTACCATTACTGAGAACCTGGCGAATCTGACTTTGCAGGTCGAAGGACTCCGTGACACCGTCTACCACACCGGAGCTATGACTTATGAGGACCGAGTCGCCCTGGCCAGAGCCAGAGGACGCCAGCGCGGACGTGACCGAGGCAGCAGACGTGATTAGTTATCATTTTCCTTATTTGTTTACTATATTTCTAGTTTATTTGTACTTTCGTTTCAACTGTATCTCCCTCTCGCATGCTTCCAAATCAGTGGGGACACTGATTGAGATAGTGTGGGAGCGGAGCGTTTATTTCCATTCCATTGTACTTTGAATTTCGTAATTTCTATTTAAACATTTTCTATTTTTAGCAAATAAAGCTCATTTATATATCCTTTTTCCGTTACGCAAACATCCCCACGTCATTCGACGTAAACAACAAATTTTTTCGTTCGTTCCTCAAAAGCAAAAGCATCACGAGAATACACCCGAGTTTAAACCAAGTGTTGAAACTCCGAGGAGACGACAATTCTAACAAAACCAGTACCATCTTGACACCTTAGATCTCCGTTTTATGCGAGTCGGTTTCACTACCTAAGCGTACCAAAGTCTCAAGTGTCTACGCAAACTCAGCCCCAAGTAGTTTATACTAGCAGTCAGCACCATCCTAAAACACTTCTAAGCGAGCGACCGATGCAAATAAGTGTATGATCTCCAAAAGATGAAAAATCATGAAAAGAAAGCTAGATAGCCCAAAAATATAAGACACGTTTCCTTCTAAGTTAGGTGCTCCTCACCCGAGCATTTAGCCCAACGGCACGAAAACTCAATGAAAAATCAATGAAATAAGCTTATGATCAGTAAAGAAGATCAAAGACAGAAATGAGATCATATTCACTAACAGGTCGACTCGCCATGAAAGTGTATGGACAACGGGCTTAATGTGATTGCGCTATAACAAACAGGGTGAACTTGCCGCGAGAACCTTGACACCAAGCTACAGTAGCATGACTGGGACCGATTTGCATAAAAAGGAGACCTCCGAAGACTTATAGTCCAGTGTCGTCATGGTACTCGTTTTGTTCTTACCAAGAATCCCGGTTTTTCCCAACTTTGCGAACGAAGAAGCTGCCTCGTGCTTGCCGACTTTTTCATGTTTTACTTGAGGACAAGCAAAGATTCAAGCTTAGGGGAGTTTGATAACACGAAATCATATATATATTTTGATGCATAATTCAACTAAAGTTTAACTGTTTTCGATCCGATTTCGGGTTATTTCCGTGTTGTTTGTCTGATGTTTTGCAGGTATTTGATGATCACGTCTAAACAAGGCAATATGAAGAAAAGAAGCAATCTCAGATGAAATATGGACGAAAACCGGGTGAAAACATCATGAAAAATGCAGAATGCTGTTTTTGCTGCTGTGACGACCGTCACAGCTCCATGACGACCGTCACACCTTGTGACGACCGTCATGCAGGCAAAAACGCCCCACTTCAGTTTCACGTAAAAGAAGCAGTTCCAAGTCCCAAATAGTGGACCACTACTCCCTGATTATTCTGCCTCAAAGTCCACTCTCTTCAATTATAACCGTTAGAATTCCATTTTTATAAAAAGGGAAGAAGGGGACCTCAGAAAAGGGGCCGCATTCATACAACGAAGTGCTGCCAATTTATTTCCAGAGCAACCTTTCCAGTTTTTAATATTCTTATTTATTTCTCTTTTCCTTTTCCGCATTCCTTTCATTCTTCTGTAATTTCTATTTCCGTTGTACGATCAAATTGGCATAAAGACCAGAATCCTGCCAACATCTGTGGAGGATCTGCCCAAAGGCCAATTGGAATATTTACAGGTTTCTCATTTCAATCGTAATTCCAGTTTTATTATGATGCATGCTATTATTTATTGTTTTTATTTATGTTTTACCTTTCCCAAATCCATGTCTAGCTAAATTTAAGTAATCGATATGTAGTAATAATTCCAAAGGGATTTGATAATAACTGGTTGAAAATTCTCTTTTCAAAAGTAATTTATGGTCTGAGTGTTTAAAATTAATTTACTGAATAAACTTCGTCGCGAAAGCGAGTACTTATTTAAAAGTAGTTTTGCCACGAAAGTGGGAAATTAATTAAGATACGAACCAACAAGCGAAAGTTGCGGCAAGATCAGATAGTAAACACTAGTCACTCATTTTAATAACAGCGAAAGCACTTTAAAATGAATTAGAACTTAGAGATTTCCAAAAAATAATTTAAACCCCGAATGGGATACGAAAGTGTACGTTTGGCCCTTAGAATTATGATTAGCGTCAATAACCATCGTGAGGCGAGAGTCTTCAAATCACCATTTTCTGCTTAAATAAACTCTGAAAATTATTTCATACACCGGTAACTTGTCAAATCCCCGAAGAACACAATTACTGAATATCGATTCAATTAATTATACTTTAATTAACATTCTTAGTTTCCCTTTTAGTGACAATCTTATTCCCTTAAACATATTCTACCTAGCTAAACATAGTAACTCCCGAGAACACTAGTTTGATTACGAGTCCCTGTGGGATCGATATCTATTATTACTACGCGATAGACTGTGCACTTGCAGTTAGGTTGTATTAGACATAGAAAGTCGCGATCAGTAAACATGTAACGCTTTGCAAAAATCATGTAATATTAAGTGAAGCTCTCTTCTGTTGAAAGCCATTTGTTTGTAGGAGTAAGCAAGGTGAGTCAACTTCCTTAGATTGACCATTCGTTAAGTTCTTCAAGAGTTTTGTTAGGTTTGTTAGCCATCAATAATGGTTCAAACGTGATATTAAGCCAGAGTTGGAGGAGTCAAAAAAGACTAGACAACATAAGCGTACCTTTAAAATTGTTAGTGACGCTAAATGTTTTCATGGGATTATATGCCAAATTTGAAGCTTCATAAAGTGATGCCAGAATTAACGGGCTTAAATAGACGTTTCATCCAAATGTAGTTGGTTGGATAGAGTGTCAAATGTTTTTGCTACTTGCAAAGAACTCGAGAAAAAAAAGTGTAACAGCCACAGGGACAAAATGCAATGTATTATTTGTTGGGAACTTCCTCGGATGTCTTGTCGAAATGACCAGCAATGAAATTGGTAAAACTAGCACGCTTTGAGTTAAAACCAATGATGTCGTTATTTTGGATAGACGTGTTAAAGACTTCGCCAGATGGTTGAAGACCAATAATGGTAGCCACATCAAATAACATTGGCATAATCATGCCATAACGCAGTTGGAAGGTGTTCGTTGAACCCTCCCAAAAGTGATGTGCATCGAGCAACACATTCTGGCTATATACAGTACCTACCCTAGATAATTGGATCAGGTCAAAAAAACCTTGATCTTTCCAATCTCGTCCTTTCTTGGATTCTACGTTATTTAACCAATTAAGGTAGTTTGACTAGTTGGTATGTGGAGCCGAGCGAAAGACGCAGGTAGACATATAAGTAAAATCTAGAGGTTAATTTATGACTGCAAAAGGTTTTCTACGGTGGTAAAAGGGAATAACTCACTAACTTTTTCTACATTTACATTAAGATTAGGGTAAGGACCAGAAAAAACATGAGTGGTGTTAGAAATGGTAAAAGGAATTAATACATGCGATTTCCAAATAAGGGTTTTTTCTTCCTGAAGAGGAGGTTCAAGGACGTATAATTGATTTCTAACAAGAATGGGTATAGTGATGGAGACAACAAGAGGAATCCTCTGGCCTGGAGTTGATGTGGATGGCATTTGTGTTGAAGTGAGTGGAGTTTGAATTTTTGTAGAAAGAAACTTTTAAGTTGTGTAGGAGATATAGAAAAATGGAGGAAAGTAGAAGAAGATGAGAAGTCATCTATTTTTAGCTTTGGGGAGAAAATTGTTCATTTTCTTTATTTTTTCCTATTTTTCCTTTAAAAGAAAATAAAATCAGAAAACTTTTTGACAAGTGTCCCACGAAGGGTGAGAAAGTGGGAAGTTGGGATTGTGTGTGGCCCATTATTTTCCTAGGAACTTGGAGCCATGATGGACTTTCTAAACTTGCACATCTTGAAAAGACGTTATACAAAGTAGCCATGATGAAATGACGTCAAGGCACAACTTTAAACAGTGTAAAGTTTTAAAAACGCCACCTATCTCTCAAAGTTGAATCAAAAGTGTAATTTTTTTGGGGGAATTTTTTAGTCAAGAAATTCCAATGTACAAATTCTACAAGAGAATTAGCAGGATTTCTGCACAAACACATGGCAAGATTACATGCCTTTTGGTCAGAGACCTTGAAGGAAAACATCAGTGTTCAACATTGAAGGATTGAGTCTGGTACTTAATGAAATTTTCAAAGGTTTGGTTATTCATCAAATCGGCAGGTCGTAGGAGGTTTGACTGAAGCAGATTCAAAATTCAAACCAAATAATTGTTTTTTGGTCTTATCCAAACACCAAAGACACGTGGAGATTAATCAAAGGGGGCAGATCATGCAGAGGTGACGTGTCAGATGGAAGACAGTTGAACATTGAAGATATTTAGCTTTGTAGCACTTTAAATAGGGATTCTATTGTTAGAATTCAGGGTGTCAAAATCATTGTAAACTTCAATACTAACTCAAAGTACCCATAAGCAAGCGAGAAACGAGTCTCTCAAGAAAATGTACTTGTCTACCAGTTTTTACTTGTGCAAATAAAGTTTCTTTTTATTTCATCTACGTTTACTTGTTTTCCGTCTTATTCAATTTACTAATCTTGACTTAGTCAAAATCATTGATACATTCATTTCAAACTTAATCATTTTTCTAAAATAGTCAGCATTCAATGCAAGTATCTGACAACATTAATGCACACTTCCTTATCTCAGAAATTTAGCACAACTTGCCTCAGGATTTACTAGCTTCGTCCTTCGAGTAATAAAAAAATAAAACTAAGTGATTGCTTACCAAAAACATAGGTGAATAGGGGGGGGGGGGCGAATGTTTTGTACCACCCACAAGGCCCATAGTAAAATTTCCAAGAGCGTATTCAAAGGGGAAAGACGCACAAAACACACACACACACACACACACACACACACACACACACACACACACACACACACACACACACACACACACATATATATATATATATATATATATATATATATTCACTTTGATTAAAAGAAAATGATTCCTCCCTCCAACGTATCTATCACTATTCAATTCAATCAAACGATTATACGCACACCACGCAACATTGCTCGCGAATAGTTTTAACCACTCTTGATATAAAAGAATAAAAAAACGTCATTTCTAGTGTTCAAATCCATTCTCGCATTCACATTACTTCTCATTCTCTCACTAACTTAAGCGTTGTAGTGCTAATCTTACAAGTTTATCCTGCTCCGTCACTTGGGAAGTATTGCTCCACCGCTATACACTAATACAAAATAGACCTTTCGTAACACCCATTTTACAACGGACTTCCTGTTAAATGTGGTAATAAATCTTTTTTGGGTGTTTTTTTTTTGTATTTACTAAAAGACATTTCTCTACGGTCATAGTCAACAACTGTAGTGAAATGTACCTCGAATGAAAGGGTTCGAATTCTAGCAGAAACAATTTTCCATTTATCGTGACATAATGGGCTTGACATTGTATATCACCACAGTTCTTATAAAATACCACAGTGTAAGGTGCAATCATTTTAATATAGTTCGTATTATCAACCGTGATGAAAGGTGTTACTTGTTTATATTTAAGTGAAATCATCTCTCGCTTCAGTATATAACATATGTCTCTCTCAAAACAAAACCCTAACATCTCTTTCGATCGTCTCTCTAAAAAAAATTCTATCATCTCTGTCACTCGTCTCTCTCATATGGAAACCCCAAACTTGTGCAGTGAACTTGTCTTCTTCGAAGAGTTACCTTTGTTGCATCAAATTTTAGCAAATGACTATCTTACAGGTTCGTCTTCGCTATAGTTTATGTTTCAAAATCTGTTTATGTATTATTGTTTATGTTTTAATAGCTTGTTTCCTAATATTTGAACTTTCTGTTTTTTTTTACTTGTAGGTAAGGATGCTTGTTTCAATAACGAAGATGAAGCTAAAGTGAGCGCTGGAAACTTGTGTGAAAGACGCAGAATGACATCCATTCAAAATTAACACAAGTTTGCAGCTCTCTCTTCAGCTTCATCCTCCTTTCATTATGGATGTTATTATGGGAGATATGTTCGTTTCTGAAATATTCTATGAGCTGATTGTTTTTAATAATAGTTGTTTGTTGTATCTAGTATGTTGTTTAAGGTTTGTTGTTGATGGATGTCGTTGATGAAAGTTGTTGTTAATGTTTGTTTTAAAGATGTGTTTATTATGTCTTATGTGGTTTGAGTGTTTTTCCAATCACTTACCAAATATATAACTTTTTAGATTACATAAAAAATTATAATATGATAGATAAAGTTATATTAGAAAATAAGTACACATTTTATTCTAGACAAGATTTCTCTATCCTGTTATCTGCATTTCGTTGGTTAACATATATAACTTTATTTAATACTTGTAGTTCTTCAACCGCCCCTTTCTCCACCTCCAATTTTGTTTCCAAAGTAAATAATATTTTGTAAAATGAACTAGAGGTGAAGAAAGGGGAGGTTGAAGAACTAAGAGCATTAAACAAAGTTTTAACCGTTAAAGAGCAAAATACGGATAAAAAGTTGAAGAACTCTTGTCTAGCATTGAACGTGAACTTATTCTTCTAATATAACTTAATTTGTCATATTATAATGTTCTAGATTAGATTGAAATGTTATAGGTTTAATGAGTATTGAAAAAAAATAAGCATTCCATATAATTTATAATAAACTCAATGTATATAGTCGTTTATATCAACCCGTAGTTAAATGTTATGCATTAAGAAATATTACAATAGTTGTTTAAAGTAACAATTGTGATAGGTAGCGCGCTACATAATTTATAATGACGGTTGCACAAACATAGTGAAAAATATCATACATAGAACCCCCTACCTCATAATGGTTAATCAGACGTCATAACATTCTCTTATCAATTGTTATGAAAAAACTTTTTCGTAATAGTGATGATACATAACTTCTCCCCTTTATCTTCTATTTGTAGCTCTCAACCGAACAAAAATAATTATTGTACCTTACTATTTAGTAAGAATTTGATATGTTCGGCAAAAGGTTTTTCTAAAAAAAGATCTATAATTTTTTTTTATGTAAAAGAAAAATTTTATGTTAAATATTTTGATGTCTGTAATTTGATTTTTCATCATTGTTATTACTATTTGGAAAGACATGATGCTCTTTCTTTATTAAATTTTATAGGTAGGGGAATATTATTCCACTTTTTCTAGTATTGTCCAAACAAATCATGACATATACTTTCTCTCTCTCAAATTACCTATCATTCATTAATTATGTTGATTAATTATATTAGAAAACAAATTTAAAAAATTGAAAAAAAAAAATAATAAATAATATATTAAGACAAAAATTATTAATATTGTATTGAGATTTTAAAGTGATTTATAATTTGAGACAAATATTTTTTTACAAAGAGACATATAATTTGTATTATATTTTTTGTTTTAATAAATAACTTTGAAATTTAATAAACTTTGTTCATTAAAAAATTAAATGACTATTCTCTTCAAGCACATATATATGTATGTGTACACAATGATGTAGTCTTAATTATGTTAATTGCTATTTAGTTAGTTTAAGGAGCTTGTTGATGGACATGACTGTAACAATGAGGAGAAGAATGAGGCCAATGAATGAAGCAATCAATGCACCACCACCTCTCTTGCAATAACTCTCAAATTTGTCACATATTTTATTCCATTTTGCATGTGAATTACCATTCTTTCCCAATTCTGACATAGATGTTGCTGCACCATCTCCAGCTGATGCAAGAGCCAAAGCCATCTAGAATTCACCCAGTAAGTTAACAAAAAAAAAATCAAACAGTTTTTATATATTTGTAAATTAAATTTAAATAAAAAAAATGTGTCAATTATTCAGTACTGTGTCTAATACTGCAATTAGTGCAAATTGAAGCCCTTTGTTATCAAATTTGGGTCCTAATATATCCATTGCTATCATCACCAAGTTATGGACACTCACAATTCCATTAGCTACCACAAAGAATCTGTAACCAAAAAATTAAATAATATATATATATTTATATATATGATGAAAATGAAATTAAATATCTAAAATAGTAATATTATTTATGATTATTAAAAACTAAATCATGTTATGGACTAACATAAAAGTAGGAGTCTGTTGAAACTTTGCAACAAGAGGAACTGTAACTGGAGTGCTACCAATGGTGGCAACAACAAAGTTTTTGGTTTGTTTGTTGAGTGACATAACAATTGTAGCTGATGCAGTGGCCAAGAATGTAATGATTCTAATGGACAAAAGAATCCAATCCTTCTTTGGTTGGGTCTCAGGAACAACATTGGAACCAGATTCTAGGGTTTCTTCATTTTCTGAGGCCATTGTCAAAGTGTATATAGTTGGTGGAGTTAGAAAATGTTATAAGGTTTGAAGGAAGAGGTGTGTTATTATAGATTGAAGATAGAAAATGTGATGAAATTGATGGGTTGTTGAGGGTAAGAAGTTAATTAAATAAACTGTCGGTTGTTATTGACTTGGTGAGAATTATGTGAGGACGTGTGCAACTTGGTCACGTTTGTATATATTTTATCTTTAATTTGTTTATCCTCTTTTTCTTTAAAAAAATGTCACAATAGTCTCAGATTATGGGAAATATTTGCATTTGTGTGTTACCATAATTTATCAGAGTTGGTAGTAAGGGTGAGAATAGATTATGAGTGGGTAGTAAGGGTGAGAATAGAGTAGGTCACATAATAGAGATTTAGGTCTAATAACTTACACAAATTTAGACTGGGTAAGTTTTTTTTTTTCAAATATAAAATATTTAAATTTTTTTATAAATTTATTTAATAAAATGATGAGGTCTCAGGTTATAAAAATATTCTAAATTAAATTGATTTATTTAAATAAATATGAATAATTTATTATTATTATTATATTATATATATAGTACTTTTAATTTAAAAAAATTAGTTATCATAAAAAGAAATTATGAAAATATACTAAAAAAAATTTATGAATAATATCATAAATTGTTTTCATAAGTGTTTTTAAACAAACAATCTTACAAAACTTATACTACTAAGTATACCTAAATAAGTCAATCCAAACAAATTTTTAGTATTATTCATCTTTTAGTTTTTTAATTTATATAAACAATAATTGAATTATTTATTATATATAGATTCAAATAAAGTAGGCTTTTAAGTAGGTTAACAAGTCAACCATGCCTTCAAAAAAGTCAAACTCAGGCATAAAAATAAGTCTATGACAGAGTATCTATCAGTCTTAGTCTTAGGCCTAATAATATAGATGCAAGTTCGAATTTGCCACATCTTTTTTTTAATATATGTGTAGTGAAGTTGATAAAATACTTAAAAGTACTTATGAAGCAAACCATAAGGGGAATTCCTTCCCGACCCATAAGCGATTAAGCACAAGAGTCATATCGTCGCATTAATGGTTAGATTATTCTTAGGCATCCGTTTAGGACGATTGGTGAAGGTTCTTAAATAAGGGAGAACAAATGATAACCCTTCTTTTGGTGAGCCATCCTTACAAGAGACCCCAAAAAGGGGCATCAAGGTTGAGAAAGTTGGATTAGAGAGGGAGGGAGTTAGACCCCCTTCATGACAATCTTGTTTGTGTCCTTCATTTTCCATACTAGTCCAAGGACTACTAGAGATTTTCAATATCACGTCTCTGAAGAATATTATGCATATTTTGTGGGTACAATGTCCCATTGAGAGGAGGTGATGGAAATGCCATACTTGGTGTATAGGGATGCAACATTCAAAGTGTGAATTCCAATGCAGATCATCAAAGATATAGAAGAATTCACATTCCTCAAAGACTCCAACATCCAAAGTGTGAATTTTTAAGAATTGTTTGCTTGTGAAATCTTGAAATAAACTTCTTTCTTTTTGTTGTGATGAGAAATTGATGGTGAGATGAGATAATAGGGAGACAAATACCAGCCTTCTCGGGCCATGATGACGGTGGAATACTAAAGTGGTATTCTCATACACACAAGAAGAAGAGAGAGAAAAAATGAGATGCAAAAAAATGGAATGAACTTAACTTATTATAATGCTTCTTGTGGCGGTTTGAGCATGCAAAATTTGCAAAAAAATCAATGAGGATTATGCCTAGAAAGTATAAGAGTCAAATATTTTCAAAATATACCATCTAATCAATTAGAGTAAGGCCCTACTTGATGATACCCTTATATTTGTAAAGATCTCACATGCTTGCCATTAATGCACAAATTTGGTTGACTTGTAGGCTAAGATTAAATATGATTTTAATTGAAATTTGAATCATGTAAGTCACCTAATCGGTATTGTGGAAGCAAATAATAAAACACTTATTTAAAGGGTTAATCAAAGTATAGAGATTATTCAACCTTTAAATGGTGGACCACCTTAACTATCAAGTAACCTTGATAAAAAAATCCTTCTTTTGAGGGAACATCAACAAGTTATCATATGTCCTTCTCATTGATTATTGGATGCGAGAATTGCTTAAACACAAGATAGATATGCCCACTACAGACTTATCATATTAACCTACTAATATGTTAGACAATTATCATATATCACTGTTGAAGAGACCATCCTCAATGAGTATTTTCTTTGATCGCGATCGTTGATATACATTATTACACCCGAGGCCAAAGAGGCTAGGAGTGGTTATAACATCCAAGGCCAAAGAGGGCGGGGAGCGATTGCCTGAATTCACGTTGGAATGAGAGGATCCTAAGGTTGCGCAGGCATGAGATTGCATGGTTGAAGGAAGAATTATCCGTAATTACTTATACCAACAGGGTGCATCTTCTTTTCGGTAGCCTAACAAATAAAACTCCTTAGTTAAGCGTGATTGACTTGCAGTAGTATTTTGATGGGTGATGTTATGGGAAGTTTCTTGTAAAACGTGTGAGTAAGGAAAAAGAATGCTGAAAAGACTCGTGTTGGTTTGTGGAGTCAGTTGGTAATTCTGAAAGCACTTTGGGGAGTTACATACACCATCCACGCGCATTCATGGATCACAAGATTTAGATCAAATAGATATTATTTCATACTTGAAAAAAATGATTTTGTTTGCACAACTTCTTTTAATAAGCACTAAGACTTCATTAAAGGTGTAACGCATACCTACAAAGCACACTAGGTTTTCACCTTTGGTACCCAAATTTTCTTGGATCCTGGTGCGTAAGTAGTTCTAAGAGGTCTAGGGTTATTAGCTTTA
This sequence comes from Lathyrus sativus, assembly GCA_963859935.3. Lineage (NCBI taxonomy): Eukaryota > Viridiplantae > Streptophyta > Magnoliopsida > Fabales > Fabaceae > Lathyrus > Lathyrus sativus. The sequence continues at coordinate 648,640,934 of OZ012741.1, forward strand.
TACCTTATCAATTTTATGAAGACGAGCTCTTAATTGGAGACGAAGACAAATTGATTTGAAGAAGGAAAATATCTCAAGATTGAATAAGTCTTAAGTCAAGGATTGATCATGCTTAAGTTATGGATATCAAGGGATTGGATCATGTATTAAGGTACAATAGCAATTCTATTATGTATAAGCTTTAGGTGCTCAAAACCCTTCATCTAAACCCTTCTAAAATTTCCATATCATTTATGCATAATTTTTATTCAAGGCACACATTTTAAAACACAAAGATTTAATTTTCAAAAGTGTGCAATCGATTGACCCTATAGTGCAATCGATTGCTTGTTGGCTACTGACCTTCAAAATTGGATTTCTTTAAAGTTCCAATTGATTGATCCAAAGGGACAATCAGTTGAGGGGTCATTTTTCCTTGAAAATTTGAGCATACAATCTATTGATCAAGATAAGCAATCAATTTCTCTTTAGTATTTGGTAATTTTTTTTAACATTACACATAGAACAATCGATTGATCCAATAGTGCAATTGATTTCTTCCTGAAGCATTGTGAAAAATCTAACTCATTGTGATGCCTGTTCATTGCACATGTTCATGAAATCTTTTCCAAAACATTGCAATCCATCATGAACATTTTCCATTCATCGCTACTCATCCTAGAGGCATCTTATGTTTTATTTAAAGCAGAAAAATTTTATACACAGTCCTCTTAAAACAATTCATCATAATTTTCAAACAATTCATCTGCTTTTCAAAGTTTTCATACACAGTCCTCTTAAAAACTTTTACTGCATAATTTCATACATTAGAGAAAAAGTTTCTTCAAACATTGAGAACTTAGAGTTTATTTCTTCTTGAATTATTTATTAGAAAGAGAAGATAAGTTTTAGCATTTTGGAAATAATCCAAAATCACTTGTACTCAATATATCATTTCTTAATCAGTTGCAACTTATTCACCAAGTTTGTGGTAACAAGCAAGTATAGAAGAAACTAGTGTTCTTTCTCTGAGTGTTGTAAGAAAATAAAGTGGTGTGATTTATTGATTTTGTTAGAAGATTGTATAGGGTCTTAGAGTGAGGCTATAAAAATATCTAACATACTTAAAATCCTTTACGGGCTATGAATGGGTTAGACGTACCCTTGAAGTTAAGATGACCTAGTATAATTCTCGTGTCTCATTTACTTTCCAGCACTTTATTTATTTATTTTTTACATTTTTGTTCTAAGTTCTTCATCATAATTCCGGAAAAATAAAAAGGAAAGAATCATCGATGAAACACGAGAAAAATTCATAAAACTTAATTTATCCCCCTAGGTTGCATTTTATAGTTACAATTGGCATCCGAGTAGGTTAAGGTAACTTGCTCCATGATTCGGGTAGATATGGCTTCCGCAAAACCGTTCTTAGAAGATGGTGGCAATAGCAAAAAATTTCCATGCTTCGTTGGTGAATATTACTAATTCTTGAAAATTCACATGAAAATACACTTAGAAACACAAGGAGAAAAAATGTGGAATGTTGTTGAAAATGATCCATTCGTTCCTATAATGATCATAAACAACGTAGAATAAATAAATGTGAAAGTCTCTTGGAATGATGACGATAAGAAGAAAGTGTTGTATTGTTCCTTTTTTGAGTGGCTACATTATGAAAAAACATGGTATGAACACATGTTGGACATGATGTTTTAACTGGTGTGACACATCTGACCCTAACTACTTTTGTGAAGAAAGACACATGTGAGAATAGATGTCCCAACATGTCGCCCTTTTCTGTATGACAAAGTTGTTGCTGTATGTGCGTGTTTTTCAAATGTTTGTAGCATGTTTTCTATGACTTGTGTGACAAGGCTTGATTCTATCTTTTAGAAATTTGATTTATTTTATTATTTAATTGAACTTAAATCAAGGATATTTAAATTTGAATTCAATTCAAATCAAATCGTTTGTGGAGCTATTTTTGTGGAACAAACCTAGCCGAATCTATGTCATATCTCAACGAAATCAATGCCAAAATACAAGGAGAAAAAAATACAAACTATGGATTTATATATAGAGATACTTTATCAAGCCTTGAAGACCAACGAGCTTGAGTGTTATTTTATTTCAGGTTGATTCCTTGTTTGTTATTTCATGTACACCATACTATTGCTTAATTTGTTAGAACAAGATTTGTTAATGGCATATATTCCTTGGGTTTTGATGATAACAAAGTATTTAAAGAATAATGGTTATATTTGATGTGTGTTTCCTGTATGTAGGTTCTAATACTTGTAAATATTTATATGCATAATCTGATATACAAAGGCACACCTGAGAGAAGTTGAATTGCTAGCTTCTGGTGGTGCAAAATCTGAAGAACACTTGCTAAGTAATATCTAGCATAGACTCTGAAGCTGAAGGCCTCAACATCAAAAGAAGCAACATAATTGTCTCTACACTTGGTGAATGTAAATTAGCTTCTGGTATCATTCAGAGTTGGTGATAAAGCTGAAGTTGTCTGTACTTCATAAAGCAAGCTGCATTGTCAAATCGGTTTGTCAGCTGGAGTCTGAGTTCATAAGTCTCAAGAAAGGTTGACATGCTTTACGGATATTTCCGCACCCTAATTTTTGACCTTAAGATCCCACCTCCGTTTTTGCATTTTTCTTGCGTTTTATCCGTTACTTTTGTGTACATATTTTATCATGTCTAAGAAGCTCGTGTAGGTACACTATTTTCAAATAGAATTGGCATTCATCCTTTCGATTTAATACTTCAGGAAGTGATGGTTATTGGGCTTTAGTGCTGTTTATTGGCCCGAGGACGGAGGTTGTGGAGTTAATGAACTAAAGTAACAAGATAAGAGAGATTCCAGCCCATGGTTTCTATCGGAATAGTTCAAATCGGCGGAATTAAAGTTGTTAGATGTGCTAATTTTGGAAGGCCCATTTACAAAGTTTGTTTTAAGCCACGTTGGATACAAGTTAGTGGCGGTGAGTTGGAAAAGATCAACGTTGCCGTAAAGTTTGAATCCAAATTCCATCAAGTGTATTTCAGTGGAGATTCAATTCAAGTTAGTATTGGAATTTAAGAGTTCTCAATAAAAATTCAATATAGTCCTTCGTATTTTTTCAAGTAACCTTTCCAAGTTGTCACAATTTATTCGAAAATTAAGGACACAACTAAAATAATTCAAAGACAGAAGCTTAAGATGGGTCTTTACAAGTTCACAACTCAAATGCTAAACTTCAAGGATGCAAAGGGTGATTTTAATCTCAAGTCCGTTTGGGTTTAAGGTTGCAAGTTATAATGTTGGATTTTAAGTCACAGGGAGACTTCATGAGGTTGGCATTTCAAGTTTTTTTCATGATTAAGTTCCAAGGTACAAGCACATCTTAAGATAAGAAATTGAAAGAGCTACAAGAAGAACTTCAAATTCCTCACAAATTAATTAATGCTTATACTACTTGCCATGAGACACTTCATAAAATTCCCATTTTAAATGTTTATATTATACAACCGTTTATGGTCACCAAAGTAATTCAGATTACGACAAACAATTGACTATAAGAGCATTATACACTTTATTGATATGTGAGCTGTTGCGGTGGAAATAGGATATCAAATTATCAATTAATTTGAATCGCAATTCAATTCACAACCGCTCTTTGATTTATCCGAAGGAAAATGTCAAAAGAGGGAAAACCTATTTTTGCATCGTAAACACAATGCGGGGAAAGATCTAGGGTTCGGGGGTTGGTTAAATTTAGGGAAGGTATTAGCACCCTAAACTTCTGTAGTACTCTACAGGAACCTTTTGTTCAGATGTTTACTATTTGCTTTATTTATTTGCTTAAGGTATATGTACAAAGGGATTAAAAGTGAGAAAAGAGACCTAAGGGGTTAATTCTAAGTTTACTCGGCAAGACATCGCATCTTGTGCCTACGTATCCTTACGGGAGTGGAATCAGAGTAATCGTAGTTCCCCTCAAAAGGGAGGTTAGAGACTTCTTGACTGTGGTCAAGGTCTCAAGGGGAATAAACATGTCTTAAGGGCACGCTTACGCGGAGTGTAGAAACTCCAAATCTCTACGTTGAATTGTTAAGTTGTAATTAGGGTTAAATTAGGGATTCCACGGCGGGAAACCCTAAAATGAGCGCGGCGGCTCTTTGACCTAGTGCTAGGGGTAAAATGGTAACTTTGTCTGCGGCGAGACATTTATGGAAATTAGGGTTTGTGAGGTTGTAAGGGTTGAAGGTGAGGACTATTGACACGGCGACCAAATGCTAGACCTAATTCCTTCGGCAGTGCGTAGAGTGACTGGAATGTTGATAAATGAGGTGATTGAATCATGCAAGCAGAAAATAAAGACAGCAGTTAAAGCCATACAAACAGAAATTTAAAGGCAGAAACTTAAAGCGCGATTATTGGTTCGCGAGGTTACATATGAGAAGCAGTTACAATATAGTAATGAAATAAAATGAGATAAGTAATGGTAAATGTAATGAGCTGCAAAATGAACAAACGGCGTTAGTGGGCAGAGTTAGGCGGTGATCAAATGAGATGCAAATTTGAGATTTTATTATTGTTTTATTTAAAAAAAATCTTACATAATTTAATGTTAGCTTGCAAAAGAAATTTAATTTAAAAATAATTTACTCTTTTAAAAAAGTTTTATTTTTATATTTTTAAGAAAAGTTTTTCCTATTTTATTTAAAAAAAGTTTTTACTTATCCTTAATATTTATATTTTAAAAAAAGATTTTTTAAATTATAAAATTAAAATGTTATATTTTAAAAAAAGATTTTTTAAATTCTAAAATTAAAATGTTATATAACGGTTTTTAAAAAAACATAAAACAAATTTAAAAACAGCATAAAATAAAAAAGGGGGGGGGGGGGGGGGTTGGGCCGGTCATCACCCCGGACCCAACCCGGTTGGATTAACTTAGAAGACATTTAGGGTTCCCAGAACCCTAATGTCCTTGAGGCGCCGTTTCACTTTCTTCTCCATCTCTCTCTCGCTTCTCTTCACCGTCTCTCTCGATGTTCTTCATTTTCCTCAGTAACCTGAAATTAGACACGAATGTTGTGAGGGAGATATCTCATAGCTTACCTTTATGGTGAACGGCCGGTGATGAGGGTTTCCTCTGAGGCTTGGAGTTGATTGCCCGCCGTTTAAACGACGAAGGCGATCTTCCCCTTTCGGTGGCGCGGTTGTTGATGTTGGTTCGTCAGTGAACGGAGGCGATGATGAGGGTAACGGTCCCTCTGAGTCTCAACCACGCCGTTAGGGTTTGTACGCGATTTCGTCGCTTTGATGTTCTCCCTTTCGCGATTTTCTCGTTAGTGTTTCGCTCGTGATCTTCGTTCCTCTCTTTCTCGTGGCTACCAGTTAGGGTTTTTGATGGTGAGATCGTCCCTTCTTATACTCTTCAGATTTCATCTTTCTGGGCCTTTAATCCGTGTTGGATTTGTGCTATTCGATTTTGATGATTCGATTTGGGGTTTTTGATACGATTCTGATTTTATCTGACATTGATTGGATTTCTGAAATTAATTTGTTTGACCGATTTGTACTGATTCGTTTGATTTGTTTTGACTTGATTTTGTTTTTTTCAGATTGAGTTCCAATGGGGATATTTCCTGATACGATTTGGATCTGACTCGAAATTTTCCATTTCCAGAACTCCTTAATTGATTCAATTTTGTTTGATCATTTTCTGATATACTGATTGGATTTTTGCAGATATGGATTGGATTGCCTTTGGGGAATTTTGGATACCGATTTGGTTCCTGATGAGATTTTGTTTTGATCTGTTTTGGGACCAAACCTGATTGGATATTGCGATCTGTTTTTATTCAACTGGATTGTTAACACCTACTTTTCTTCTTCTTCTTTCAGGATGGACGCTTTGCCTTGGTCTTTGCCGCCGAGAAGAGTACGCGGTAATGATGACGTTTGTCTGAACCATTTGGAACAGGATACTACAACCCTGACTTGTGATTATATTTTTGCTTCTGATTGAATTGGTGATGATGACTTGGGCTATGATGTTGTTTGTTGCTCGTGTTGTGAGCAGAATGGCATGTTGGTTTGTCATGATGACCTGCCATCATTAATTGCTTTTTCTGGTATGATGTTTGGCTGTTTGCATTCTGAACTGGTTCGGATTCACTCGTGAGTATGGTTTGATAACTTCTCTTGATATCATTTACGTTTTGGTGACTTGTTTGTTGGGGCAATGATGTTCATAACTGAGCCCCTGTCTGCGCTATGCTTTGTGCTGCAACTTGGTGTACATTCTTGTGACTTGCCATCCGAATTGATTGAAGCTTGCCCCTAACTGACAACCTTTGGTACATTTTGATGCAGCTTGATACAGCTTGTTTGGGTAATTCATTCTTCTTGTTCTATTTGAACTTGCTTTCTTTGTATTAACTGCTGTTACCTTTTTCTTTGGATCCTGTTGGGGCTTTCTGTTACGACAGATTTATAGGATGTTTTCTTATGGCTTTTTGCGCATGAATTTGCCTGCTGATACATGGTTTTGATGCAATTCGGTTTGTATTTGGTGTGGTTTGATGCAGTTTTGGCTTGCATTTCAATTCTCTTGTTCTGTTTGGACTTGACTTTCCATAAACTCAGCTATATGGTTCAGAACTGATGCTGCTTTTGAATTGTTTAGGTCTTGAGTTCCAAATTCTGAATCTGATACTGATGCGTTTGTGGCTTTTCAGGTGTTGGAAATTTCGAAACCAAAGCGACTCAGACCTGCCGGCATCCGGGTCTGAGTCCAAACTTGCCTATGTTGCCTCATTCTCGTATCAGTTTGGAAATCCAATCGCGGCAAAACGAATCAGTCCCGCTTCTTTTATTACTTCTATCTCTCGGATGTCCCGTAACGATAAGAACAGGTGTTACCTGATCTGACGCCAATGGCGCGGATCGGTAACGGGGGTAGGACGCAACTTCGGTTGTGCCACTCCCGGCACTCGATGATGACATTGTTCTGAGAGTGTCAAAAACAACTCCTAACCTTTTTTCTATATTGTTTGTTTTGTTTTGATGTGCAGGTGAATCGGAGACTTTGCGGAGAAGCTCAAAGGACATCAAGAAGGATACTTAGAATTTTTAGGACTTAGGACCTTTAGAGTTAATGTAAATCCTTGTACATTAATTTCAAAATATGAAACAATCTCCCTTTTGTATAATGAGATTTTTATGAAATAAAATTCCCAAAACTTGACTCTATTTATATTTTATTCTTAGTTAAAAAAAAATTATAAACATTTGTGAATAAATCCACAAATATTTAAATTCATTAACATAGTCATAAAACATAAACACTCCCAAATGATATTCTTATTTGTGCACTTGTCTCATTTGTAATCTTAATCTCATCATCTGATTAAAACTCAATTTAAATGCTAACCAACCATTTCATAACCAAACACGGATGTGTACCGTAATCACAACAGTTTCAGCATCGACAATAACACTACTCGTAATTGAATTCCACTGACCAAAGACTGTGAGCAACCATCCAATAATACCCCAGTAAAACTGCGCCTTATTAACGGAGGTGTGCCGGGAATAAGCCACGAGCAATAAAATAAGTCTTAAATCCAGTTGTGCTCGACAAACTTTAATATCGACCACGTCAAATTGGCACCTTGATATAATCAGACTTGGTGATAGGTAAATGCCTCAAAAATAGTGTATCAAACGCCTCAGAGCTTAATAACAGCCTGTCTTCAAGGAATTGGTAGAATTTGCGTAAAATGACCAAAATACCCCTGGAACCAAATCTGCAAAACAAAACACCTTCATAACTTGTTAGTGGTTAGCAAATGTACATATGAGATGATATGCGAAATGACTGACTAAATATAAGGGTAAAATTTGGGGTATTACAGTTGCCCCTATTTAAATAGCTACACCGGACGATTTGAGTGACAGAGACTCGAGGAATCGTGGTGGAGAGATTTAAATATAGATAACCGAAAATTTTGCCCTTATATGCGACGATATGCAATGCTTTAGGACAAAGCGAGGACCGCTTAATGCAGATGATGCCATGAATATGATATGATGCGTATGCTGGAATGATGAATGCGAGAATGATGACGAATACTACGACACAGGGACAGACGCCACGAGAAGAACACACTGGGGAAAACGACGCGCTGAGACACAGTACAACACTGGGGAATTCTAAAAATGATGGTCAACTGGGCAAACACGACCAATTGTCATTTTGGGAACGAGATTCTCAAATGGAGATGACACCTGTGAGACGACCTCCACTGGGGAGTCTAAAAATAAAACTGGATCACGTACGATTGCAAGATCGATTACAGAATGCTGGAGCATTGAGCAAAGAATAACATCCAAGCTTCTGTAAACTATCCCTCGTAACAGGATCAAACGGACTTTTCGGAACTCCGTAACAAATATACAGGGTAAAGACCGGCTGTATGCCAAAATAAATGGACTTTGATGGGAAATGCCCTGATAAGCTTCTCGCGGGAGAACTGTCACTTATCGTTGGAAAGGACTTATGTGCCAAAATGGATAAGCACTCAAATAAAGAGGCTGCTGCTTATCTGATAAATAAATCTTCTTGCATTTAAGGTCGGCGCCTGGAATACGATTCTGATTCTTCTTTACTGAAGGATAGATAAACTTCTTCATGCTTCAAGATCGTGCTCTCTTGAACATGAAAAAGGTAAACTGAACTTCCTCATACTTCAGAATCGTGCTCTTCTGAATATGATTCGACTTTTCGGGTAAATGAAATTCTTCATACTTCAGAATCGTGCTCTCCTGAATATGAAAATGGCTAATTGAACTTCCTCATAACTCAGAATCGTGCTCTCCTGAATATGATTCGGCTCTTTCTTGTAAATGAAATTCTTCATACTTCAGAATCGTGCTCTCCTGAATATGAAAAGGCTAACTGAACTTCCTCATATTTCAGAATCGTGCTCTCCTGAATATGATTCGGTTCTTCCTTGTAAATGAAATTCTTCATACTTCAGAATCGTGCTCTCCTGAATATGAAAAGGGCTAATTGAACTTCCTCATAACTCAGAATCGTGCTCTCCTGAATATGATTCGGCTCAAACCTCCCCGTACTTCAAGATCGTGCTCTCCTGAATATGATTTGGTTTCTTCTTTTACTAAAGGATAAATGAACTTCTTCATAATTCAGAATCGTGCTCTCCTGAATATGATTCCGCTCGAACCTCCCCGTATTTCAAGATCGTGCTCTCCTGAATACGATTTGGTTCAAAACCCCCCATACTTCCAGACGACAGGTAAATGGAAGCCCAACTGCTCCATGGAGATGGCCATTTGCTGCGAGTCATAACGAAGATAGGATCAACTTCTTAGGTGAGAAATGTTGTATATTGATGTTGTAAGATGTAGGATTGTAATAATAAATTATCCAGGCATGAACTAGCATGTATCTGTAGTTGATTTCCTTGAAAGATAGTGCAAAATAAATGCACGTCCAGGTACAGTGATAAACTTCTCAGGCGAGAACAGTCGCATATCTGTCATGGTATGGTGAAAACCTTTAGATGGTGCAAAATAAATGCACGTCCGGTTGGGCTTGACGACCGACAAGACTGAGATTCAATCTAGGATCGAGCTAGAAAGAAAACTGGTAATCAAGACTCCATCGAGGGAATGAACTCGAAGGGTAGATATCTTATCCTGGCGAGGAAAGATAGCTGAAGTAACCGTCATCCACGAGGATCGAGCTCTGTGGGGAAACTGGAAACACATATGTATTTTATGCTTAGGGCTGACAATCTATTTGGAGAGAATGGACTAACCCAGTTACTCGGCGGTAACAACCAATGACGGTGAGACATAATGAACTTGCGCATGCTAACGTATGTGTTAATGTCTATGTATGTAAATATGCAAGATGTTATGAAATGAGTATGTAATGAATATGTAATGAATATGTAATGAATATGCGAAATAGGCATGTGATGCTTATGCCCCTGCGTATGCTAACGAAACAGACTAGAGACGGGACGAGAGATGAAATAAACATCTCGATGGAAATACCCTGCGTTCTCTGCAACCAATACGTCAATCATGGGTAAGAAAGATCAATGGTAGAACCAAAACTGGTTTCAAAATTCTGAATTCTCTGGGGAGAAAGTAAATTGCTTAGGTGCACAGTATCACGTCTTCTCATGGGGAGAGGAAAACCTGAAGGACACTTTCGAGTTACCCAAGAAAAGGTTGTCAGCTTATAGTCTCGCTGGGGACTGTGTTATAGCAATGATTTGAAAGTGTTTCTGCAATAATGATATTTTCGGGGAGTGAAGAGATTCTTCCGAAATTTCCACTAGTCAAAGTAATTTCTTATATTTCAAATTCGTTTTTTTTTTTGAAGAACAGTTTTGAAAAATCTACAACGCACCTTTCATTTTCAAATTTTTAAGAATAAACGCATTTTGCATAACAATAGAAAACAAAGAGCAATGCACCAAGGAATGTAAGTAACAAAATGGTATCTTTTATTAAAGGGTGGCAGCTCGCTGAAGGCATAGCTCCACAGATGATTATGTTTTGAAATTGGCAACATGGGAAAAGGTTACATCGAATCCAATGACACCTACTGACACTAATAACTAAGACTAATCCAGAATCCTGCTTTGGGCAAGGATGAAAGAACTGAAACATGGCTCTCATGCGGAAAGTGTGTTTGCGATGATCAGTGTCCTCTGATGCAATGAAATGCCTTTGTCCCTAACTTTTGCCTGGACCGCCCTCTCGGGTTTTCAATCCACCGGGACGCTCCTTTTTGCCTAAGCCGCCCTTTCGGGTTTTCAACTTAGCGAGCTTTTTATTATTATTTCCTTTTTTTCAACCCTTACTTTTGCCTAAGTCGCCTTTTGCAGGTTTTCGACTTAGCGGGTCTTTAGGCATAATATTTTCAGACTGCATCAGAATTCACGGGATGTGCTAGCTCTTCACCGTCCATCGTTGTAAGTATCAGAGACCCTCCGGAGAAAACGGTCTTTACGACGAATGGGCCTTCATAATTGGGCATCCACTTTCCACGCATATCTTTGTGCACCGGCAAGATCTTTTTGAGTACGAGCTCTCCTTGACGGAACTCACGGATACGAATCTTCTTATCAAACGCTCTTTTCATCCGTTTCTGATATAATTGCCCATGGCACATGGCTGTCAAGCGCTTCTCGTCAATGAGATTCAACTGATCCAGTCTGTCTTGAACCCACTCGGCTTCCTCAAGTTCAGCTTCCATCAACACTCTTAAAGAAGGTATCTCTACTTCGATGGGGAGCACGGCGTCCATTCCATACACCAATGAGAAAGGTGTTGCCCCTGTCGAAGTTCTCACTGAGGTTCTGTATCCATGCAAAGCAAACGGTAACATCTCATGCCAATCTTTGTAAGTCACAACCATCTTTTGCAGGATTTTCTTGATATTCTTATTCGCAGCTTCAACGGCCCCATTCATCTTAGGACGGTACGGAGAAGAATTGTGATGAGTGATCTTGAAACTGTCACACAACTCTTTCATAGTCTTGTTATTCAGATTGGTGCCATTGTCAGTTATTATCCGGCTTGGGATTCCATAACGGCAGATGATTTCTTTCCTGATGAAGCGAGCAACCACTTGCTTGGTCACGTTGGTGTAGGAGGCAGCCTCTACCCACTTGGTGAAATAATCAATAGCAACGAGGATAAAACGATGACCATTAGAAGCCTTCGGCTCGATTGCCCCAATCATGTCAATGCCCCACATAGAGAACGGCCATGGTGAAGACAAAACATTCAACGGTGATGGAGGTACATGCATTTTATCAGCATAAATTTGGCACTTATGGCATTTTCTAGCGTATTGGATGCAGTCAGCTTCCATGGTTAACCAATAATACCCAGCCCTTAACATCTTCTTGGACATAGCATAACCATTGGCATGAGTTCCGAAGGTCCCCTCATGAATTTCCTGCAGTAACATGTCCGCTTCCCGTTTATCAACACATCTGAGCAGAACCATGTCGTGATTTCTCTTGTATAACACACCATTACTGATAAAGAATTTGGACGCCAGTCTTCTCAATGTTTTCTTGTCCAGACCAGTAGCACCATCGGGATACTCTTGCTTGACGAGATAGTTCTTGATATCATGAAACCAAGGCTTTTCATCCACCTCAACTTCTTCGACCACCTGACAATAAGCGGGCTCAACTTTGCGCTCAATATGGATAAGAGGTGCTTCATTAACGAATTTAACTTTCCACATGGATGCTAACATGGCTAAAGCATCAGCAACGTGATTCTCGGATCTAGGAACATGCTCGAACTCTATCTCGTCGAAATACTTGATCAGCTCAATAATATAGTCCTTATAAGGGATTAACTTCTCATTCTTCGTTTCCCATTTGCCTTGTACCTGGTAAATAACCAAGGCTGAGTCACCACTTACTTTAAGAAGTTTGATTCGGAGGTGAATCGCTGCTTCGAGGCCAAGAATACATGCTTCATATTCTGCGACGTTATTAGTACACTCAAAGTCCAACCTTGCTGTAAATGGAGTGAATCCACCCTTCGGGTTCATTAAAACGGCGCCTATACCATGCCCATTGAAATTCGAGGAACCATCAAACATCATCCTCCACCAAAGACCTGGTTCCGGACCTTCGCTCGGATCTGGCTCTTCACAATCTCTTTTAATCAACAAAATATCCTCATCAGGAAAATCAAACTTAAGAGGTTCATAATCCTCAACTGGCTGGTCTGCAAGATAATCAGATAAAATACTACCCTTAATCGCCTTCTGGGGTACATACTGGATGTCATATTCGGATAACAACATGTGCCAACGGGCTAGCCTCCCGGTTTGAGCAGGTTTTTCAAAAATATACTTGATGGGATCCATTTTAGAAATCAACAATGTGGTATGACAGACCATATATTGCCGAAGGCGCCTAACGGCCCATGCCAATGCACAACAAGTTTTCTCCAATGGTGAGTATCTGTTTTCACAATCGGTAAACTTCTTACTCAGGTAATAAATCGCATGTTCCTTTCTTCCAGTCTCATCATGTTGCCCAAGCACACAACCCATAGACTTCTCAAGAACGGTAAGGTACATAAACAACAGTCTTCCAGGTACGGGAGGAATCAGAATAGGGGGGTCCTGCAAATAACCCTTAATCTTCTCAAACGCTTTCTGACAATCGGGGTTCCACTCAACCGTCTGCCCCTTGCAAAGTAACTTGAATATCGGCTCACAAGTGGCGGTCATGTTGGAGATAAACCTGGAAATATAATTCAAACGTCCCAGAAAACCTCTAACTTGCGTCTCGGTTTGCGGAGCTGGCATATCTTGAATGGCGCGGACTTTGTCAGGATCCACCTCAATCCCTCGCTGGCTAACAATGAAACCAAGCAGTTTTCCAGATCTGACACCGAAGGTACATTTAGCAGGGTTCAATTTCAACTGATATTTCCTGAGTCGTTCAAACAGCTTCACCAAATGGTCTAGATGGTCCTCCTCACTCTGAGACTTGGCTATCATATCGTCCACATACACCTCGATCACCTTGTGCATCATATCATGAAAAAGAGTGGTCATAGCGCGTTGGTAAGTAGCCCCCGCGTTCTTCAAACCGAAGGGCATGACTTTGTAGCAGAAGGTCCCCCAAGGAGTAATGAAAGTAGTCTTCTCTCGATCGTCGGGATCCATCTTGATCTGATTATAGCCAGAGAAACCATCCATAAATGAGAACAACGCAAAACTGGTTGTATTGTCTACCAGTGTATCGATATGTGGCAGAGGGAAGTCGTCTTTCGGAATTGCCTTGTTCAGATCCCTGTAATCCACACACATCCTAACTTTACCGTCCTTCTTAGGCACTGGCACAATGTTGGCAACCCAATCTGGATATTTTGCGACTGCCAAGAAACCTGCATCCAACTGCTTTTTAACCTCATCTCGAATCTTCAAAGCCATGTCGGGTCTCGTTCTTCGAAGCTTTTGTTTGATAGGCGGACAATCTGGCTTAAGTGGCAACTTGTGAACAACAATATCTGTGTCTAGACCCGACATATCTTGATACGACCACGCAAACACATCCATATACTCTTTTAACAACTCAATCAACCTCGGCTTAACCTCTGTCCCAAGCATTGCACCAATCTTGACCTCTTTCTTGCTCTCATCTGTACCGAGATTAATTAAGTCCACCTGCTCTTTATACGGTTGAAGCTCTGTGTACTCGTACTCAATCAATCTTGTCAGTTCAGCGGGTACTTCAAACTCTTCTTCACCCTCGTCCTCAGCTTGATTGATGGGTGCATCCCAGTCAGGAGTGTCAGTAAAGTCATTGGATCCAACAAGGTTTACGATGTCTCTGCATGATGGAAGGCTTACTTAATTAAAATGCTCGAAGATATGTAAGAATGAAATGCTGTTTTTTGTTTTATTTTTTGGAAAAAAGGGTTGCCAATTTCATTTTTTAAAATTGAAAACGAAAAACGCAAATGAACCAAAGTGGAATTGAACAAAATGCCTTTATTAATATCCTTTTAGAAATGAAAGGTGGCCCAATAAAAGCGACCCTATAGCCTTGGGCAGAGCTACGGATTTTTATTTGAAAATGTAAATGAAACTTAAAAAAAAAAAAAAAATTACTTTGACAAGGGAAAAATAACAGGGATCTCTACGGCCTCCCAGTTGTTCAAAACTGCATCACCCTTAAACACCAGGTTGCTCAGCTCTTCATTTTCCTCACAGTCACCGATGGCATTGACTTGGAAACCTCCGTTGACAAATACCTCTTGGATAACCTTCGGACGCCCTTCGACAGTTGTGGCAGCTCCATTCTGAGTTGGTTTGTAACCCAACCCAGAGCGATCAGTCTTGGTCTTGACATCAATTACATCTCCCCAACCTTCAGGAATGCCCCTGTCAATTGTTGATTTGGTACTCTTCAGAGATGCAAAAGATGGATTACCCTGACCCACTGTCTCTTCGACTTCTAGTAGAACAGCATTGGCGATCTCAAGTGCTTGAAAGGAGATTTCTAAAGCATTCTCATCGGCCTCGATGTAACGGAAAGAAGACAGGTTACTGACCATCAGATCCTCCTCACCGTGTATAATAACCAACTTTCCATCGATTACGAACTTCATCTTTTGATGTAACGTTGAGGTTACTGCCCCAGCGGCGTGAATCCACGGCCTTCCAAGTAAACAACTGTAATTGGGATTAATGTCCATGACTTGAAACGTGATATTAAAAACTTGCGGACCAATCAGGATAGGAAGCTCAACCTCCCCCATTACCGACCGGCGAGAACCATCGAAAGCCTTGACGACCAAAGGAGTAGGTTTCAACACAGTCTCTTTGAAAACCAACTTATCAAGAACCCTCTTGGGTAAAACATTCAGAGAAGAGCCGGTGTCTACTAGTACTCTCGCTAAATTGTCCTCCTGACATTTCACCGATATATGTAAAGCACGATTATGATTCGGACCCTCCTTCGGTAACTCTTCATTGCTGAAACTAAGGGTGTTACAGGCGGTCAAATTGGCAATCACACTATCAAACCGACTGGTGCTGATATCTTGATCCACATGTGCTTGAGTCAAAACTTTCTGCAAGGCCATCCTATGAGCGGGTGAATTCACCAACAGAGATAAAATCGAAATCTTGGAAGGGGTCTGATGAAGTTGGTCGATAACTTTATAGTCACTTTTCTTGATGATCCTCAAAAACTCAGCATCTTCATCATTCGTAACGGCTCCCTTACCTTTGTCTTTGATGGCCACTGGGATATTAGTGGGCTCCTTAGGTGGAACCTCATTGGAATGGGGAGTATACACACGGCCACTGCGAGTCATCCTGCTTGCCTCTGCGATATTGGTCACAGTGTCCTTAACCCCTTCATTTGGAATAACCTTCCCAGACTCCTTGTCAATCATCGTCACGTCGTATTTCCAAGGCACAGCTTTAGGATCACTGAAAGGAAACGGACTTGGTTTTCGAATAACTATCGGCCTATGCTGATTCACCTCAGGGATAGACGACTTTGGTATATCGAACACGAGATTGGCAGAACCTGCCCCTGATAAATTAAACACTGGTACCTTTCCCTTTGATCCAGGCTGATGGAAGACTGGCTCAACCACAGCGACCTCATCTTTCTTGGATTGGCTTGTCACTTGTAAAACACCCTCATTAATCAACCTCTGAACATCATTCTGAACCAACACACAACCCTTAATACTGGCTTCACAACTTACGCATGCAACGTGGGAAGTATCTACCAAACCAGCTTCAAACAGTTTCGAATGGAACATCTTGAGAGGAGTCTTAATTTGTACAATGTCAAGGACATAACCTTCCTCCGAATCGGCACTAATGGCATTGACACTCTCATGGTTAGGAAAAGGGTTCTTCTTAACATTTGGTTGAGGATCTTCAAATGACAAAATCTTCTTTTCCAATAAATCCCTGACAAGATTTTTGAGAGCATAACAATTCTCCAGATCATGACCCGGCGCACCTTCATGAAATAAACAATGAGCGGCGGCGTTGTAATTGGCGGGTAGGGGATTAGGAGGCGGACCCAAAGCCCGAGTAGTGATCAGACCTTGCTTGACCAAAGAGGGGTACAACTCGGTGAAAGTCATCGGAATCGGCGGACAAGGCTTATACGTTCTTCGGTTCGGAACATTCTGGCGAGGAGCCGGACTCTTTGGCTGTTGAGGAACAGGAGCGTTGGGCGCCTGTAGGTAGTTGATAGGAGGCGGATAAATAGGAGGTTGTTGCATAGGTTGATACATAGGAACCTGTTGATTGAAAGAAGGTGTAATAGCTGCCACATAGGGTTGTTGAGCATATTGGATTGGGTACCCTTGAGGTTGAGCATAACCTTGCGGATATCGATAAAAGTTTTCTCTTGGTCTACCAGAGGATATAGCATTAGTCTCGCCCTCTTTTTTCTTCTGGGAGCTATACAGAGGTTTATTCGGCTGATCCTTAGAAGCACCATGATTATTTGTCATTTTACCACTTTTCATACCCAATTCAATTTTGACACCCACAGCAACGATGTCAGAGAAATTTGAAGTCACACTACCCACCATTCTCTCGTAAAATTCCGGACGAACCGTGTCGACAAACCAATCAGCCAACTCTTTCTCGGTCAAAGGAGGTTCTACCTGCGAAGCAATCTCTCTC
The DNA here is from genome assembly GCA_963859935.3 of Lathyrus sativus. Lineage (NCBI taxonomy): Eukaryota > Viridiplantae > Streptophyta > Magnoliopsida > Fabales > Fabaceae > Lathyrus > Lathyrus sativus. The sequence goes on from OZ012741.1 coordinate 648,658,174, forward strand.
CACCTTTGAGCGTATTCTTTGAATGACTCAGAATTCTTTTGTGACATACTCAACAACTGTCTTCTGTCAGGAGCCAGGTCCATATTGTACTTGTAGTGTTTGATGAAAGCGTCAGATAAATCTTGGAAACTCTTAACGCGAGACTGGTCTAAAGTTAAATACCACTTGGAAGAAGCACCCTTCAAACTATCTTGGAAGCAATGAATCATCAGTTTATCATTCTCAACATGGGCAACCATTTTGCGATAATACATGATCAGATGACTCTTAGGACAGGTGGCACCTTCATAACGATCGAAGTTTGGAGTTTTGAACTTCGGGGGAATAACCAAACCTGAGACCAAACAAACATCCCTTGCAGCAGTCCCAAAAATTTGATCACCCTCTACTTTTTTCAATCTCTGGATGATAGTGTCTACTTCCTCACGAAGCTTATCACGTTTCTCATAACCCTCAACATTCTCATCAAGATTATCAAAGACTGTCTCATTGAAGTACGGTTGCGCACGGGTGTGTACAACAGGTGGTGCAAAGATAGGAGCCCCCCTAGGAACTTCAGAAAATAAAGGCACGGCTTGCTGAACAGGCTGATTAATCGGAATAGCGGCTTGAGGAGGCACAAAACCGGGAGCAAGACCATAAGGTGGGTCCCTTGCTACGGTCACACTTGGTGGAGGGTCCACAGTAACGCCGGTAATCTCGGAAACAACAGTGGGTTGGGTATCCATCTTAGCATTCATGACATATAACAATTCCATCATACGCCCCATACCCCCTCGAAGGTCTTCAAGTTCATTGCTAAGGCGATCAATCTCTTTTACCTGATCCTCCATTCTTTTCCGAGTTTGAGCTCTGGTGTTGTACTGGTGCCGAGAACTCAGGGTGACGAAACTGGAAGGCGAGAGAACCGAACATGAGAAAACGGAAGACACATGCAATGCAAGAAAGTAAATGATGCTATGATGCAAATGAAGATTTCATGGAATTCAAACATTTACGAATGTCGTGGGGTACCAAGGAAATCTTTTTCTTGTTTTTCATTTTTTTATTTATTTATGGTATCCCGCGGTATCCATAAATGATATTTGAACTCCATGAAATACAATGCAATGAGATGCTTTATGGATGCAATGCATGAAAACACACAAAGTCCTAGGTTAAAGGAACGTGAGCGGAGTCAAGGTCTACCCATCCCAAAAGGAGTGTACTATAGGTTAGTTGTACCTGCCGAACAAGGTTCTACAAAGTGCCCAAAGTCATCAGCCCATCTTTCGGATATTATCAACCTTCCGACTGACTCAGGGATTAATAATATTCTCAAGAGAACCTCTTTTGAGTGTAGTATCGCGTAGCAGCCGTTGTAAGATTACTCCCACATAGCTCCCGCACTACGTCCTAAATAAGGCCAAAGTGGTGTTTAAGGTACTACGGTCCTCAATATCACAGACTCCAATCGACCATGGAAAAAGTTTTCGCGATTACTCGTTCAACCGAACCATTTTCGAAAAGGTCTCAACTGAGCGGTGATTCTCGAATTAGCTTGGTCGGGATTCACTCCCTATAAGCCTCATCGAATATATCCCCATCCTATAATAATGTCACTAGTCCGGGCGTAGGACTTATCTCACAGCACAAGGAACAGTCCCACCATCAAAGCACAAATATATACATGAATAGTAAAACAGATAGTAATAAATATGAACAAGTTAGGGATAACCCTCAAAATTTTAGAAAGTCCCCAGTGAAGTCGCCATTTTCTGTTGCGGTGGAAATAGGATATCAAATTATCAATTAATTTGAATCGCAATTCAATTCACAACCGCTCTTTGATTTATCCGAAGGAAAAGGTCAAAAGAGGGAAAACCTATTTTTGCATCGTAAACACAATGCGGGGAAAGATCTAGGGTTCGGGGGTTGGTTAAATTTAGGGAAGGTATTAGCACCCTAAACTTCTGTAGTACTCTACAGGAACCTTTTGTTCAGATGTTTACTATTTGCTTTATTTATTTGCTTAAGGTATATGTACAAAGGGATTAAAAGTGAGAAAAGAGACCTAAGGGGTTAATTCTAAGTTTACTCGGCAAGACATCGCATCTTGTGCCTACGTATCCTTACGGGAGTGGAATCAGAGTAATCGTAGTTCCCCTCAAAAGGGAGGTTAGAGACTTCTTGACTGTGGTCAAGGTCTCAAGGGGAATAAACATGTCTTAAGGGCACGCTTACGCGGAGTGTAGAAACTCCAAATCTCTACGTTGAATTGTTAAGTTGTAATTAGGGTTAAATTAGGGATTCCACGGCGGGAAACCCTAAAATGAGCGCGGCGGCTCTTTGACCTAGTGCTAGGGGTAAAATGGTAACTTTGTCTGCGGCGAGACATTTATGGAAATTAGGGTTTGTGAGGTTGTAAGGGTTGAAGGTGAGGACTATTGACACGGCGACCAAATGCTAGACCTAATTCCTTCGGCAGTGCGTAGAGTGACTGGAATGTTGATAAATGAGGTGATTGAATCATGCAAGCAGAAAATAAAGACAGCAGTTAAAGCCATACAAACAGAAATTTAAAGGCAGAAACTTAAAGCGCGATTATTGGTTCGCGAGGTTACATATGAGAAGCAGTTACAATATAGTAATGAAATAAAATGAGATAAGTAATGGTAAATGTAATGAGCTGCAAAATGAACAAACGGCGTTAGTGGGCAGAGTTAGGCGGTGATCAAATGAGATGCAAATTTGAGATTTTATTATTGTTTTATTTAAAAAAAATCTTACATAATTTAATGTTAGCTTGCAAAAGAAATTTAATTTAAAAATAATTTACTCTTTTAAAAAAGTTTTATTTTTATATTTTTAAGAAAAGTTTTTCCTATTTTATTTAAAAAAAGTTTTTACTTATCCTTAATATTTATATTTTAAAAAAAGATTTTTTAAATTATAAAATTAAAATGTTATATTTTAAAAAAAGATTTTTTAAATTCTAAAATTAAAATGTTATATAACGGTTTTAAAAAAAACATAAAACAAATTTAAAAACAGCATAAAATAAAAAAAGGGGGGGGGGGGGGGTTGGGCCGGTCATCACCCCGGACCCAACTTAGAAGACATTTAGGGTTCCCAGAACCCTAATGTCCTTGAGGCGCCGTTTCACTTTCTTCTCCATCTCTCTCTCGCTTCTCTTCACCGTCTCTCTCGATGTTCTTCATTTTCCTCAGTAACCTGAAATTAGACACGAATGTTGTGAGGGAGATATCTCATAGCTTACCTTTATGGTGAACGGCCGGTGATGAGGGTTTCCTCTGAGGCTTGGAGTTGATTGCCCGCCGTTTAAACGGCGAAGGCGATCTTCCCCTTTCGGTGGCGCGGTTGTTGATGTTGGTTCGTCAGTGAACGGAGGCGATGATGAGGGTAACGGTCCCTCTGAGTCTCAACCACGGCGTTAGGGTTTGTACGCGATTTCGTCGCTTTGATGTTCTCCCTTTCGCGATTTTCTCGTTAGGGTTTCGCTCGTGATCTTCGTTCCTCTCTTTCTCGTGGCTACCAGTTAGGGTTTTTGATGGTGAGATCGTCCCTTCTTATACTCTTCAAATTTCATCTTTTTGGGCCTTTAATCCGTGTTGGATTTATGCTATTCGATTTTGATGATTCGATTTGGGGTTTTTGATACGATTCTGATTTTATATGACATTGATTGGATTTCAGAAATTAATTTGTTTGACCGATCTGTACTGATTCGTTTGATTTGTTTTGACTTGATTTTGTTTTTTTCAGATTGAGTTCCAATGGGGATATTTCCTGATACGATTTGGATCTGACTCGAAATTTTCCATTTCCAGAACTCCTTAATTGATTCGATTTTGTTTGATCATTTTCTGATATACTGATTGGATTTTTGCAGATATGGATTGGATTGCCTTTGGGGAATTTTGGATACCGATTTGGTTCCTGATGAGATTTTGTTTTGATCTGTTTTGGGACCAAACCTGATTGGATATTGCGATCTGTTTTCATTCAACTGGATTGTTAACACCTACTTTTCTTCTTCTTCTTTCAGGATGGACGCTTTGCCTTGGTCTTTGCCGCCGAGAAGAGTACGCGGTAATGATGACGTTTGTCTGAACCATTTGGAACAGGATACTACAACCCTGACTTGTGATTATATTTTTGCTTCTGATTGAATTGGTGATGATGACTTGGGCTATGATGTTGTTTGTTGCTCGTGTTGTGAGCAGAATGGCATGTTGGTTTGTCATGATGACCTGCCATCGTTAATTGCTTTTTCTGGTATGATGTTTGGCTGTTTGCATTCTGAACTGGTTCGGATTCACTCGTGAGTATGGTTTGATAACTTCTCTTGATATCATTTACGTTTTGGTGACTTGTTTGTTGGGGCAATGATGTTCATAACTGAGCCCCTGTCTGGGCTATGCTTTGTGCTGCAACTTGGTGTACATTCTTGTGACTTGCCATCCGAATTGATTGAAGCTTGCCCCTAACTGACAACCTTTGGTACATTTTGATGCAGCTTGATACAGCTTGTTTGGGTAATTCATTCTTCTTGTTCTATTTGAACTTGCTTTCTTTGTATTAACTGCTGTTACCTTTTTCTTTGGATCCTGTTGGGGCTTTCTGTTACGACAGATTTATAGGATGTTTTCTTATGGCATTTTGCGCATGAATTTGCCTGCTGATACATGGTTTTGATGCAATTCGGTTTGTATTTGGTGTGGTTTGATGCAGTTTTGGCTTGCATTTCAATTCTCTTGTTCTGTTTGGACTTGACTTTCCATAAACTCAGCTATATGGTTCAGAACTGATGTTGCTTTTGAATTGTTTAGGTCTTGAGTTCCAAATTCTGAATCTGATACTGATGCGTTTGTGGCTTTTCAGGTGTTGGAAATTTCGAAACCAAAGCGACTCAGACCTGCCGGCATCCGGGTCTGAGTCCAAACTTGCCTATGTTGCCTCATTCTCGTATCAGTTTGGAAATCCAATCGCGGCAAAATGAATCAGTCCCGCTTCTTTTATTACTTCTATCTCTCGGATGTCCCGTAACGATAAGAACAGGTGTTACCTGATCTGACGCCAATGGCGCGGATCGGTAACGGGGGTAGGACGCAGCTTCGGTTGTGCCACTCCCGGCACTCGATGATGACATTGTTCTGAGAGTGTCAAAAACAACTCCTAACCTTTTTTCTATATTGTTTGTTTTGTTTTGATGTGCAGGTGAATCAGAGACTTTGCGGAGAAGCTCAAAGGACATCAAGAAGGATACTTAGAATTTTTAGGACTTAGGACCTTTAGAGTTAATGTAAATCCTTGTACAGTAATTTCAAAATATGAAACAATCTCCCTTTTGTATAATGAGATTTTTATGAAATAAAATTCCCAAAACTTGACTCTATTTATATTTTATTCTTAGTTAAAAAAAAATTATAAACATTTGTGAATAAATCCACAAATATTTAAATTCATTAACATAGTCATAAAACATAAACACTCCCAAATGATATTCTTATTTGTGCACTTGTCTCATTTGTAATCTTAATCTCATCATCTGATTAAAACTCAATTTAAATGCTAACCAACCATTTCATAACCAAACACGGATGTGTACCGTAATCACAACAGTTTCAGCATCGACAATAACACTACTCGTAATTGAATTCCACTGACCAAAGACTGTGAGCAACCATCCAATAATACCCCAGTAAAACTGCGCCTTATTAACGGAGGTGTGCCAGGAATAAGCCACGAGCAATAAAATAAGTCTTAAATCCAGTTGTGCTCGACAAACTTTAATATCGACCACGTCAAATTGGCACCTTGATATAATCAGACTTGGTGATAGGTAAATGCCTCAAAAATAGTGTATCAAACGCCTCAGAGCTTAATAACAGCCCGTCTTCAAGGAATTGGTAGAATTTGCGTAAAATGACCAAAATACCCCTGGAACCAAATCTGCAAAACAAAACACCTTCATAACTTGTTAGTGGTTAGCAAATGTACATATGAGATGATATGCGAAATGACTGACTAAATATAAGGGTAAAATTTGGGGTATTACATGAGCAATTCAGTAATTATGTACAACAACTCCTAATCCTAAACCTTCATTAACTCGCATCAACATCTCCAGAACAACTGTCGAAGCAAAGAGGTTCTTTCCTAGTAGTCCAGCTCCCGCTAATACGACTCGAACATATCTTCAACACCTGCATAACACGCAAGAATCATGGTCAGTATCTCAGCCAACCAAGGAACCAAACTGCGTGTTTGGCGGTTTGATTTACAAATTTGGTTTAGTTCATACTTTCCCCACATGGGCCAGCAAGAAAGGTAGAGCAGGAAAGTAATAGAATACGTTGAGGGCAGCTCATGGCAGTCAACAACAAGCATGGAAGGAGAAGCAACTGCTGATGCGTCACTTTTCTTTACCTGTGCATGAAAAGACATTAGTACAAAGGTTGATTTAACAACTTATGTCGAGAAACACAGATTCTTGTTTTGAGGCAGTTATTAACGAGAATGTTACCAATATCGAGTTACAGTGGAACATATTATTCCTACAACTTTCGAGAGGACAAAAGCTACCTGTTTTGCTGTTGGTCAGGCAGGAAGTGACTAAACATTCATAATGCAACCATTACCACTCAGAGCTGCAAATGACCTTGTTAGACCATTGCATCAACCTGTTTACTGAAATCAGAAATTTAAATGGTGGCTTAGCTACTTCGGGATATATGGCGGAATTGCATGATCTTCTTGGTGACAGGAAGAAACTCTTAATGAGAGAAGGTGGACAACAACAGTTTGTCAGTTTTTTTGGCAGCAACGGCATTTGTTTAACTTCATCCCCATTGTCGGCATCTGCAACGTGTTTGAGATAATACCATAAGAATTGCGGGAAATATCTATAATGTTATTAGGCAGTGGCAGAAGAGGGAGATGTCAGTTGAATCAAGAATGAGTTTCGAATTGTCTTACCATCTTCAAGTAGTCATGTGCAGGGTATTGAGAAGTCAGGCTCACCATTTCAGTTTGCACGCGTACTTGGAGTGGTTTATCCTCATGGATGACTAAGAACGGATCAGCTGCCGCACCTCCAAGGATCTTGAATCAGACATTAAATATTCAACCATAAACTTGAAATTCTAGACAAGTTTAGTACATTCCAAAGCAAGTAGATTACATGTTAACTCCAGCCTCTCAAGCTCTTGAACTTTGATGGAAATCGAATTACTTTCTTGCCTGATGAATTGGGCCAGTTAGTAAGGCTTGAATGCTTGTCCATCTCAGGGAATTTGTTAACATCCGTGCCGGCAACCATTGGTAGTTTGAGAAACCTGTTGATTTTAAATGTCTCAAACAACAAGTTGCAGTCCTTTCCAGAACCTGTTGGGAGTTTCTCCTCTCTCGAAAAATTACAAGCTGACGATAATATTATTGAAGATCTTCCTTCTTCAGTGTGCAATCTCTCACTTGAAATCCCTTTGCTTAGACAACAGTAATGTGAAGCATATACCTCTGAATCTATTGAAAGATTGCCACGCTCTTCCGAACATATCACTCCATGGTAATCCTATATCAATGGACCAATTTCAACAGATGGATGAGTTTCAGGAGTTTGAAGCAAGAAAAATGAAATTTGACAAACAAATTAATTCAAATGTAATGTTTGGCTCCAAAGGTCTTGATGAGGGTGTCGATCTATGAAATGCCTCAGAATCTGCACAAAACAAAAACTTTGATTAGTTCGACTCATGAAGTTACCAATATTAGGAAATGAAGGAAATCCCAAAACAAGGACCCGACATAATTGAGTTTAAAATGGAAGGTGTAGAACAGGTTTTGAAGAGCATTAACCAAAATCAAGCATGTCAGAATAAGTTTGGAAAGGGTTCGATTTAGATTCCAATAGGATCAAACATGATAAGCCGAAAAAGGAAAACAAGATTTCGGTGATTAATTCAAAATCAAGGGTTGGTCTCAGTTGGACCTATAAATCGGCCATTCACAATATCCAAAAGGGAGGCGATCAAAAACAAGCCAGAAATTCACGACAAAACCCAATACGAAAAAACCCCAAATTAAACCCTAACTACTAAAATCGTAAAAAAAATCAGAAAGCATATCTTTCGTTTTGGAGTTCCGTCACGACGCATCAATCGCCGGAAACCGTTTCAAACCTTCAAATCGCATACATCGCACGCCGCCGAAGCTCGCACGAAACCACCACAAAACCGCCGACGAGCCATCTCCATTGTTCATCATGGGTAAGCTTCTTTCAATTGGCGTTTTCAGTTTATGATTGATGTTTTTTCTTGTTTTGTGAGAATTTAATAGGTCACGAGAGACATGAGAGAATGAAGGAGAAGAAAGAAAGAAAGAAAATGGCAATCGGGATCGATGGAGAAGAAACGCGAAGGAATCGTGAAGGGCGAGAGAAGAAAAGCGGAGAGAAAAAGAAACGAGGATCGCGTTGGGGAAAAAAAAGGGGATTAGGGTTTTTCTTTGTTGTTTTATTTGTTGTAATCTGATAATGTGCACACACGGGTCATATCGTGAACCCTCGCACTCACCACCACTCATCACACATCACGCGATCCACAGCCTGCATGCCCACGATAACTTATCTCCTTGCACACACATGATCAACCGCCCCATTAATCATCATTAATCCTCCACTTAACCTTAATTTCCCCCTAATTAACCTGATAGTAATTAACATTTAGTCTAAGAATATAATTAACCTTTTAATAATTAATTAACTAGTTAATCCAATTTTAATTAGACTCCTTTTTTTAAATAAATAAAAAACTAGTAACTTTTTATAATTAATTAAATCAACTTTTTCTATTTTATTAATTCCTTAAATAATTTATTCAAACTCATTTTCCTAAATAACTTAGAAATGTAATAATAAAACCTTTTTTAATTTAAAATTAATCTCTAGTTTTATAATTAAGAGCTCCTTTTAATAATAATAACTTTTATATAAAAATCCATTTCATAATTGAGCCAACCATTTTATTTTATTCACTTCATGATCTATTTAATTTTATCAACAAAATAATATTTTATAATAACTTTAAATAAACCTTCATAACAAGAAACCTTTTTTTATAATAACATTTGATAATAATAATTGAACCCTTCTTTTAAGGACATTTTCTTTTAAAAACAATCTCACCAAAAAATAATACAATATATTTTCTTACAAATCAATTCAAATAAAATAACACAATTTCTAAACAACTTCCCGCTTAAAATCAATTCAACATCAACTAAATTAATCATTTCATATAAAATCAACCAACATCTCAATTGATCGTGCACGCTTACACTCCGTTCACACATTCACTCACTTACACCTTAGCGCTTTCATGCGTGTGTATGTCTATTCTATCTGTTCTATTTCTTTCCGCAATTTATCATTTCCGCAATTTACATTATCGTATTTATCTTTATCGCATTGCATTCTGTCCAAAGGAAAAACCTACACATGATTCAACACTTGTGTGTAGTGCACATCATTTGCATCATTCTCTCCTACGATCCTTGATCCCATTCAAGCCGATCTCTTAAGATAGATCCTACCCCATAAGGAGGAACTTTATCTTTACAACTTAGACAAACACATAAAACAATTCAAACAACACTCAAACACAATAGAGAAATAGATGTTAATCATCTTAAGCGAGATAGAATCTCCACCCCACAACAATACAATCAACATGTAGGGACTTTGGCTTAAGAGAGATAGAGGCGTACTCGTCAATCAATATCCGAGTGCTTGAGCCCTTCTCTTAAGACGATGCAAAGACTATTTTCTTACACTTGTGGCGGTTAAATCTCCCTTAAAATGACATCTCGTCTTTTCTCCTAAAATCAATCAATCAACTACCCTAAACCCGTAGGAACTTTGGCCATTTTCAAAGAACTCCTCAAACCCTTTAGGGGAACTACAAATACTCTGATTCCACTCCCGTAAGGATATGTAGGCATAAGATGCGATATCTTATCGAGTATACTTAGATAATAAACCACTAGGTCTTTCAACCATTAAGCAGATAACCCTTAGCAATAAACAAACATAAAACAAGAGGTTCCTGTAGAGTACTACAAAAACTTAGGATGCTAGCACCTTCCCTAAGTTTAACCGACCCCCCGAACCTAAACTCTCTAGCTTGCATTTGCATTACATTGTGGGAATTTCGATTTTTATCCCTTCCTTTGGACAAATCAAAGTTCGGTTGCAAAAATGAATTAAAGATTCAAACTAATCAATAGTTTGGTATCTGATTTTCACCGTGACAGATATCTACTCTCAATGGCTCTATAGTACATGATCTTTATGAAGATTCAATGGTTAAACATGTTACACAATGGACCAAGATCTTTTGGTGTATCTATCTTCAACGACTCTTATACTATGGAGTAAAGCAAATACACTTGATCAAGTTATCTCTTCCAACGACTAGTCTGCTGCAACTGCTATATAAGTGGATGAAGGTTCAAACTGAATCTTTAACAAAGATTAACCAGATGAAGGAGTAACAAGATCAACAATTATTAACTATATCGTATATGTAGATTTTTTATTATAGGTTGTAATCGTAAAAGCCTTAAGATTTCTTACACATCGAATATCTTAGAAATATTAAGAGCTTTAGGTCTTTGTTATGTTGATTTCCCGTACCTCTGATATTAGTATCAAGTACACCTTGTTTTGTATTATGCCTAACTTATTTAGCAGTTTAGATTAAGTATATTGCCAAGATGCTTGAGCCATTTAAGTCTCATGCTATGTGTTTGAGCAATGAAAGTATTAATCAAGTAAATTAATTGAGTAGAAGTCTTGTATCATTGGGATTCAAGCAAGGAATTCTCTCGCCAATATGCTTGAGCCATTTAAGTCTCATGCTATGTGTTTGAGCAATGAAAGTCTTAATCAAGTGGATTGATTGAGCAAAAGTCTTTTATCATTGGGATTAAACCAAGAAAGTCTCGAGCCAAGTTGCTTGAGCCATGTAAGTCTCATGCTATGTGCTTGAGCAATGAAAATCTTAATTAAGTAGATTGATTGAGCATGATGGCTCAATTTGTGGAACCTGAAGCATAGGTTTTGGGCCATTATTGCTTGAGCAGGTTGCCTCGGTTAGAGGAACCTGGAGCAGAAATCTTGGGCCAGTATGGCTTGAGCAAGAAGGCTTGGTTGGTAGAACTTGGAGCAGAAGCCTTGGGCTACAGTCTGATCAAGGAAGTCTTGAGTCTGTAGGACTTGAGCAAGAAGTCTTGGACCTAGGGACTGAGCAGTGTAAAAGAATTATGCAGAATGCATAAGTGATTGTAATCATGATTTTGTTATAGTGAAAATCTCTTGTGAGTCAAGGAGATTGGATTACTCTCAATTGGGAGGAACCAGTATAAATCTTTGTGTCTTCTACTATTATTTAGTTGCTTCTGTTAACATCCACCACTAAGTATAATCAGAATTTGAACACCAGTTTAAATTCTGAACTCTGATTAGACGCAAATTAAGAAAACAGAAAATACAATTCAACCCTCATTCTTGTGTTTTTTTCTCACCTTCATAATTTAGATCATAAAGCATAGTAGATGGGTTGTATAGTTGAGTTGTAACATTGATCACTCTGATTATTATTGTCGATCACTAGGGTTAGTGATTGAGAGAAAGTGAGAAGAGGTTTTCATATTTTGGGAGATACCTAAATAGAAATACTCTAAGGGTAGAATTAAGAAGATGGGCATTTAAAAAGGGGAATGTTCATATAAGACACTTTGTAATAATTCTATTAAATAGTAGATTTCCTTGACTGTTGCACCCCAAATTTTGACCCTTTAAATATTCATCATCATTTTAGGATCATACTCATTTGATTATTTAACCTTAACCTATTTCAAGTTTGTCTTTGTTAAGATACAGGTGAATTAGGGTTCCGTACAGTCGAGAATCGAGGTTTCGACGGTTTAATTAGACAACATATTGGATTGGTTCTCCATGGAATACATCTCCACATCATCAAATATACTCCATTGGATGAAGTATGAATCCAATTTGAGGTTGTTACTCAAGGATCAAGAACAGTGCAGTTCAGGATACCCGATTAGGGTTTTCGATCAAGAAAAGTCAACCATAGTTTGACTTTTGATTTAAATGGTGTTCCAGTGGTGGGATCATGGTCCATAAAGTTCATATGGCTTGGTGAAGTCTACTCAAGAAGTTTCAAGGCCTCAGAAGACCCGAAACATCAACAGTCGACTCGGTAGTTATCGATCGATCGTTCAGTTGACCAAAAAGTCAACTCTTCAATCATAAGGAATTTGACCTCAAGGTATGAAGCAAAAATGTTTCTAGTAACATATTACACCTATCCGTGAAGTTTCATGATCATTGGATCAAGGATTGAGGAGTAATCGAAAAATTAGGGTTTTGAAAGGGGCAAGACCATAACTCCCTAACCACACATCCAATTGAGTTGGTTCAAAGCTCATTGGAAAGCTCTTGACAAGCCCTACAAAATTCCCACAGTGGTCCATGAGCATAAAATGCATAGATTTGGATTTATGACCAAATTCATTACAAGAGGGAAAAATAACTTGGAAAAATTCTAAGTTATTGGCCTTTTTAGGCATGTTTTTAGCCAACTTTGAGTGGATTTTTGACCTAGTTCCGTTGGGAATCTGAAGATCATGAAAACATGAAAGTTGTAGAGATACATGAGGTGTGTTATTTTCTTGGTTGCTGGCTAGCTTTTGGAGGTCTACAAGAGGTGTGTTATTTTGGACTCATTCACTAGTATGCATTGCCATATATTGCTTTGTGGTTGAGATTGGTTTGTACATTGTCATGTTAAAGTTATTAAGTATGTTGTCAAATATGTTAGAAACCAATACCATGTGCGTTAGTTGTAAGGTTGTATTTAGAAGTGTGTGTATGTTATTTCTTTTGTGAAAATAGGGTGAGGAATACATGGTGAGTTTAGGTTTTGACATTGTTATGCTAGGTGCATATTCATTAGCACCAAAACTGTTTTAAACTTAAGAATCTGTCAACCATTAATATGAGGAGGTTTAGGCTGTTTTGTTTGTTCTTGGACATTGCCATGTTTGGTAGCTGTCACTTTGAGGCTGTAACTACCTTGAGGATCTAGCATTTGATTGTGTGGCTTTGTGCTGACCAAGACTGTCACCATCATTTGTGAAATTTACAACTGTTACGGTGAACTGTTTTTATTAATATGAATCTGTCTAGCTTTTGTGGTTTACATTATGGACTGTCTTAAAGTATTTGTTTTAGGCCTACAGTTTGATGGTTGGCAGTGGTTGTGTCCAACATGTTTGTTTTTGCCTCTGTCTAGATGTTATGCCAATATGTTGTTGAAGGCATTATGTGGAACTGGTGTGTGCATTGTCATGATAAGTTTGGTATTTGCTTCTGTTTCAAGCAAGATGAGTTGATCATTGTTATGGTTCATGAACAACTTTTGCCATAATCCAATCTTCTAATCATGTCAAGTATTTGCTCTTTGCGGTTTGTGAACAAATTGCTTTGTTTGTTTAAATGTTGTTTTCTATACCTTGCTTAAAACTACTGCTAGATGTTTTAGTTGTGAACATGTCCATCATGTAATTGTCAAGCTGTTTTAAGTATCATGTACTATGTGTTGCCTTCATCATCAAGTTTGTGGTGCTGCCTAGGTCTAGTTAGTGTTTTTGCAGTTACAATAGGGTTGTAGCTACTTGCTGTGTTTGATGTTGGCAATGTTTAAGTTATATCTTGTTGTTCATGACTGTTCTGTTTGTGTTTGAGTTCTACAAGTTTTATTAGGACGTGCAAGTGTTATTGGACATATGATGCTTTTTTTTTGTCATCATCTGTTATGTTTAAAGGTATTAAGAGTCCTCTTGAATTTTAAACTCCCATGGGCTGCCAGCATTTTGACAGGCTAGTCAGATTTTGTATATGTGTGTGTTCTGTCCCCATGGAAATTATTCACATATGCTGAAGCTTATGATGATCAACATTGTCATTTGGTGTTTGAGTTTATTCTGAAATAAACCATTTTTCATTGTCATGAAGTTATTGATATTTTTGAGTTACAAAATCTTTCTTAAAACACCTATTTCACCAACTGTCATTTTGTCCTGAAGTGTGTAGATCAGGCTTCCTACATAGCATGGGCCTGTTGTCTACTAATCCATGAGGCTAGGGTGTAATATCTAACAGGTTTCCTTGCTTGTATTTTTGTCTGTGAGTTTGATAAAGAGAAGGCTGATACTACAAGGCTGTTGGAACTCATGGCAAGTTGGAGTTTCAAACCCTGTTGACATACTAGGTCTGCTAGCCATAGGCCTGTTGAGGGGTTTATCAATTAGGATTCAGATTTGCATTTGATCTTTTGGGACTTACTTAGATAGCTCAAGTCTAGGCTGAGGTATTTGTTTGTGGAACTGTTGCTTTTATCCTTGTTGTAAAACCAATTTTGAGTAGGTTGATTTGTCAATTTTTTGCCAGCTCTTTATCTTGAGGTGAGATTAATCATTTTTGTCACATAAGGTCTCATTCCTCAACTGTTGCACTTTTGAGTGCATTAATTTGTGGAATTTTGGTGGTTGCTGTCATTTAAGCTTTGCTTTAGGAATTGTAATGTTACTGCATTTTTAGTTCACTAGGTTGTTGATTAGCTCATTATCTTGAGGATTGGATCAATCTCTGTTTGTTTTTTTATTGTTGAAAGCAGCTGACATTGCATTGTGCTAAGAGGTTGGTTTTGAAAAAAAAAACCATTTTCACCTACTTGCAGCTCACACATCATTTTCTTGGTCTGAGTTTTTTTGAGTAAGTTTCTTGTTAGAACACATTCCATATCACCTTTGAAGTTTGCTCAGACTCTCACTTGCTTTAAATTGCATATGTTTTGATCTAAAAATATCAAAATGCATTTCAAGCTTCATTATGCACGATTCTTCGTGTTTTCATTTATGTGCATTATTTCAAATTTGGTTTTTACCATTGTGTTCCTCATCAAATTTCAAGTGAGATTGACTTAAATTTTATGAGATTTGGTGGAGAAACGAAAGAGTTATGATGGAATCGTTTTTGTCCATTTTTGACTTGTCTTTCCTTGCCTTGCCCAGAAATCACACATTTTAGGTATATTTACAATTGAAGTGGCTTGATACAATGGATGTATCGCCACCCCAGTGGTTAAATGCAATGCCTTAAGTCACTTACCACGCCTTTCATCCTCTGTTCGATCCCCAGCGGGGACATGTTTTTTTGTTCTTTTGTGATTTTCCCATATTTATTATTTCTTCTTTATTTTCCACTTGTTTTCACATTTGTTTGATGGTTGGGTTGGCCTGATTTTAAGTCCATAACTCCAAGGACGTGGGTTCAATCCTTGGTGTGGGCACTTCTATATTTTTTAGCACTTCGTTTATTTATTTTATTTAATTTCATTCAATTTTAAATTTTAGATAACTTCTTCATTTTTAATCCTTTTTAGTTGATTCTTTTTGCTAAATTCTTGTTTTAATGTGTATTTTCATATGATGGTCAAAGAATTTTAAAATTCTTATTTTAGAAACACTTTTCATTATGGGAAGATCGTAAATCATTTTAAGGTTTTCACCCTCCTATCTTTCATTTTTCGAACTTTTATTTTATTCCTTTTTGAGTTTAATTTTAAGATGACATGAACTTGTATTGTTGGCTCCCTTGTGCATTTAAGTTTGAATTTCAATTTTGTTTACAGTTTACCTTTAAAAAACTGTTGATTATACCCTTGAGGTTTTGAGCCCTTCTGTTTACATTGTGTGACATTGTTGGTTTACATATGATATCCTTTACCTTTACCCCTTTATCCTAACCTTAGGATTGGAGTCGTCGTGCTCTATTTAGTGTCCCGCCGTGGACATCCTTTACCCTTTATACTAACCTTAGGATTGGAGTCGCCATGCTCTATTTAGCGTCCCGCCGTGGACATCCTTTACCCGTTATCCTAACCTTAGGATCTGAGTCGCCGTACTCATGTTTAGCGTCCCTAAGTGGACATTCTCTCATAACAATCTCAACATAGATTCAGGAGTCGCCGCACTCCATGTAAGTATTTCCCTATGAATGCTTACATCCCCTTGGAACCTTGACCACAGTCAAGAGTTCCTCACCCCTAGAAAGAGGAACTACGGTTGCTCTGATTCCATTCTCGTCAGGATACGTAGGCACGAGATGCAATGTCTTCGCGATCATACTTTGTATATACTTTATATCTTTACCCCTAGAACTTTTCCTTTAGAAAGCAAACTTTAGCAAACACAAATATTAACAAGAGGTTCCTGTAGAGTACTACAGATGTTTAGGATGTGAAATACCTACCCTAGGCATAAACAACCCCGAACCTTTAGATATCTCTTTGCTTAGCTTTAAGCCTTGCTTTTTGCTTTGGATTTTAATAGGTTTTTCTTTCTTTAAACCTTTCCTTTGGATAAATTAAAGTCCGGTTGTGAATTTAAGAATTAAAGATTCAAGTTAATCAATAGCTTGGTATCACGATTCTCACCGCACAGAAAAGACGACTTCACTGGGGACTCCCCTAAGAGGGTTAATCCCATCTTGTTTATATTTATGTTTGCTATATGTTTGCTTGCTTGTATATTTGTATAGTTTTACATATATCTGTCTGTGCTTGGGTTTTCTGTATGCAGGGTTGTTACTTTGAGTGGTGAGGATAAAAGTCCTATACCCGGACTTGAGTGCACTTATGATAGGAAGGTGGTATATTCAAGAACGCTTATAGGGAGTTGATTCCCGACCAAGCTGACTTGAGAAACCACCACTCAGTGGAGGCCCTCTTGAGAGTAGCTTTGTTTAACGAGTATTCGTGAAAACATTACTACTTTCAACCTAGGAGCCTGTGACACTGAGGACTTTAGTTACCTTTTACCCCCACTTGGCCTTTTAGGACGTAGTGCAATGACTATGAGGGAGTATTCCCGAAGTAGTTGATACGCGATACTACACTCAGACGAGACTCTCTTAAGAATATTATTGATTTCCAAGTAGTTGGTGTGTCGATAATATTCGAAAGATGGGTCGAGGACTCTGGGAACTTTGTTAGAACCCGTTATGCAGGTGCTTTACCCATAGTACATACCCTGTGGTTGGTTCGTTACCTAGACCTCATGTTGTGGACTTGAGCCTTTGATCCTGGTATGTGTGTTTTGCATCCCATCTTACATAGCATCATTGTATTTCATTGCATTTGCATCTTTGCATGGTTCATTGCATACCCCAGTCGTTCATATCTGTTTGTCTTCATCTCCCAGTGTGTCGTTGAGTCGACAAACTGATTCCTCGACACCGATATTAGACTAGAGCTAACTATAGACACAAGATGTCAGAGCAAGAAGTACACAATGTAGAAATACGAATGGAGATCGATGAGTTGAAGTTAGGCATGACTAAGCTCACCGAGATGCTTCAAGTATTGATTGCTATAGGAGAGCCATCTCAAAGGACCGTCCTTCAGGAAGTTTCAAGTGCTGACCCTGCTCCTGTTCAAATACCGCCTTCAACTTGGCCAGAGTTTGGTTTACCTCCCAACTACTCTCCACCTCTTGCATCTACTACTATGATTGGTCCATCTGTCAGACCTGTTTTTCAAGCTCCCGTCATTATAGAGCCCAGACCGGTGGTCCATAATGTTGCCCAGAATGGTCGAACTCCCTTTGAGACTCCTTTCTTTGACTATCATGCTGCCAGTGCTCAAGGAGAAGACCATGAAGATTTTGTTGAGCCTGAGATTGTCCGTGAACAGTTTCAGAACATAGACAAGAGACTCAAGGTTGTCGAGGGTGCAAATTTCTTCAACGTTGATGCAGACAACATGTGCTTAGTTTCTGGCCTTGTTATGCCTGCTAAGTTTAAAACTCCTGAGTTCGTGAAATATAAAGGTCACTCATGTCCAAGAGCCCATCTGATCATGTACTTCCGAAAGATGGCAGCTTACACCAACAATCAGAAGCTGCTCATCCACTGCTTTCAGGACAACTTGAGTGGTGCTTCTCTCAAATGGTATATGAACTTAGAGCATAACAGTATCCACTACTTCTAAGATCTCACCAACGCTTTTATGAAGCAGTATAAATACAACCTGGACATGGCTCTTGATCGTCGTCAACTTCAAAATATGTCTCAGGGAGAAAGAGAGTCATTCAAAGAATACGCTCAGTGTTGGAGAGAGTTAGCTTCCCAAGTTGAACCCCCTCTAGCAGAGAAGGAGCTAACTGGAATGTTCATGGATACTTTGTCTCCTTTCTATTGTGAAAAGATGATTGGGAGTGTTTCTTCGAGCTTTACAGATCTCGTGACCATTGGCCAAAGGTTAGAAGAAGGGCTGAAAAATGGCAAGGTATCCAAAGTTGCTGAATCTTATAATGGTGCAAAGAAATCCTATGGGAATTTCCAGAAGAAGAGAGAAGATCAGACTAATGCTATTATGACTGAAGTGAGAAGGCCTCGCTCTAGACCTCAGTTTATTAATCATCATGTTGTTGCTGTTGTTGCTACTCCACGACTAGCTCAGATTCCTCATCATCCAGCTGTTGGACAGAAGCAGTATAGGAATAGGAATCACTTCGAACCTATTCCCATGACATACACAGAGCTTTATCTTGACCTGGTTCAACAAGGGTTGATCACTACAAAGGCTTTGCAACCTCCTCCTAATCCTCCTCCAGCTGGATTTAGGGTTGATCTCCATTGTGCTTTTCATGAGGGTGCCCCAGGCCACGACTTGGAACATTTTTATGCACTGAAAGCCAGAGTGTGTGAGTTGATTAGAACAGAATCCTTGATTTTAAGGATAGTCATCCGAATGTCCAGAACAATCCCATGCTGGTACATCAAAGGTGAAGCTTCAGACTGACTTCAGCAGACTATCTTCTTTGACGCCAGTGTTTCAGACAAGACGGCTCATCCTTGTCCTGATTTAGTCACTAGGCCTTTTTGTTTCTTGTTGTTTGTACTTTCCTTATTTTGTACTAGCTGTTTGCCTTCAAATTATGTTTGTACTTTTATGTTAATGAATGAGCATTGCAACTTTTGATTCAACTCATTTTGTCCAGTATTTGCATCTTTACGCTTTATCTTTTAAAAATATACACCTTTTGTTCAAGCTTTTGACATGCAAATATTTGATGGAGGATGATGAAAACGTTATACCCATAACTGTTGTTGGTATGCTTTCAATTAAACTTTGTTGACGATGTAAGGCATTATTTCAATTTCCAAACACTGGAGAAATAAGGAATATAATCCCTCGTTAACCCCTTCGAGCCTAGAGGTAGGAGTTTCTTTCTTTACAAAAACCCGAAATCTTAACCTGGGGCAGGGTAGTTTCTCAGTTAACTTGGTTGTGCTTTCCTGCAATACACCCTTCATATAAAGGTTGTATTCACAAGTTTTCCTTCGCATGCAACAAACAAGTGTCGAAGATGTTTTTCAAGCCAAAAAGCCGATGATGGTTCACCGTAATCATCAAAGCCAGACAATCACTCTCTTTCTTTGAAAAAAAATCAATCAAAAGAAAAATCCGCTAAGTCAAAACCTATGAAGGAGACTTAGGCAAAACTGGGGCGTCCCGCTGTAAGCTTAAAAAAGGAAACAGTCCAGGAAAAAGTTAGGGACAATAAAAGAGGATATTTTTAAAACCTTACCCTGAAGATCCTCAATGTCAAAACAATCAAATGTTGTAAGGAAGTAGTGACTGCCTTTTCAAAAAAGTTTGTTGATTTCTGAACCATCATGGCTATTATTAGTGCAATTTCCCACCTTTTGGGACCTGAGCGGATAGTATGAGTTAACTGAGCGTAGGACTGAAGATCATTACGTAGATTGGGTGGGCACAAATAAACTTTGAGCCTTTATCCTTTGTTTCTTAAACCGTGAACCAGGCCACATCACAACCCTCAAAAGACCTAACTGAAACAAGGTTATTTTGAAAGCATACTACATCAAGGTTGCGTAAACTGACTCCAAAATATCTTTGCAGATCATTTGTTTTAGCATCATACCTTTTGCTTTACCTGTCACTTTTAAGTGTTTTAAACCATCGTGTTCTGACCAATTACTCATTTATGTTGCATCTTTCAAAAATGATTTTGATTTCAAAAGTTGCATGAACTTTACATTACCATGTTTGTATGAATACTTTTGTTTGCAAATTGGCTTTCCTCTCAAGGAATTTTCAAACAGTGGAGAAACTTGGTCGATGATCCTATCAGGGGCAAGTTCTTTTCACATCCTGTCGAAGAATCAGTTCAATATTTGTTCAGAGCAAGGTCTTCTCAGATGTGGTTTATCCAGAAGATATTTCAAAACTCGGACTGGGGCAAGCCTTCCAAGCACCCAGTGGATCAGTCATCTTCAACAAGCTGAAGCAATTATCAGTTCACCTACAACAGACAACTAAACTGGGGCAGTTTACTTGAAGAATCCCCAGGCAGCTCTTCATCCTTCCTACAAGGATCATCAATTTGACACAATTTACCAATGTGGCAGAGATATGTTTAGTGGTAGCATCTTTAGTCCCCAAGAAGAATGGTCGTGATCTCCGTGTTGAGGAACCAGTCTTCCAGTCCTGTCTTCTCACCAAAAGAGTCGAGCCTTGTCGTCGGCGTCTGCATTTACATTTTGATCATATACCATCTGCATAATTCATATTCATATGCATAACATGACTGTTTTATCCTCATTTGCATTTCTTCATAGGTCGTGTTTTATCCACGTCTTACCTTGTGGTCAAAGTCCAACTCACTTGGCACCTACCAAATGGATTTTTGCGTCGTGTCTATCTGATGTTCTCCCAGATATGACATTTCTTATCTAATTGTTCTTCCGGATATGTTTGTTCCTATATACATCCAATACTATTCTCAGATACTATGTTTATACCTTTCATTCAAAGTCATTATTGGATGTCTGGTTTCCTTTTATCCAACGTTATTCTTGAATGTTACCTTTGTTTCTCTCTCTAATGTTTTTCCAGATTGAGTCTTTGTTCTGATGTTTTTCCAGAACTTATCTAATGTTTTTCCAGATATTTACCTTGATTCTGATGTTTTTCCAGAATCTATCCGATATTTTTCCGGATATGTTTCTCTCTCTGATGTTTTCCAGATTGAGTCTTTGTTCTGATGTTTTTCCAGAACTTATCTGATGGTTTTCCAGATATTTACCTTGATTCTGATTTTTTCCAGAATCTTTCCGATGTTTTTCCGGATATATATATATATATATATATATATATATATATATATATATATATATATATATATATATATATATATATATATATATATATATATATATATATATATATATATATATCTTTGTTCTGATGTTCTTCCAGAACTCCTTTGTTGCTTATCTGATGTTCTCCCAGATATGTCTTCAAAACTTTTCCTCGTACATTTAAATACCCTTCTAAAATGTTTCAGATAAACCTTCAAATATATGTCTTCAATGTGCTTCTTTGATATGTTCCGGAGTTTATTCGATGTTTTTCCGAATATCTCTGGTATATTTCAGAGTTCATTTGATGTTCTTCCGAATGTCTCTGATGTTTGTTTCAGTGTCCCTGTTATATTTCTCATATTTCTCCTCACCTCATTCACTGATATTTTGAATGTTGTGACTCTTTTCCAGCCAGTTCCATTCATGGATGATGTCTATTGTTTCCCCAGTGTGTCGGGTCCCGTGTGAGTAATTACTCGTCATATTGTCGTTCTTTTATTTTTGCTTGTGTGTCTGCATCTGTCTTTCATTCAAGCATCATAAAGCATCATTTAGATTCATGTCATATTCACATTTGTCCTTTTGCATACCATCGGATCTAAGGGACAAAATTTCTGGTCTGCTATATTTAAATACCTTTCACTACGATTCTATGAGGATTATCATCTCTCATTGCCATCTAGTGAAAATATTTAAATAGGGGCAATTGTTGCACCCCAAATTTTGACCCCTTAAATCTTCATCATCATTTTAGGATCATATTCATTTGATTATCTAATCTTAACCTATTTCAAGTTTGTCTTTGTTAAGATACAGGTGAATTAGGGTTCCGTACAGTCGAGAATCGAGGTTTCGACGGTTTAATCAGACAACGTATTGGATTGGTTTTCCATGAAATACGTCTCCACATCATCAAATATACTCCATTGGATCAAGTATGAATCCAATTTGAGCTTGTTACCCAAGGATCAAGAACAGTGCAGTTCAGGATACCCGATTAGGGTTTTCGATAAGGAAAAGTCAACTGTAGTTTGACTTTTGATTTAAATGGTGTTCCAATGGTGGGATCATGGTCCATAAAGTTCATATGGCTTGGTAAAGACTACTAAAGAAGTTTCAAGGCCTCAGAAGACCCGAAACATCAACAGTCGACTCGGTAGTTATCGATCGATCGTTCAGTTGACCAAAAAGTCAACTCTTCAATCATAAGGAATTTGACCTCAAGGTATGAAGAAAAAATGTTTCTAGTAACATATTACACCTATCCATGAAGTTTCATGATCATTGGATCAAGGATTGAGGAGTAATCGAAAAATTAGGGTTTTGAAAGGGGCAAGACCATAACTCCCTAACCACACATCCAATTGAGTTGGTTCAAAGCTCATTGGAAAGCTCTTGACAAGCCCTACAAAAGTCCCACAATGGTCCATGAGTATAAAATGCATATATTTGGAGTTATGACCAAATTCATTACAAGAGGGAAAAATAAGTTAGAAAAATTCTAAGTTATTGGCCTTTTTAGGCATGTTTTTAGCCAACTTTGAGTGGATTTTTGACCTAGTTCCGTTGGGAATCTGAAGATCATGAAAACATGAAAGTTGTAGAGATACATGAGGGCTTTCCAAAATGTACTAGAAATCCTTCATAGCCCTTATGAGTTGAGAGTTATGGATCCAACAAGATGAGGTTTCAACACTTGAGTCCAACATTTTCACTTTTTCACAAACTCACCTTTTGATCACTTGAGCTATTCTCAAGCCCTTGGATCATGTTTGTATCTGATATTTAGGGAGTATGATGAAGGAAAATGTAGAAGAACTGAAGGATTTGAAAGGTATGGCAAGTTGCAAGAAAGGTTGCAATATTTTATTCAAAGAAAATCAATGAGGATAGAGAAACTTTCCATGAAATCTGCAGCAGCTGCTTCCCTACCCTATATGCTCTCTTCAATCACTTCATGTCCCTCATTTTACTTGAGTTTTTTTACTGCATTGAACTAAGGGAATGATGTACTCAGCTGCCATACAATCTTGAATGAGATTTCCTTCCAAAACACCCTCCAAAAGCCAAACTTCAAATCTGCCCCAAACCTCTTCATGGCCTATAAATAGAGGCTTCCTCCCACTTTATTTTGGACACCAGAGCTATCCAAGATAGCGATAAACTCACAACTCTCTTCTTTCCCTCCTTGCTTGAAAGTGAAGAAATTCACAAAATCACCATTTTCACCACTTTACACTTTTCACACCAGTCCTTGTTCCAAACACTAAAACACCACAAAAACCATAACACACCCTTAAAATGACCCTCTGAAGCTGTTTCCATCATCACATTCATCAAAAAATCCATAGATCAAAAAGTCAAACTTTAAATCACCATAGTTTGACTTTTGTGCATCTTTCATACCAAATCACTACCTATCACCATTCCTAACATTTTAACACTCAAAACACCTCATGTTCATGATATTCTAGCTATCCATAAGCACAAACACCAGCTGGAAGTTTATTTTCCCAAACTGTCCTCAAGAACCATTTGTTGCTTCAAAAGGAAGAAAACTCAAAGCTTGCTCAAAGGAAGGAAGAATCTCTGGTTTTCTTGGTTGCTAGCTAGATTTTGGAGGTCTACAAGAGGTGTGTTATTTGGACTCATTCACTAGTATGCATTGCCATATATTGCTTTGTGGTTGAGATTGGTTTGTACATTGTCATGTTAAAGTTATTAAGTATGCTGTCAAATATGTAAGAAACCAATACCATGTGCATTAGTTGTAAGGTTGTATTTAGAAGTGTGTGTATGTTATTACTTTTGTGAAAATAGGGTGAGGAATACATGGTGAGTTTAGGTTTTGACATTGTTATACTAGGTGCATATTTATTAGCACCAAAACTGTTTTAAACTTAAGAATCTATCAACCATCAAGATGAGGAGGTTTAGGCTGTTTTATTTGTTCTTGGACATTGCCATGTTTGGTAGCTGTCACTTTGAGGCTGTAACTACCTTGAGGATCTAGCATTTGATTGTGTGGCTTTGTGCTGACCAAGACTGTCACCATCATTTGTGAAATTTACAACTGTTATGGTGAACTATTTTTATTAATATGAATCTGTCTAGCTTTTGTGCTTTACATTATGAACTGTCTTAAAGTATTTTTTTTAGGCCTACAGTTGGATGGTTGGCAGTGGTTGTGTCCAACATGTTTGTTTTTGCCTCTGTCTAGATGTTATGCCAATATGTTGTTGAAGGCATTATGTGGAACTGGTGTGTGCATTCTCATGATAAGTTTGCTATTTGCTTCTGTTTCAAGCAAGATGAGTTGATCATTGTTATGGTTCATGAACAATTTTTGCCATAATCCAATCTTCTAATCATGTCAAGTATTTGCTCTTTGCTATTTGTGAACAAATTGATTTGTTTGTTTAAATGTTGTTTTCTATACCTTGCTTAAAACTACTGCTAGATGTTTTAGTTGTGAACATGTCCATCATGTAATTATCAAGCTGTTTTAAGTATCATGTATTATGTGTTTCCTTCATCATCAGGTTTGTGGTGTTGCCTAGGTCTAGTTAGTGTTTTTGCAGTTACAAAGGGTTGTAGCTACTTGTTGTGTTTGATGTTGGCAATGTTTAAGTTATATCTTTTTGTTCATGACTGTTCTATTTGTGTTTAAGTTCTACAATTTTTTGTTAGGATGTGCAAGTGTTTTTGGAAATATGATGCTTTTTTTTGTCAACATCTGTTATGTTTAAAGGTATTAAGAGTCCTCTTGAATTTTAAACTCCCATGGGCTGCCAGCATTTTGACAGGCTGGTCAGATTTTGTATATGTGTGTGTTGTTGTCCCCGTGGAAATGAATCACATATGCTGAAGCTTATGATGATCAACATTGTCATTTGGTGTTTCAGTTTATTATGAAATAAACCATTTTCACTGTCATGAAGTTATTGATATTTTTGAGTTGCAAAATCTTTCTTAAAACACTTATTTCACCAACTGTCATTTTGTCCTGAAGTGTGTAGATCAGGCTTCCTACATAGCATGGGCCTGTTGTCTACTAATCCATGAGGCTAGGGTGTAATATCTAGCAGGTTTCCTTGCTTGTGTTTTTGTCTGTGAGTTTGATAAAGAGAAGGCTGTTACTACAAGGCTGTTGGAACTCACGGCAAGTTGGAATTTCAAACCCTGTTGACATACTAGGTCTGCTAGCCATAGGCCTGTTGGGGGGGCTTATCAATTAGGATTCAGATTTGCATTTGATCTTTTAGGACTTACTTAGATAGCTCAAGTCTAGGCTGAAGTATTTGTTTGTGGAACTGTTGCTTTTATCCTTGTTGTAAAACCAATTTTGAGTAGGTTGATTTCTCAATTTTTTGCCAGCTCTTTATCTTGAGGTGAGATTAACCATTGTTGTCACATAAGGTCTCATTCCTCAACTGTTGCACTTTTGAGTGCATTAATTTGTGGAATTTTGGTGGTTACTGCCATTTAAGCTTTGCTTTAGGAATTGTAATGTTATTGCATATTTAATTGATTAGCTCATTATCTTGAGGATTGGATCAATCTCTGTTTGTTTTTTATTGTTGAAAGCAGCTGATATTGCATTGTGCTAAAAGGTTGGTTTTGAAAAAAAAAAACATTTTCACCTAATTGCAGCTCACACATCATTTTCTTGGTCTGAGTTTTGTTGAGTAAGTTTCTTGTTAGAACACATTCCATATCACGTTTAAAGTTTGCTCAGACTCTCACTTGCTTTAAATTGCATATGTTTTGATCTAAAAATATCAAAATGCATTTCAAGCTTCATTATGCATGAGTCTTCGTGTTTTCATTTATGTGCATTATTTCAAAATTTGGTTGTTACCATTCTGTTCCTCATCAAATTTCAAGTGAGATTGACTTAAATTTCATGTGATTTGGTGGAGAAATGAAAGAGTTATGATGGAATCGTTTTTGGCCATTTTTGACTTGTCTTTCCTTGCCTTACCCAGAAATCACACATTTTAGGTATATTTACAACTGAAGCGGCTTGATACAATGGATGTATCACCACCCCAGTGGTTAAATGCAATGCCTTAAGTCACTTACCATGCCTCTGATCCTCTGTTCGATCCCCAGCGGGGACATGTTTTTTTGTTCTTTTGCGATTTTCCCATATTTATTATTTCTTCGTTATTTTCCACTTATTTTCACATTTTTTTGATGGTTGGGTTGGCCTAATTTTAAGTCCATAACTCCAAGGACGTGGGTTCAATCCTTGGTGTGGGCACTTCTATATTTTTTAGCACTTGGTTTATTTATTTTATTTAATTTCATTCAATTTTAAATTTTAGATAACTTCTTCATTTTTAATCCTTTTTAGTTGATTCTTTTTGCTAAATTCTTGTTTTAATGTGTATTTTTATATGATGATCAATGAATTCTAAAATTCTTATTTTAGAAATACTTTTTGTTATGGGAAGATCGTAAATCATTTTAGGATTTTCACCCTCCTATCTTTCATTTTTCGAACTTTTATTTTATTCCTCTTTGAGTTTAATTTTAAGATGACATGAACTTGTATTGTTGGCTCCCTTGTGCATTTAAGTTTGAATTTCAATTTTGTTTACAGTTTACCTTTAAAAAAACCGTTGATTATACCCTTGAGGTTTTGAGCCCTTCTGTTTACATTGTGTGACATTGTTGGTTTACATATGATATCCTTTACCTTTACCCCTTTATCCTAACCTTAGGATTGGAGTCGCCGTGCTCTATTTAGCGTCCCGCCGTGGAACTCCTTTACCCTTTATCCTAACCTTAGGATTGGAGTCGCCATGCTCTATTTAGCGTCCCGCCGTGGACATCCTTTACCCGTTATCCTAACCTTAGGATCTGAGTTGTCGTACTCATGTTTAGCATCCCGCCGTGGAGATTCTCTCATAACAATCTCAACATAGATTCAGGAGTCGCCGCACTCCATGTAAGTACTTCCCTATGAATGCTTACATCCCCTTGGAACCTTGACCACAGTCAAGAGTTCCTCACCCCTAGAAAGGGGAAATACGGTTGCTCTGATACCATTCTCGTCAGGATACGTAGGCACGAGATGCGATGTCTTCGCGAGCATACTTTGTATATACTTTATATCTTTACCCCTAGAACTTTTCCTTTAGCAAGCAAACTTTAGCAAACACAAATATTAACAAGAGGTTCCTGTAGAGTACTACAAATGTTTAGGATGTGAAATACCTACCCTAGGCATAACCAACCCCTGAACCTTTAGATATCTCTTTGCTTAGCTTTAAGCCTTGCTTTTTGCTTTGCATTTTAATAGGGTTTTTTTTTCTTTAAACCTTTCCTTTGGATAAATTAAAGTCCGGTTGTAAATTTAAGAATTAAAGATTCAAGTTAATCAATAGCTTGGTATCACGATTCTCACCGCAACACAAACCTTCTTAAATATAGTGATCTTCTTCTTGTTCTTCTTGCTCTTTTTCTTCTCCTTCACCATGTTGCTCAAACCCATGTTCCTCTTTCTCCTCCATAATCTTCTACCCATTCTCATATCGCTACTATAAAAAACACATTTAACCTCAGACACGATGTTGATTTAACCTTGGTTATAGAGGTGAGGCAACAAAGGGCAGCATGAAAAACGGTCACTTTACCCCTCCGTTTTAGAATAACCGGGAGGATAGTTGAAATGGTCATTGGTTTGATCCCCAACAGTCTTTTTATATTTTCAAAACTAGCTCCACATACCTCGGTTTATGGACAAAGTCGAGAGAAAATATATATTCTTTTTTTAAATACTAATATATGCACATAATATTAATTAATTAATTAGCTTACAAACTACATGGTTTACACAAAATATTGCATTGTTTACATAAAATATTAAAGTAAAAATATATAACAAATTTTGAGTCTGATTCATCATCATCATTGTCGGTGAAGAATAAATGTTGGGGATCCTCGTTTCATTGATCTTGAGGAAGATAAAATGTTAGATGCAGATATTCTCCACGGCTTTTGCATTCATTTATTTCTAATATAAAACAAACAAAAAAGGTTATATAAATAATATAAATATTAAATTATATGATTATTTAAGAACACAAATCTTAAACCCAAATAATTTCTTGCTCTTGCAATCCATTCTACTAGAGAAATCTTCCCAAATAAAATAAATGCTTTTTTAAGTTTCAAAATTTTCATGTCTTGCAATCCATCCAAAGTATGATACATACAAGTTTGGAGCAACTATATATAAGTTAGGTTTAAGGTAAAATATGATTAACAAGTGCTTTTATAATAAAATATGATAATCTAATCCCTCAGTTATTAAATATAACTGAATAAATAGATCATTAATTTAAAAATAAAAAATAAAATAAAAAGAAAGACACCACTTTTAAAGATATAAAAACATACACGGCTGTTATTGAGATTTGAGGCATATCCTGAATTATTTTTTTCCTCGATTATATTTAGAAATTGAAGGAATATGTGGTATTTATTTTTAAAAAATAAAACAGGGCACACCTTAGCATTATACCTCGATGTTTTGTTGGGTGAGGTAAACGCTTTGTTATGAAATGTATTATTTGTAGTAGTGTATTTAGTGCAATTTTGTCCTTTTTGAAACCAAACTCGTTCAATCTGCGAAATGTTTCAACAACTTCTTCATGATTATGACTCTTTGAATACCTCCTCATTACCTTAGTCATTGTGTCCAATGTCACATATAGCTTTTAATTTGTGACATTTGTAACACCTTTTTTCTACCCCAAAATTATCGTGGCAAAATAACACAAAAATCAGAGTGAATAAATAAATCTCATTAAAAAGCCACTAAAAGGGCGTACATTTCTCAAAGTCATCAAAATATGTCCATACTCCGTAACTACGGGTTTTCCCCAAAATACATCAAAACATCATAAAACAGCGGAACTCAAAGCATAAAGTCAAGGTTTCCTCAAAAGGGAAAAATAAGTAAAATAACCTACTGATATATAGTTTCACTCAAAGAACCCAACCCGATGTTACATATCAGAGAAAGACCCTCTAAGCTAACCAAAAGGCTAAAACACTCAAAAAATTCAAAATACTCATCGGCGACATCCACGGCTAAACTGGATCATCTGCACGTTACCCATGTGGAGGTAACATTCAAATAGGTAGGGTGAGTAAAACAATTCATAATAATCAATGTATAACAATTAATGCATAAACGACGTCATATTCATATTCAACACATTCATATCCTTCAATAGGTCTCGAAGGCCACAACGTCATAATTTATACAAAAAGGCTCATAAATGCAAATGCAGCATAGACTCAATGCATGTGGTACCAATCATCACAACATGATGGACACTGAGCCATCAACCCTCCATAGATCCCCATCAATATGATCGATTCTACTTGAGAACCGAAGCACATCAAAACACTTCACATCCACACAGTGGGATTGAAGCCAAAGTAATCGAGGTCCTGAACCGAAGTTTAAATGCACGTGAATGCATGATGCACACGTCACAAATCATCCTCATAATAACATCATAGGTGTGTCGCGGTGAAAATCGGATACCAAACTATTGATTAGTTTGAATCTTTAATTCATTTTGCAACCGAACTTTGATTTGTCCAAAGGAAGGGATAAAGATCGAAATTCCCACAATGCAATGCAAATGCAAGGTTTAGAGAGTTATAGGTTCGGGGGTTGGTTAAACTTAGGGAAGGTGCTAGCATCCTAAGTTTCTGTAGTACTCTACAGGAACCTCTTGTTTTACTTTGTTTATTGCTAAGTGTTTATTTGCTTAAGGTATAAAAGACCTAGGGGTTTATTTCTAAGTATACTCGATAAGATGTCGCATCTTATGCCTACATATCCTTATGGGAGTGGAATCAGAGTACTTGTAGTTCCCCTAAAGGGTTTGAGGAGATCTTTGACTGTGGTCAAAGTTCCTACGGGTTTAGGGTAGTTGATTGATTGGTTTTAGGAAAAGAGTTGAGTCTTCATTTTAAGGGAGATTTAACTGCCACAAGTTGTAGGAAAATAGTCTTTGCATCATCTTAAGAAAAGGACTTACGTACTCGGATAGGGATCGACGAGGTACACCTTTATCTCTCTTAAGGCAAAGTCCCTACGGCTTGATTGTATTGTTGTGGGGTGGAGATTCTATCTCGCTTAAGATGATTTTGCATCTTTCTCTAATGTGTTTGAATATGTTGTCTTGAATTGATTGTTTGAGTTGTAAGAGAAAGGTCCTTCCTATGGGGTAGGATCTAACTTAGAGATCAACTTGAATGGGATCAAGGATCGAGGGGATAATGATGCAAATGATGTGCACTACACACGATCGTTGAATCATGTGTAGGGTTTTCCTTTGGACGGATGCGATGCAAAAATGTAAATTGCGATAATGTAAATTACTGTAAGATAAATTGCGGAAATAAAATCATACACATACGCATGAAAGCGCTGAAGTGTGTGAACGTGTCGTGAATGTGAGGGTGCACGATTGATTTGTATTTTTTTACGCTGTTGATTGCCTTTAATTGGTTTTGAGTGTGAGGTTGAATTGTTTTTATAAAAGTTAGGTATGAACTAACTCTGTTCTAATGAGTGATCTTTTTAGTAAAATAGGATGCGAGGCTTTTTGTAAAAAAGTTGAATTAGGTGGTTTTAGATAAAAGTTTTAAATAAACGAAGAAAATTCATTAGAGAAAATGGTTCTGGTTATTATAAAATTAATAAAAGGTTATTATCAACAAGTGGATATACTTTTAAAATTATGAAAATGGTTTCTTAATATAAAACTTTTTATTATCACCCATTTTTATTAAGGAAATATTCATTAATTAAATAAGGGTTAAATTAAATTAAAAGAAAAAGGATTTTACTATTATAAAAAAGATAATTTCATGTTATTGAATAAAATGAGGTTATTAAGAAAAGTTTTAAAATTAACAATTAGATCAAGTAACAACATATAAAAGGTTAATTAATTAAAATTATGTTAATTAATTACTAGATTAGTTTAAAAGGTTAATTAAGTTGATTAACGACATATTAGGTAGTTAGTGGGTGTGGTGTTGTGGCACGTGTGCAGTGATTAACATATTATAGACAAATAATAATGGGAAAGAAAAAAAAGAAAAACCCTAGATGCCCCAAATCATCCCTCCCTCTCCGTCGCTATCACTTCTCGGCCTCACTCTCTCATTGCTCTCCTTCGAGTTTCATCTCTACTCCTCTGTTTCTTCGCTTTGAACCTGAAATGCAACCAGAAAACATCAATATTTCAAAAGCGTTGGTAAGAATGGGGTTTTACCGAAATTTGGCGACGGTAGCGGATCCCCAGTGGCGAGATTGGAAGCTTCGTCGAATTGGACTCGAGGTGGCGGTGATGGTTTCGTCAACTGGTGTTTGTAGTGACCGAAGATGACTTCGCCAATTGAGGGAATAAGTTTCTCTTCACTCAAAATTTCTGTTTTCGCACATAGGTTTTTCTTTTCGCGTCCCCTTTCCTCCTCTTCTCATCCGTCTTATATAGACCTCTTGAACGAAAACAATTCTGGAATGAATTTGAATGCTTTGAAATCGTTTTTAATGTGGATTTGGGCCTTCCATTTTTGTCCAGCTAAGATTTGAAATAATTCCTTTTTCGTGATTGTAGTGATGAGCCACTTAATTGGTATCTCAATCCCTGATTTAATTTTGAGATTGGATTGGATTTATGAGTGGAATATTCTATCCTCAAAGGAAAAAAAATCTTTAACCGTTATTCTTCTGACTTGGCAGGTACAGGTGGCGGAAGTTTGGGCCAGGGAGGAAACACGCAGCCTAAAAGGGGGATTCATGGTCATTTGATGTTTGTCGATGCACGAAGTGAATGTCGATCTTGGGTGACTCGGGAAGTCTCAATTCAAAGCTATCCTGCCTTTTAATTGATGGTTCTTATTCTGTTGAATCCAGGGACTGATCATTTTCAATCAACTTCTCAGGTGGTGGGCTTTCATCATTCTAGGGGATGATGGTTCTTTGCAGCTGTGACTCTCTGAAGAATCTTTCTCAAATTGGAAAGCAACCGTCTCCTTGTAGTTGCGAGAAGGCATTCTCTTTGGAAGTTTTCTTCGAGTGATTCAACCATCTTGGATACCGAAGGTATTCCGTAAACAGAACGCCATTCCTTATTTATGGTTGCTTTTCTCTTGATATTATTTGTCTGATTTCAGGTGTTGGATCCATCAATTTCTGATATGATTGAAACTTTGATTTGGTTTTGCGATGCCACGGGATGAACATTATTGTCTAAGTATGAATTATGCTCATGTAACTGTGCAGACTACGGTTCATGTGTCCTTCCCCCATTTCCAATATATGAAGAAGGGGTGGGGATTAGGTCTGAGTTCTGGTTGTGGCAGATGATGTTTCTGCTGTTGATGTTGATGCGAAGAAACCTTGCTGTGAACTGTGTTAAGATACTTGTCGTGGTTGCTGCACGAGCTTGCCTGTTGATACGCTTTTGTTGTGATTGCTACAGTTGCTTGCAAAAGCTGAAATGCTTGTGGTTGTTTACTCTAGACTGAACTGACTTTTCCTCTTCTCCTTTCAGGATGTTGTTTTAAGTTTGGGAGCTGCTGGTTCTGTGCTGTTGGCCAAGAAAGGTTTGACGGTGATGATGACTTGATGGTCTGAACCGCGTTGGTGCTGTTGAATGCAGTTGTTGCTTGCGAATTATGTTGAGCTGTTTGAAACAGTTGCCCTTTTATCCGAAATTCAATTCTTTCGATGCTCAGTAGGGAGTTGGTGGCAACCTAAGTTGTCGCCCTTCCGGCTGGTCGATTCGCCCGATGATGAGCTCAAAACTGAGGGCTGAATTCAAATCAAATCTTCTTAATTTAATCTTAATTTATCCTCTAACAGTAATCTGATTACTGTTTGGCATCTGTTTTAGTTACAGGTAGCTTTGGAGTGATTAATCGTGCCATTGAGAGGGCAATGATACAGTGGTTTGAATCCTGGTGGTCCCTTCCATTCTGCTTATCAGGTTATGAACTGAATGTCTCTATCCTTTGAACAATTTTATGGTAGTTTGTGGTCTGAATCCATACTGCTTGTGGATCCGTTTAATTGTTATTCCCTTGATCTGACTGCGATGCTGATATGCAGGTGGAAGAAGAGAACACGTTCAGAGCTCACATTTGCTGCAGGCTGGATTACCAAGAGGCTCCCGTTAAGTTTTAAAAACAGCCCCATTTAGATTCCCTTCTTCATACTCTAGATTGGGTAATAATTCAATGCATATTGTGATGCAGGTTGCGGATCGTTATGGACGGCGAAGAAAAAGGTCTTATACCAGATGGTCGACTCTGCGGTTTGTTGTACTTGCAGTATTGCTTAAGTCATTGCGGCGCTATGCTCAAACCCTCCGGTACTGAACTTTCGAAAATTAGATCCTTTTTCTTATGAATTTGCAAGGAGAGAACTATGGTCTACGTGAGCGTTTTAATTCGTTGTTCTCAGGGTTGGGCTTTGGCAAAGCTGCAAAGGAAAGAGTGAGTGTGAGGCTGTTATATATGTCTGAAACCTTGGATGCCAAGAGAAGCTGACCACCATGGTAAGTTGTTTGATGTCACGCCGTGGCTTCCTCGAATTCAAAACCGGTGATGATTTCTTTGTCGTCTTGACGCCTCTTTTCTTTGATGCAGAAGCAGTCTCGTAAAATATGTTGAAATGGGATGCCGGCCTATGGAGACATAACTAAATGAGAGTGACCAAGCTTGACAACGGAGACTCGTCCAGAGTTGTCGCTGAGGTTTACGTGTATAAAGGAGGTAGTACGGTTTTGAATTTATCTCTGCATTAAGGGTGCTCAAAACACATTCTAAACCTGAATGCTAAGTCAACTTCCCCTTGTTGTAATGCAGGTTGTAAGGATTGGTTCGCAAGTGCTTTACTTAAGCGTTGAAGTTGCATTATGTATGAATGTTGTAGGAGTCTTCAGGGATAGGTGATCGATTATGTTTCTCGTGACCTTTACGACCTTTGCTTCTGTCGATACTGAAGTGTCGCCACCTTTAATCTTGCTAACGAAAGTCGGTCATTTACTTGCTCTCAATTGCTTTTCAGTTGCCTTGGCGCATATCAATCATTCCGATATTACCGTTATACCGTGATCACAAAGATCACTAAAGCCAGTTAACTCCAAGGATGTGTTCTAGCAATGTAGGTGATGGTAGCGGTTGAGAGAAGTCTTTTACCCGCAGAAACAGCAAATGTTTTATGAGGAAACTTGAGATTTACTTAAATTATTCTTTTGTAAGGTTTAGGACATGTTATTTGAACAGGGAAAACCTTGTAAAGGCTTACAGCAAGGAATACCTTTGAATTATCCTTTACTTGTAATGTGCCGTACATAATATCTTATATGATTGAATACGGATACCAACCATCCAGAATTGTCATCTTAAACTCATACTACGCATCACTAAAGAAAGTTGAAGATAGCTTTCTTAAAAAATGAATTCCCATACGTAATTCATGTTTTCTTTAATGCCAAACCTAAATCCTCCTTAGATTCACATAGTAATGCCTGGTCGGAAATAAACCTTCTCCCCATAATACTTAGTTATGCAGATTCGTGGAAGTTTTATAAATTCACTCTTGTGAATGTAGATGTAATGCGATTCTCGAAGCTCATAATTTTTACACGAACTTATACTTGATACTTTAATTCTGAACTTGCAAACATGACTTGAATCTTGTAAGGGACAATGTATTTCAAATATTCACTTCGAGAACTCCTTGCCTAAACCTACTAATCCTCTTTGGCAATGTACACTAAAGCTTTTGAGAAAATGGAGGGAAATGACCAGTAGAGAACTCTAGAATCTTTGGTTATATTTAAAATACTTAACCATGAGAATAAGTATCATTTACGCTTGAAATCAATGTACCTGAACACACCTCATTAGTCATAATTAACATGCGTAAGAAAAACACGCAAAAGAGCGAAAGGGGGTGGAATCTTAAGGTAAAAAATTAGGGTGCAATAGATGCCCCTATTTAAGTTACTTCTATTCGGAGAATATGGAGATCGAAGTCTCCGTCTCGACGAGATAGAAGGGACTTAAATACGAACATTGCACGAATTTTTGGCCCTAAGAGCACACCGAATGCGTATGATGTGCAATGGTATGAAGATGCAAGACGGGAGGTCCTGTGGGGGAAAGAATCTCACAGGGAACAAACTAGGCATGACATAAAGGGAAGAACAGGGTTGACAACGGGTAATCCCTGCGGGGACAGGAGACAAACATCACTGGGGAATATCCAGAAGTATAACAATACCTCATACACCGGGGATATGGTGATGGGAAAGAAGCTTCTAGTCGAAAGATATGCTTATTATCATAACGTTGTGGTTGGTAATAATCCAAATGAATTGAGTCGATGGTTCAGTTTTATTTGTATTTTTCCTTTTTCTTGTTTTTGTATATCTTTTTTATTTTTGGAACTCAACTTGAAATAGTAAAATGTATAACTTCCCCGAGCGTCATGATAAGGGTACCATGAGCTGGTCTCAGTCTCTGCCTGAAAATGTCAAAATTTTGTAGATGGTAGAATCACTGTAGTTTGTAGATGTAGATGTCGTTGTAAATGTTGTTGTGGTTGTAGAACTTCCCCGAACATCATGGTATGGGAACCATGAGCTGGCCTCAGTCTCTATTGTAGAACTTCCCCGAGCGTCATAGTCTGGATGCTATGAGCTGGTCTCAGTCTCTGATGTAGAACCTCCCCGAGCGTCATAGTCTGGATGCTATGAGCTGGTCTCAGTCTCTTCCTGAAATGATGAAAACTCGTGAGAGCATCTTCACAGGGGGTTGTAAATTTTGTAGATTGTAGATGTCACTGTAAACTGTAGATGTAGTTCGTTGTAGAATTTTGATATAATCTGTAGATGTAAAATGTGGAACTCTGTAGATGTAGTTCATTGTAGAACTTGCAGATGTAATTGTAGTTGATGTAATCTGTAGTTGTAGTTGTAAATTCATAAATGTAGTTGTAAATGTTGATGTAATTTGTAGTTGTAGTTGTAAATTCGTAAATGTAGTTGTAAATGTTGATGTAATTTGTAAAACTTCACCGGGGATTTTCGGAAGAGATGTGGGCCGGTTGAATTGTAATGCACGTCTTCTCGAATGAAGGGAGACTACCGTGATAAACTTCCTCGACTTCTTCGGGGAAATGTCACTTGATGGAAATAAACTTGTGCGATGAACTCACTGGGGAATGCGTTCCTGCTGAGTATCTTTGTAATTGCACAATATTCTGTAAGCCCTTAAATAAAGAGAGATGTCTTGTAATGTCTTCGGTAAACTTCTTCGATGAATTTATGAAGCGATGATTTGATGATGAACTGTCTTGTAGAAAATGTCATTTGTTGTTTTGAATAAGATCCTGATCAAAACGAGTTGCTCAAATAAAGAGATAGATGTTCGAGAAAATCCTGTGATGCGCTTGTCTTTATGAGTATTCTTCTTGGGGACTAGGGTGCAAAATAAATGCACACTTAATCCATGTTCAAAGGTTGGAGATGTCCACGATGTGATTGCCAAAGACCGAAGTTCAATTCAGGAAATATCTGAAGAGAAACTGTCAAGCAAGACCCAACCATTGAGGTATGAACTCAAATGGGATTGTACTAAAATAACCATCTTCCATGAGGGTTGAACTTCGTGGGGAAAATGAAACATTGTGCTCTTTCTACCTAGGGTAGACGAATCTATGTGGAGGGATAAGACGCACCCAGACACCTAGGGGTAACTATAGCCAGAGCGATAGAACCAAACGAATATAAAGAATACGAAAAATGCACCTGCCATGCTGTCTACTTATATGTTATGCGTATGCTGACGGACTGGAGGAACGGAAAAAACGCCTCAAACAAAAGGGTACTCAAGCAAAATCTCCATAGATCCCTTATCGCCTGCGAAGAAAGTCTTCAAACAGAGGAAACCTTCGTGTCTGGATAAAATAAATCCTCTTGCCCTGGAGAAGCACATAACATTGTTGTTTTTCCTCTGACGAAATAAACGTCCCCGGTCATCCTTTTGTTATTCATATATCAAGTAGAACATAAGGTTTTTGAAAAGGTTAAAATCAATTTGGATTTTGCTATCAAGAATACAGATTTATGATAAATGAAAACTTTTTATTGAATGGTGGTCAGCAGAAAGGCGTGACCCTAATATTACAATGTTGGAAAGTAGTAGTGATTACATAAAGGGAATAATGACTTGCTTCTCTTAAACAAAATATTTCTTAACAGCATCCGTGTTGACAGGGCGAGTGATCTCTTCTCCGTCCATTGTTGCTAACATCAAAGCGCCTCCTGTCAAAACCTTTTTTACTACATATGGTCCATCATAATTCGGGGCCCATTTTCCTCTGACGTCGGTGAGGAAAGACTGAATCTTCTTAAGCACGAGGTCACCTTCTTTGAATGCACGCGGTCGAACTTTCTTGTCAAATGCCTTCTTCATCCTCTGCTGATACAACTGCCCATGGCATAACGTGGCCATCCTCTTTTCTTCGATTAAGTTCAACTGATCATATCTGTTCTGACACCATTCAGCTTCTGATAACTTTGCCTCCACCAAGATCCTCATGGAAGGAATCTCAACTTCTACCAGGAGTACTGCTTCCATACCGTAGACAAGTGAAAATGGAGTTGCCCCAGTCGATGTGCGTACCATCGTACGATATCCATGTAGGGCAAATGGGAGCATTTCGTGCCAATCTTTGTAAGTAACAACCATTTTTTGAATGATCTTCTTAATGTTTTTGTTGGCGGCTTCAACAGCCCCATTCATCTTTGGTCTGTAAGGGGAAGAATTATGATGCTCAATCTTGAATTCTTCACACAACTCTTTCATCATCTTGTTGTTCAAATTGGAACCGTTGTCTGTAATAATTCTGCTTGGCACACCATATCGGCAAATGAGCTGATTCTTGATAAACTTGACAACCACATGTCGAGTTACATTAGCATAGGAAGCCGCCTCGACCCACTTGGTAAAATAATCAAAGGCTACTAAGATGAATCGGTGTCCATTAGACGCTTTCGGCTCTATCATTCCAATCATATCAATTCCCCACATAGAGAATGGCCATGGTGATGAGATAACATTCAACAAAGTTGGAGGTATGTGAATCTTATCTACGTAAATCTGACACTTGTGACACTTTCTAGCAAACTTGTAACAATTTGATTCCATTGTGATCCAATAATAACCAGCCCGTAAAAGCTTCTTAGCCATAGTATGTCCGTTGGCATGAGTGCCAAAAGATCCTTCGTGAATTTCCGTCATCAACATATCTGCTTCTTGTTTGTCAACACATCTCAATAAGACCATGTCAAAATTCCGCTTGTACAACACATTGTTACTCAGAAGAAAATTTCCAGCCAACCTTCTCAAAGTTCTCTTGTCTTTGTTGGAGTCTCCTAAAGGATATTCTTGAGTTCTAAGAAACACTTCGATGTCACGGTACCAGGGTTTGCCATCTTCAACTTCTTCGACAACAAAGATGTAGGCAGGTCTATCAAGACGTTTTACTCCGATCCGAGGACACTCGTTCCAAAAGTTACCATAATCATCGAGGCCAAAGTTGCCAACGCATCTGCCATTCTGTTCTCATCACGAGGGATATGATGAAACTCAACTCTATCAAAGAACGGTAACAATCTTCTAGCGTAATCCCTGTATGGGACCAAATTATTATGTCGAGTTATCCACTCTCCAGTTATTTGGTTGATTACCACTGCAGAATCACCAAACACATCTAAATTCTTAATTCTCAAGTCGATTGCTTCTTCAAGACCCATAATGCATGCCTCGTACTCAGCCTCATTATTAGTACACTGGAATGTTAATCTGGATGTATACGGGAAGTGAGTCCCTTGAGGAGTCACAATAACAGCACCTATCCCTTTTCCATGAGCGTTGACAGCTCCATCAAAAACTAAACCCCATTGAGAACCTGGCTATGGCCCTTCACCATGTACGGGTTCTTCACAATTTTTCATCTTTAAGAACATAACATCTTCATCGGGAAAGTCATCGTTTGAGGGTTGATGATCCAAAATGGGCTGGTGATCCAGATGATCAGCCAAGACACTTCCTCTAACAACTTTTTGAGTATGGTACTCGATATCATATTCAGACAACAACATCTGCCATCTAGCAATTCTCCCCGTCAAAGCGGGCTTTTCAAAAATATACTTGATAGGATCCATCTTTGAAACTAACCAAGTAGGGTGATTCAACATATACTGGCGCAAACGCTTGGCGGCCCACGCCAGAGCGCAACAAGTCTTCTCTAACATAGTGTACCTTGTTTCGCAATCAGTAAATTTCTTGCTCAAGTAATAAGTGACATGCTCTTGCTTCCCTGGTTCATCTCGCTGGCCGAGTACACAACCCATTGAATCTTCTAAAACAGTCAAATACATAATCAAAGGTCGTCTTTCAACTGGCGATATCATGATAGGTGGTTCAAGCAAATACTCTTTGATACTATCAAAAGCCTTTTGACAGTCTTCAGTCTAAACATACCCTTATTCTTTCCTCAGAAGCTTGAATATAGGTTTGCACGTAGCGGTCATGTTGGATATAAACCTGGAGATGTAGTTCAAACGTCCCAAGAATCCTCTAACTTGTTTCTCGGTGGCGGGAGCTGGAATTTCCCGGATAGCTTTCACTTTGTCAGGGTCCACTTCAATCCCTCTTTGGCTGACAATAAAACCCAATAGTTTCCCTGATCGTACTCCAAATGTGCACTTGTTGGGGTTCAAACGAAGCTTGTATTCCCTCAAACGACCAAACAGCTTAGCCAGGTGTTTAACATGATCATCTTCGGTCTTTGACTTAGCTATCATATCATCCACATACACCTCGATCTCTTTGTGCATCATATCATGGAACAAAGTAGTCATAGCTCTCTGATATGTTGCCCCTGCATTCTTTAATCCAAACGGCATAACTTTGTAACAAAAGGTGCCCTAGGGCGTTATGAATGACGTTTTCTCTCTGTCCTTGGGAGCCATTCTAATCTGGTTGTAACCTGAAAAAACCATCCATGAAGGAGGAAACCTCATACCTTGCAGTACTGTCCACCAAGATGTCAATGTGAGGTAACGGAAAATCATCTTTCGGACTGGCTTTATTCAAATCCCTGTAGTCTACACACATGCGAACCTTACCATCCTTCTTCGGAATGGGTACAATGATAGCTAACCATATCGGATACTCGGCAGTGACAAGGAAACCTGCATCAATCTGTTTCTGTACCTCTTCCTTAATCTTTAGAGCCATGTCAGGTCGAGTCCTTCTGAGCTTCTGTTTTACTGGTGGGCACTCTGGCTTCAACCGTAAGTGATGTTCGACTATAGCTGTGTCCAATCCGGGCATGTCTTGATATGACCGAACAAACACATCGACAAACTCTCCAAGCAAATCAATCAGTTGTTTCTTCACATCAGGTTTAAGCAGAGCTCCAATTTTCACTTCTCTACGGATTTCTTCTGATCCCAAGTTGATTACTTCCACCGGCTCTTGATGAGGTTGGATAGCTTTCTCTTCCTTCTCAAGCAGTCTAGAAATTTCTTCTGGGATATCATCTTCTTCATCCTCAGCTTCATACACAGGAAACTCAAAATTCGGAGAAGGTAGCAGATCATTATTCCCAGGATGTAATTTATGCAGCAATCTGTGCAAGTGATGTGATTTTCAATAAGTTTTTGTAAAGTGGAAAGTGTGTGTACGCGAGATGCTACTTATTATTTTCCAACATCGTGAATAAATATAAAAACACAAATATAAATGAAAGTAATTTATTTATGATAGCAAAACCAAAAAGACACGCCCACCAAAGTCACCTTTGCCTTGGGCAGAGCAAAGGGAATTATTGAAAATAAGCCCTAACAAATGCAGTTTTGCCTTGGGCATAGCAAAAAATTTAAAACAAATGCTTTACTTAGATATATGAATGGCAGTAGGGGCTTCAACCGCACTCAAATTCTTGACTACAACGCCTGGGGTCACAAAGTCTGGGATGTCCTCATCTGGATCTTCCTCGGTGATGACATAAACTCCAAAGGTATAGTCAAATTCATCCGAAACATAGCCTGGATCTTCCATATAGGGCTCATAGTCTTTGTAAGGAATGGAGGACCTTGCTGAACCATCTGATATATAGCCCTCAAGTTCGTCCTCTGACACAACATTAATCTGAGGATGATGGACGACTCCTCCACTACGGAACACCTCATTGATTAGCGGAAACCCTTGATTCTTGGTGCCTTGTTGAGCAGAACTGTTGGTGAAGCCGAGACCTTCCTTATTTTTGTTTTCTGGCAAAAACAACACCTTTCCCCATATTGTCTGATGACCACTGTTCACTACTCGTTGCGCGTCTTTAAATGATGACATGGATGCCTGAGACCTTTGGACGCCCTCGCCCACAATAGATAAAGCTTGAAATTGCGTGCCAACCTCTTCCTCAGCTTCGACATATGAGAATGATGACAAGTGACTTACCACCAAAGCTCTTTCTCCACAAACTGTAACTATTTTTCCCTCAAAAACATATTTCAATTTCTGATGCAGGGTAGAAGTAACTGCTCCAGCTTCATGTATCCATGGCCTCCCTAGTAAACAGCTATAGGCGACACGAATGTCCATGACCTGAAACGGGATCATGAAAGTCTGTAATCCGATAGTCATGGGCAAATCTACCTCACCAATTACTGTTTTCCTTGACCCATCGAAAGCTTTGACAATAACGCGACTTGGCCTCATCGGCGGTCCTTGATACGACAACTTAGATAGAGTAGTTCTAGGCATTACATTTAGAGACGATCCAGTATCAACCAACACACTGGACAGAGAGTCGTTTCCACAGTTCACAGAAATATGTAGAGCCATGTTATGTTTCCTTCCTTCTTCTGGGAGATCGTCTTCATTAAAACCCAGATTATCACTTGAAGTAATACTGCCAATGATGTTATCAAATTGTTCCATAGTCACATCCTGCTCGACATAGGCTTGTTCCAAAATCTTCTGAAGTGCTTCTCTATGAGCCTCAGAACTCATCAGCAATTGTAGCACAGAAATCTTCGACGGGGTTTGCAGAAGCTGATCTGCAACCTTATACTTGCTTCTTCTGATTACTTTCAAGCATTCATCTGAGTTGGATAAATTAGATCCACCAGAATGCCCCACAGTTGGGTCTTTTGAGCCTGATGGTTCGAACAAAACTTTTTTTTATTTCGGTGGCACAGTCGGGTAGACTCGGCCGCTTCTTGTCACCCTACTAACATCTGCGATGTTAACTACTGAAGGCATGGTGGTAAAAGGCACTTCTTTTCCACTTTCCAGCATAGTAGCATTGTACCTGTATGGGATAGCCTTACTGGAAGTATAAGGGACAGGTCCAGGCAGATTGATTACCAAAGGAGTAACAGTTGGCTTCTTGCTATTGTAAACGATCTTTATACGTTCCACTTCCTTAAAGTTGGGTACTATGACACAAACTTCTTCAGCCTCTTCATTTGAAACTTCCTGATCATCACTTTCCAAACAATCTTCAATCATATTGACAGAGGGCGAACCATGTGGTGGTAATGGATTCTTCTGTACATTAGGGTCAGAATCCCTAAAAGACAAGATTCCATTTTTAATGAGCCTCTGGACATCCGTCTTCAAACCGAAACAACTCTCAATATCATGTCCTGGAGCACCCTGATGGTAAGGACAAAACTTGTCAGCTCTATAAGAAGGAGGAGGATTCACAGGAGCCAAAGGTGGAGCTCTTGTCTGAATGTGACCCTTTTTAATCAAAGCGGGGAATAAATCAGCATATGTCATTGGGATCAGATCAAAATTTATTTTTCTATACACACGACCTTGATTGCTGGATGGCCGATTCTGGTGAGGGTACTGTGGACTTTGCTGAGGTTGTGGTTGTTGAGCAACGGGAGACTGAGGTTGCTGATAGGGTTGCGGAGACTGTAGCTGATAAGCCGGAGCATTAAACACTGGCGATACCGCTGCAACTTGGTGTGGTGGCATGTACCTCTTTCTGAATTCTCCCTTTTGAATGGCATTTACACCTTGCTCTTTTTTCTTCACAAAACTGCTCCCATGCCTTTTAGGAGCACTTTCTTCTTTAGCCAATCTTCCTTCGCGAACACCTTCTTCTAAATGCATTCCCATATTGACCATTTCAGTAAAGTCACTGGGTGCACTGGCTACCATCTTCTTATAAAAGAAAGGACCAAGAGTCTTCAGAAAAATCTTGGTCATCTCTTTTTCTTCTAATGGTGGTGTGACTTGCGTGGCCAACTCGCGCCAACACTGAGCATATTCTTTGAAATTCTCCTT
Organism: Lathyrus sativus; assembly: GCA_963859935.3. Lineage (NCBI taxonomy): Eukaryota > Viridiplantae > Streptophyta > Magnoliopsida > Fabales > Fabaceae > Lathyrus > Lathyrus sativus. The sequence continues at coordinate 648,701,927 of OZ012741.1, forward strand.
ATCTTTCTGTGCCATTGCTCTCAACTGGTCTCGGTCGGGCGCCATGTCCACATTGTACTTATACTGCTTGACAAAGGCTCCTCCTAGATCATTTAAAGTTCGAATCTTCGTACTATCCAACCCCATATACCACTTGAGTGCGGCGCCTGTCAAACTGTCTTGAAAGTAGTGAATGAGTAATTGATCATTATCAGTTTGGGCAGACATCTTCCTGGCGTACATAATAAGGTGACTCTGAGGACAAGTATTCCCCTTGTACTTTTCAAAATCAGGGACCTTAAACTTCGGTGGGACCTTAACATTTGGAACCAAGCACAACTCAGAAGCACTCTTACCAAACAAATCCTTCCCACGAAGGGCTTTCAACTCTTTTTGTATTTTAGAAAACTGGTCTTGAAATCCGTCTATCCTTTCTTCTAGGCCCACAGTTTCGGTTGGCGACCCATGTAAAATTGGTTCATCCAGAATATACAGAACAGCGTTCACATGTGGAGATGCGGTAGTCATCACAACAGAAACTACAGGAGCAGCTTGAACAGTGGTCACAACAGGGATCTAAGACACAGACGGACGGTAACCGGCCGAAAAGAAATTAGGAGACAATCCCCACGGGAAACCTTGAGGCATATTGTAGGATATTTCAGCAGCAGAAGACAACATTGGGATCAGTGTTGGCGTCACTTCAGAGATCACAGTCCTTGGAACTTCTTGGTTGTTAATCGAGGCTTGATTGGACAAAGCTTCCACTAGACCATTCAACCTCTCCAAACTTTCTTTCATACTTGCAACTTCATCACGAAGCACTCTGTTCTCTTGTTCTAGTTGATCCATCTTCTGGCGTTGATTAGCTCGAGTGTTGTATCGGTGATTCAGCTTGTCTGCGGAGATGAAGCAAGAGTGAGACCCTGGAATGCAAACGATGCTATGCTTATGCCAAATGCAAATGAGTATGAACCTTCAAGAAACTCAAATTATTTCGGTATTGTAACGTTGGAGAAAAACTTATTTTATTTTGATGATCGAAGCATTACAAAACGGAGTACTCTTTTAAGAGTTTATTACATTAAATCAAAAGCAAAAGAGGGACTATGAGATCTACTCCTTATGCTCTTTCTGCGTGCGAAGTTCTCCTTCTAGCTGACTAATGCGTTCTTGCAACTCGGCATTCTCTCTGATGAGTCGGTCGACACATTCCTTCCAATCCATAGTATCTGGGGGAAGATCATCACTGGTGACAGCTCTTGAAGAGGTGTGAGAGGAAAATAAATCCTCTCGCGCCTTTCTTTTCCTTGCACGTTCTACTTCTGGCAGCCTCTGGGATTTCTCTTTCTCTACCTTGAGTATGAAAAACTTGTTCTTCCAAGCGGCCTTCAGCTTCTGAACCTCATCCAAGGTAACCTTCAACTGCTCTTCTTTGCTCACATCAAACCAATCTGGATCGTGAAAAGCCAATATCATAGGTTCATGGAAAGGGAACGACATCTTGAGGTCGAGAGCTCTTTCTCGCACCCAATGTAGATATTCCTCAAAGATGACACAATTGGGGTATCCTTAAAGCAGCTTTTCCTTCCTTATTGATGTATCTCCATGCATAAATTATGACGGTCTTCAGGTCTGGGTCTTCTCCTTCTTTGAGAAAGATTCCTTCTAACAGAGTCTGGTCAGGTACTTCAATCATGGGATGCCCGAATTGGAGACGGGCCAGCACAGGGTTGTAACTTATGCATCCTTCTCTCGCAATGAGTGGTATGTTAGTAAATCCTTCGATGCTATGGATCATACATATACCTCCATAGGTAGGGTCGTACCACACAATGTCAGAGTGAGTAAGGGTCATGACTACCTCGGACCAACGGGGCGATTCTTCCTCTTCCCAAATAGACGGGTGTCGAGTTAGGCGAGCAATGAACCATGAATACAACAGAGCGGTACAACAGACGATATGTCCCCCTCCCTCGGCATTATTTGAATGAATTGAGTAATATGTGTCAGCTAACAAAGTAGGGACTGGATTCTTGAGTATGAATAGTTTAATCGCATCCATGTCAACGAAATCATCGATCTTTGGGAACCAGAAAATCCCATAGACCAACAGAGCAAAGGTGGCTTCCACGATAAGGACTTCCTTTCTTTCAGCATGGTGGCGGAATTTTTCAATCAAAAAGTCAGTGGGGAATCCAAGGACTCCTTCCTTGGTGATTAGGTGCGCTTGAACATCTGCCAAACTGAGATGTGTAGCGTTGGCAATTTCTTGATGACTGGGTGTCTCTTCCTGGCTGGTGAATATGGGACGGGCCGTTACGGGCATCCTCAGGAAATCAGAATACTCCTCCAGTGTCGGCATCAACTGGTAATCTGGAAAAGTGAAACAGTGATACAACGGATCATAAAACTGAACAAGGGTCTCCAACAGCCCTCCTTTCATCTTGAGTTTGAGAAAACGGAAGACTTCCCCATATTCTGATGCGAAGGCGTAACGGTTTTCAATGAAATCTGCTAGTTCTCTCAAGCTTTCAATGTTAGGACTCTGGAAAGTGTACTCCAATACTTCTCTTTTGAAATCCATGGTTACAATACTTGAGAAATAAAATTGAGTTTCTTGAGTAAAGAAAGAATGCAATGCAAGATGAGTAAGACTTCATGGGATCCTAACTATTTATAAACATTGTGGCAAAAGAAAACGCTTTTATTTAATTTTGAAACGGAATACAAATAATTGCTTTTAAAAGTCCCAAATAAGTAGCTAAATAAAAGCTAGTAAAGACACTAAAGAAGTTTCGAATTCTGCTGCTTGAGCTGCTCTTCTAGTTGCGTCTTCTCACGGATAAGGTTATCCACAATTAGTTTCCAAATAGTGCATTGCGGGTCGAAGAAAAATAAATCCTCCATGACTTTCCTCTTCTTGCAGGGGAGTAGCTCTCCATCCTTCAACTGTAGCTGTTTCTGAAGTTCGTCAATCTCTGCGACGGACACTAGATACTTGTTCTTCCAAGACTCTAACTCATGTTGCGACTTCTTCAAAGCAACTTCTAACTTCTCGGTTTCGGACATGAAAACATGAGTGGGCTCTCTTCTCGGAGGTATATGATCTTGGCGAGAGTAAGGCATCTTCAGCTTGATCGCCCTATTTCTTACCCACTGGAGATACGGTTCCAGAGACACACAGTTGGGCCTTCCCAAACTATTCCTATCTTTCTTATGCAAATGTTTCCAAGCTTCCACAATCTTTTCTCGGAGTTCTTGATTATCCTCGAAGAAGACACTCTCAACTTGTATGCTCTTAGGTGGTTCCTTCAATGGATATCCCAACTGTCGGCGGGCTAAATCGGATTGTAACTGATCCCTCCACCGAAGCTGAGTAACGGTATATTAGCAAAATCTCTAAATCCATCAACAATTAGAATTCCATCATACTCACGGCTATACCAATCGATGTCAGAATGAGTCAAAGCCATAATCTTTTCTGACCAACGCTTATCATTGAGGTGCCAAAAGGAAACATATTTGGGCAAGTGGGTAAGGAACCATTTATATAATAAAGGCACACAACACGTAATCATTCCTCCACCACGAAGGTTTCGGAGATGTATAGAGTGGTAGGTATTACCTAATAGAGTCGGCATTGGATTGTTCTTCATGAAGATCTTAATTGCGTTAAGGTCTACAAACCCCTCAAAACTTGGAAATAGAAATACCCCATAGACAAGTAGGGCGAAGATTGCCTCGAATGGAGCCTTGTTCGTAAAATTAATATAAAATGAAGCTTTTTCAAATAAGAAATATGTAGTCAAGCCGAAAGTCCCATTTTTAACAACCATGTTGTCCTTAACATCGGATACCCTGAGATAAAGGGCCTTAGCGATGTCTCTTTCCTCGGGGTCCTTTTCTAAGAAAGGAAAAGGAGATTCTTCTAGAATGGGTAGCCCTACCAAAAAAGAGTACTCTTCCAAAGTTGGCAACAACTGATAATCTGGAAAAGTAAAGCAGTGATACATCGGATCATAGAATTGTAACAGAGCGGAAAGTAGGTCTTCATTTGCCTTACGTCTCAACAGAGATAGTAACTTCCCATATTTACCCTTGAACTTCTCTTGGTCTTCAATCAAAGCTCCCAACTCCCTTAGGTCATCCAATTTGGGACTCTTAAAAGTATATTTTAGAGTATTTCGTCTATTCATAATGTCCTACAATGTTCATAAATAAAGAGGTAAATCCCATGAAGTCCAATGTAGTATGATGCTATATGAATGCAACAAACACAAGTAAGCACACAAGGGCACACAAAGATAAACAAACAAAGGTCCTAGGTTTGCAACGAGCATGGAGCCAAGGGTATACCCATTCCCAAAGGATAAGGACTAAAGGTGGATGGTACCTGCAGAACTGGGTTCTAAAAAGGTCCCAAAGTCATTAGTCCATCTATCGGATACTATCAATTCCTCAACTAACTCGAGGATTAATAATATTCTCAAGAGAACTTTTTTTGAGTGTAGCTTCGCGTAGCACTATTTCGGGACTTACTCCCTTATAGCCTCACACTACGCCCTAATAAAGGCCAAAGTGGGGTTAAAGGTAACTACGATCCTTAGTATCATGGACTCCAATTGAGAATAGTAAAAGTTTTCACGACTAAACTCGTTCAACCGAACTATTTTCAAAAGGGTCTCAACTAAGCGGGATTTTCAAATCAACTTAGTCGAGACTCACTCCTTATAAGCCTCCTCGAATATATCACCATCCTATCATAATTTCTCTCAAGTCCGGGTGTAGGACTTTATCTCACCACTCAAGGATAATAGCCCCAAAGAAATAAAGAACAAATAAGCAAGTAGGAAAATAAGCAAATATGTAAAGCAATAAAGAAAAAACAAGATAGGGAGACCCACTGAGGGTCCCCATTGAAGTCGCCATTTCTGTCGCGGTGAAAATTGGATACCAAACTATTGATTAGTTTGAATCTTTAATTCATTTTGCAACCAAACTTTGATTTGTCCAAAGGAAGGGATAAAGATCGAAATTCCCACAATGAAATGCAAATGCAAGGTTTAGAGAGTTATAGGTTCGGGGGTTGGTTAAACTTAGGGAAGGTGCTAGCATCCTAAGTTTCTGTAGTACTCTACAGGAACCTCTTGTTTTACGTTTGTTTATTGCTAAGTGTTTATCTGCTTAAGGTATAAAAGACCTAGGGGTTTATTTCTAAGTATACTCGATAAGATGTCGCATCTTATGCCTACATATCCTTACGGGAGTGGAATCAGAGTACTTGTAGTTCCCCTAAAAGGTTTGAGGATATCTTTGATTGTGGTCAAAGTTCCTACGGGTTTAGGGTAGTTGATTGATTGGTTTTAGGAGAAGAGTTGAGTCTTCATTTTAAGGGAGATTTAACCGCCACAAGTTGTAGGAAAATAGTCTTTGCATCGTCTTAAGAAAAGGACTTACGTACTCGGATAGGGATCGACGAGGTACACCTTTATCTCTCTTAAGGCAAATTCCCTACGGCTTGATTGTATTGTTGTGGGGTGGAGATTCTATCTCGCTTAAGATGATTTGGCATCTTTCTCTAATGTGTTTGAATATGTTGTCTTGAATTGATTGTTTGATTGTAAGAGAAAGGTCCTTCCTATAGGGTAGGATCTAACTTAGAGATCAACTTGAATGGGATCAAGGATCGAGGGGATAATGATGCAAATGATGTGCACTACACACGATCATTGAATCATGTGTAGGGTTTTCCTTTGGACGGATGCGATGCAAAAATGTAAATTGCGATAATGTAAATTACTGTAAGATAAATTGCGGAAATAAAATCATACACATACGCATGAAAGCGCTGAAGTGTGTGAACGTGTCGTGAATGTGAGGGTGCACGATTGATTTGTATTTTTTTACGCTGTTGATTGCCTTTAATTGGTTTTGAGTGTGAGGTTGAATTGTTTTTATAAAAGTTAGGTATGAACTAACTATGTTCTAATGAGTGATCTTTTTAGTAAAATAGGATGCGAGGCTTTTTGTAAAAAAGTTGAATTAGGTGGTTTTAGATAAAAGTTTTAAATAAACGAAGAAAATTCATTAGAGAAAATGGTTCTGGTTATTATAAAATTAATAAAAGGTTATTATCAACAAGTGGATATACTTTTAAAATTATGAAAATGGTTTCTTAATATAAAACTTTTTATTATCACCCATTTTTATTAAGGAAATATTCATTAATTAAATAAGGGTTAAATTAAATTAAAAGAAAAAGGATTTTACTATTATAAAAAAGATAATTTCATGTTATTGAATAAAATGAGGTTATTAAGAAAAGTTTTAAAATTAACAATTAGATTAAGTAACAACATATAAAATGTTAATTAATTAAAATTATGTTAATTAATTACTAGATTAGTTTAAAAGGTTAATTAAGTTGATTAACGACATATTAGGTAGTTAGTGGGTGTGGTGTTGTGGCACGTGTGCAGTGATTAACATATTACAGACAAATAATAATGGGAAAGAAAAAAAAGAAAAACCCTAGATGCCCCAAATCATCCCTCCCTCTCCGCCACTATCACTTCTCGGCCTCACTCTCTCATCGCTCTCCTTCGAGTTTCATCTCTACTCCTCTTTTTCTTCGCTTTGAACCTGAAATGCAACCAGAAAACATCAATATTTCAAAAGCGTTGGTAAGAATGGGGTTTTACCGAAATTTGGCGACGGTAGCGGATCCCCAGTGGCGAGATTGGAAGCTTCGTCGAATTGGACTCGAGGTGGCGGTGATGGTTTCGTCAACTGGTGTTTGTAGTGACTGAAGATGACTTCGCCAATTGAGGGAATAAGTTTCTCTTCACTCAAAATTTCTGTTTTCGCACATAGGTTTTTCTTTTCGCATCCCCTTTCCTCCTCTTCTCATCCGTCTTATATAGACCTCTTGAACGAAAATGATTCTGGAATGAATTTGAATGCTTTGAAATCGTTTTTAATGTGGATTTGGGCCTTCCATTTTTGTCCAGCTAAGATTTGAAATAATTCCTTTTTCGTGATTGTAGTGATGAGCCACTTAATTGGTATCTCAATCCCTGATTTAATTTTGAGATTGGATTGGATTTCTGAGTGGAATATTCTATCCTCAAAGGAAAAAAAATCTTTAACCGTTATTCTTCTGACTTGGCAGGTACAGGTGGCGGAAGTTTGGGCCAGGGAGGAAACATGCAGCCTAAAAGGGGGATTCATGGTCATTTGATGTTTGTCGATGCACGGAGTGAATGTCGATCTTGGGTGACTCGGGAAATCTCAATTCAAAGCTATCCTGCCTTTTAATTGATGGTTCTTATTTTGTTGAATCCAGGGACTGATCATTTTTAATCAACTTCTCAGGTGGTGGGCTTTCATCATTCTAGGGGATGATGGTTCTTTGCAGCTGTGACTCTCTGAAGAATCTTTCTCAAATTGGAAAGCAACCGTCTCCTTGTAGTTGCGAGAAGGCATTCTCTTTGGAAGTTTTCTTCGAGTGATTCAACCATCTTGGATACCGAAGGTATTCCGTAAACAGAACGCCATTCCTTATTTATGGTTGCTTTTCTCTTGATATTATTTGTCTGATTTCAGGTGTTGGATCCATCAATTTCTGATATGATTGAAACTCTGATTTTGTTTTGCGATGCCACGGGATGAACATTATTGTCTAAGTATGAATTATGCTCATGTAACTGTGCAGACTACGGTTCATGTGTCCTTCCCCCATTTCCAATATCTGAAGAAGGGGCGGGGATTAGGTCTGAGTTCTGGTTGTGGCAGATGATGTTTCTGCTGTTGATGCTGATGCGAAGAAACCTTGCTGTGAACTGTGTTAAGATACTTGTCGTGGTTGCTGCACGAGCTTGCCTGTTGATACGCTTTTGTTATGATTGCTACAGTTGCTTGCAAAAGCTGAAATGCTTGTGGTTGTTTACTCTGGACTGAACTGACTTTTCCTCTTCTCCTTTCAGGATGCTGTTTTAAGTTTGGGAGTTGCTGGTTCCGTGTCGTTGGCCGAGAAAGGTTTGACGGTGATGATGACTTGATGGTCTGAACCGCGTTGGTGCTGTTGAATGCAGTTGTTGCTTGCGAATTATGTTGAGCTGTTTGAAACAGTTTCCCTTTTATCCGAAATTCAATTCTTTCGATGCTCAATAGGGAGTTGGTGGCAACCTCAATTGTCGCCCTTCCGGCTGCTCGATTCTCCCGATGATGAGCTCAAAACTGAGGGCTGAATTCAAATCAAATCTTCTTAATTTAATCTTAATTTATCCTCTAACAGTAATCTGATTACTGGTTGGCATCTGTTTTAGTTGCAGGTAGCTTTGGAGTGATTAATCGTGCCATTGAGAGGGCAATGATACAGTGGTTTGAATCCTGGTGGTCCCTTCCATTCTGCTTGTCAGGTTATGAACTGAATGTCTCTATCCTTTGAACAATTTTATGGTAGTTTGTGGTCTGAACCCATACTGCTTGTGGATCCGTTTAATGGTTATTCCCTTGATCTGACTGCGATGCTGATATGCAGGTGGAAGAAGAGAACGCGTTCAGAGCTCACATTTGCTGCAGGCTGGATTACCGAGAGGCTCCCGTTAAGTTCTTAAAAGCAGCCCCATTTAGATTCCCTTCTTCATACTCTAGATTGGGTAATAATTCAATGCATATTGTGATGCAGGTTGCGGATCGTTTTGGATGGTGAAGAAAAAGGTCTTATACCAGATGGTCGACTCTGTGGTTTGTTGTACTTGCAGTATTGCTTAATTCATTGCGGCGCTATGCTCAAACCCTCCGGTACTGAACTTTCAAAAATTAGATCCTTTTTCTTATGAATTTGCAAGGAGAGAACTGTGATCTACGTGAGCGTTTTAATTCGTTGTTTTCAGGGTTGGGCTTTGGCAAAGATGTGAAGGATAGAGTGAATGCGAGGCTGTTATATATGTCTGAAACCTTGGATGCCAAGAGAAGCTGACCATCATGGTAAGTTGTTTGATGTCACGCCGTGGCTTCCTCGAATTCAAAACCGGTGATGATTTCTTTGTCGTCTTGACGCCTCTTTTCTTTGATGCAGAAGCGGTCTCGTAAAATATGTTGAAATGGGATGCCGGCCTATGGAGACATAACTAAATGAGAGTGACAGAGCTTGACAACGGAGACCCACCCAGAGTTGTCGCCGAGGTTTACGTGTATAAAGGAGGTAGTACGGTTTTGAATTTATCTCTGCATTAAGGGTGCTCAAAACACATTCTAAACCTGAATGCTAAGTTAACTTACCCTTGTTGTAATGCAGGTTGTAAGGATTGGTTCGCAAGTGCTTTACTTAAGCGTTGAAGTTGCATTATGTATGAATGTTGTAGGAGTCTTCAGGGATAGGTGATCGATTATGTTTCTCGTGACCTTTACGACCTCTGCTTCTGTCGATACTGAAGTGTCGCCACCTTTAATCTTGCTAACAAAAGTCAGTCATTTACTTGCTCTCAATTGCTTTTCAGTTGCCTTGGCGCGTATCAATCATTCTGATATTACCGTTATACCGTGATCACAAAGATCACTAAATCCAGTTAACTCCAAGGATGTGTTCTAGCAGTGTAGGTGATGGTAGCGGTTGAGAGAAGTCTTTTACCCGCAGAAACAACAAATGTTTTATGAGGAAACTTGAGATTTACTTAACTTATTCTTTTGTAAGGTTTAGGACATGTTATTTGAACAGGGCAAACCTTGTAAAGGCTTACAACAAGGAATACCTTTGAATTATCCTTTACTTGTAATGTGTCGTACATAATATCTTATATGATTGAATACGGATACCAACCATCCAGAATTGTCATCTTAAACTCATACTACGCATCACTAAAGAAAGTTGAAGATAGCTTTCTTAAAAAATGAATTCCCATACGTAATTCATGTTTTCTTTAATGCCAAACCTAAATCCTCCTTAGATTCACATAGCAATGCCTGGTCGGAAATAAACCTTCTCCCCATAATACTTAGTCATGCAGAGTCGTGGAAGTTTTATAAATTCACTCTTGTGAATGTAGATGTAATGCGATTCTCGAAGCTCATAATTTTTACACGAACTTCTACTTGATACTTTAATTCTGAACTTGCAAACATGACTTGAATCTTGTAAGGGACAATGTATTTCAAATATTCACTTCGAGAACTCCTTGCCTAAACCTCCTGATCCTCTTTGGCAATGTACACTAAAGCTTTTGAGAAAATGGAGGGAAATGACCAGTAGAGAACTCTAGAATCTTTGGTTATATCTAAAATACTTAACCATGAGAATAAGTATCATTTACGCTTGAAATCAATGTACCTGCACACACCTCATTAGTCATAATTAACATGCGTAAGAAAAACACGCAAAAGAGCGAAAGGGGGTGGAATCTTAAGGTCAAAAATTAGGGTGCAACAAGGTGCATCACCATTCATCATATTCATCATATTCATCATCATCAAACGTCATAGATCATCATCATAACCATCATCATACTGTAAGAGCACAGATTGTGTCTTAGTTATATCTCTATGTTTTGATGATAACAATTATAAATTTTGTATTCAAGAATTATATACTCTAAACGTGTTCTAGACTGTTTGCTACAGGCACTAAAAGAAAAGTATCTTAAGAAAGCAAAATTGCATCTGAACATTGTTTGTATGAAAGACTTCATAAGTTCAAGAGCATCTTAAGTGAAGATCTGAACATTGCTCCCAGAAGAATCTGACTACTGTCTCTTGAAGATTCTGAAGAAGGAGCCTCTAAAGCATAGAAGACTCTGCTCTGAAGGATTTACACGCTCAAGCACACAAGCTGCACATACTCTGATTCAGCTCAATCTGAAGAACTTTCAAGACTCTGAAGATCCAGATGATCCGTGATCAGAAGACTCTGAAGATTCAGATTCTTATGTGGAAAGCTGAACTTACTTTGAAGAAGATTTAAATATGTACGTTGGTCTTTCTCAACAGCTCTTTCCTATTTTGTGCTAGACACAAGGACACAGACAAAAAAGTTTTATCTGTGCATTCCATTCTAAGGAAAGTATTCTGCAAGTGAAGACAAAAAGCATCAGGCCTGTTTCAGCACAGCCTCCAATGTGAAGACAAAAGGCTCTAGGCTTTTCTGCACAGCCTTCAACGTAACAAGACTTCTTGGATGTTAGTGCCTATATAAAGAAGTCCACTCCATCTTCTTCAGTATCGAATCTCTAGAAAAATCACTCCTCAAAGCAAATCTCAAAAAGCTCTTAATCATATTACTTTGCTTTATCTGTATTCTTAACTTAAGAGAAATATCACTGTTGTGATAACAGCTTAATAGAAGCATTCTTACTCTTGTAAAAGTTTTACTTTGTTTGTAAAAGGTTTTCCTTAAGAGGATCCAGTTGGGATCAGCTGCTCTTGAGAAGACTAAGAACGGTTGTTCTTAGGTGTTGCTATTTGTAATCTGTTTGATTAAAATAGTGGATTAAGTCCTTGACAGAGAAAGGCAAATCACTCTTGAGAGGGTGGACTGGACTAGCTGTTTTCAACGAACCAGGATAAAAATATCTGTGTTCTAATCTTTGATTTTTAGTCTTACTTATTCAACCCCCCTTCTAAGTAATTTTCTCACCTTCAGTTGGCATCAGAGCTCCGGTTCTGCGTGTGCTCCACTTAACCGTGACAGTTAAAGATCCTGTGAGAAAGATACTTTGATATTTGTGTTGTTGTCATTATGGAAACAGCTACATCAACTTGCAACAACAAATATGAAGGAGATAGGATCAGTACCAAGCCACCCATGTTTGATGGGGAAAAATTTGACTATTGGAAAGATCGAATAGAAAGTTTTTTCCTCGGGTATGATGCTGATCTTTGGGATATGGTCATTGATGGATATAAACATCCTACTGATGAGGATGGCAAAAAGATTGATAGAAAGTCAATGACTGAAGTACAGAAAAGAGATTTCAAGAATCATCACAAAGCCAGAACTATATTGCTTAATGCAATCTCTCATACTGAGTATGAGAAGATTACAAACAGAGATACTGCTCATGACATGTTTGAGTCACTCAAAATGACTCATGAGGGAAATTCTCAGGTTAAAGAGACCAAGGCGCTGGCGCTCATACAGAAGTATGAGGCATTTAAAATGGAAGAGTCTGAAAATGTAGAAACTATGTTTTCTAGATTTCAGATTCTTACTGCTGGTCTGAAAGTTCTGGATAAGGGCTACTCAATGTCAGATCATGTCAAGAAGATCATCAGAAGCCTTCCCACCAGATGGAGACCAATGGTGACTGCACTGAAGATGGCAAAAGATCTGAATAAGATCTCCTTAGAAGAACTTATCAGTTCTTTGATAAGTCATGAAATAGAGCTGGAGGAAGATGAGCCCCAGAAGAAAGATAAAGGTAAATCCATAGCTTTAAAATCTAACAAACCTGTTAAAGCTTTGCAGGTAAAAGAAGAAAGTTCTGAAGAATCGTCTTCTGAAGAAGAAGATGAACTGTCCATGCTTTCTAGAAGAATCAACAAGCTCTGGAAGCACAAGGGAAGGAAGTTTAACAACTTCAGGAAAGCTGACCACAGGAAGGAATCTTCTGGACACAGAAGATCTGGAAAGAAAGAGGTCACATGCTATGAATGCAAGGAACCTGGGCACTACAAAAATGACTGCCCCAAACTTCTCAAGGAGAAACCCAAGAGAAAGTTTGATAAAAAGAAAAAGGTTCTTATGGCAACTTGGGATGATTCAGATGAATCTGAATCTGAATCTGAAGCAGAAGAAGAGTGTGCCAACATGGCATTAATGGCTGGAATAGAAGATCAGAATGAAGAATTATCATCTGAATCTGAGTCAGACTCCGACTCTGATGCTGAAGAGGTAATGTCCAAACTTACCAAAGATGAACTTATAAAGGTGGTATCTGAAGTCTTGAAAAGCTACAATAATATCAAACTCAAGAACAAGAAGCTGACAAGCAATCTTGAATCTGAGATTGATAATCTGAAAACAGAACTTGTTGAGCAGAGAGAAATAAATTTAAAAATAAAAAATGATTTGGAAATTGTTCAACAAGAATCTGACTATGAAGCTAAGTCATCTGAAAATATTTTGGAAAAATATGACTCTAGTTTTCAGAGGTTCCTCACTAAAAGCATAGACAGAAGCAAGATGGCTTCTATGATCTATGGAGTTAGTAGGAATAAAAGAAAGGGAATTGGATTTCAATCTTCTTCTCTTGAAAAAGATGTAAGACCAATACCTGTAGATGATCTGATTATTAAGATAACTCCTTTATACTCTAATTTTAAATTTGGTCATTTAAATGATATTAAACACACGAGCTCTGAAAAGAATACTCATGTGTTTAGATCTAAGGCAAGTCTAAACAAAAACTATGTTGAAAAACAAAAGTTTAGACAAACCTACAAGGCAACTAACCCTAAAGGACCCAAGAAGATCTGGGTACCTAAAGACAAAATAATCCCTGTTGCAGATGTCCTTAGCAGCAAAGTCAGGACACCAATCATGGTACCTGGACTCTGGATGCTCACGACACATGACGGGAGAAAGGTCTATGTTCCAAAGTCTGGAACTTAGATCTGGAGGGGACGTGAAATTTGGAGGGAACCAGAAGGGCAAGATCATTGGCTCTGGAACTATAGGTAATGGCAACCTACCCTCTATTTCTAATGTTCTGTTAGTTGAAGGATTGAAACATAATCTATTGTCCATAAGTCAATTAAGTGACAATGGTTATGATATCATCTTTAATCAAAAATGTTGCAAAGCTGTATGTCAAAAGGATGGTTCTATCCTATTCAATGGAAAGAGGAAACACAACATTTATAAAATTAACCTTTCAGAACTTAAAGTTCAAAATGTAAAATGCCTCTTATCTATGAATGATGAGCAATGGGTCTGGCATAGAAGATTGGGGCATATTAATATGAGACGTATATCTCAGATTAATAAACTCAATCTGGTCAGAGGACTTCCTAAGTTGAAGTTCAACTCAGATGCTCTGTGTGAAGCATGTCAAAGAGGTAAATTTTCAAAATCTCATTTTAAATCAAAAAATGTTGTTTCTACCTCCAGACCATTGGAATTACTTCACATTGATCTGTTTGGACCAGTGAAAACTGCATCCATCAGAGGCAAGAAGTATGGGTTAGTCATTGTAGATGACTACAGCAGATGGACATGGGTAAAGTTTCTAAAACACAAGGACGAGTCTCATTCTGTGTTCTTTGACTTCTGCAATCAAGTCCAGACTGAAAAAGATTGTAAAATTATTAAAGTCAGAAGTGATCATGGTGGAGAATTTGAAAATAAACATTTTGAAAAATACTTTTTTGAAAAAGGCATTGCACATGATTTCTCCTGCCCTAGAACTCCACAACAAAATGGAGTTGTAGAAAGGAAAAATAGAACATTGCAAGAAATGGCCAGAACCATGATCAATGAGACAAATCTGGCAAAATATTTCTGGGCAGAAGCAATTAACACAGCTTGTTATATTCAGAACAGAGTGTCTGTAAGACCTCTTCTGAAAAAGACTCCCTATGAATTGTGGAGAAACAGAAAGCCTAACATTGCTTATTTTCATCCTTTTGGATGTATTTGTTATATGCTTAATACTAAAGATAATCTGAACAAGTTTGATTCCAAAGCACAGAAGTGTTTCATGCTTGGTTATTCTGAACGCTCTAAAGGCTACAGAGTATTCAATACTGAAACACAGATTGTGGAAGAATCTATTCATGTCAGATTTGATGATAAGCTTGGCTCTGAAAAGCCAAAGCAGTTTGAAAGTTCTGCAGATAGAGAAGTAATTCTCACAGACTCTGAAGGCTCAGAGGCAGAAAAGGCAAAGAACAAAGAATCTGACGCAACCCCAGATGCTACACCTTTGATTTCCCAACTAAACAACTTGCATATTTCTGAAAGACCAACCGTCAGAGGATCTTCTTCCAGAATCAAAGCTTCTCATCCAGAAGATGTGATAATTGGAAAGAAAGATGATCCCATAAGGACAAGATCATATCTCAGAACTTCTGAATCTTCCTTATTTGGCTTAGTGTCAACGATAGAACCAACATCTGTAGATGAGGCTCTGGAAGATAATGAATGGATTATAGCTATGCAAGAAGAGATGAATCAATTCGCCAGAAATGAAGTTTGGGATCTGGTTCCTAGACCTAAAGGATTCAATGTCATTGGAACAAAATGGGTCTTCAGGAATAAGCTGAATGAAAAGGGAGAAGTAGAAAGAAATAAAGCAAGGCTGGTTGCTCAAGGATATAGTCAACAAGAAGGTATTGATTACACTGAGACATATGCTCCAGTGGCAAGGTTAGAATCTATTCGCCTTCTTATTTCATTTGCTGCACAGTATAACATCACTCTGTATCAGATGGATGTTAAAAGTGCTTTTCTTAATGGTATTATAGAAGAAGAAGTATATGTCCACCAACCTCCTGGTTTTGAAAGTGAAAACTTTCCAGATCATGTTTTCAAATTAAAGAAATCCCTTTATGGATTAAAACAAGCTCCCAGAGCTTGGTATGAGAGGTTGAGCAACTTCCTTCTGAAGAAAAATTTTATCAGAGGAAAAGTGGATACAACTTTATTCTGTAAATCTGTTAAGAAAGATCTGTTGATCTGTCAGATTTATGTAGATGACATTATTTTTGGATCAACAAATATTACGCTTGGAAAGGAGTTTGCTAAATGTATGCAGGAAGAATTTGAAATGAGCATGATGGGAGAGTTGAGATTCTTCTTGGGAATCCAAGTCAATCAGACTCCAGAATGCACCTACATACATCAAACCAAATATGTTAAAGAGCTTCTGAAGAAGTTCAACATGGTTGATAGCAAAATGGCAAAGACTCCAATGCATCCTACAAGCACTCTAGGTAAGGAAGAGGTAAGTAAGAAGGTAGATCAAAAACTCTACAGAGGTATGATAGGATCTCTTCTATATTTGACTGCTTCTAGACCAGATATTTTGTTTAGTGTCTGCTTATGTTCTAGATTCCAATCAGATCCTAGAGAATCACACTTAACAGCTGTTAAGAGGATTCTGAGGTATCTGAAAGGTACTGCTAACATGGGTTTGTGTTACAGAAGATCTGATGAATTTTCATTAGTTGGATTCTGTGATGCTGACTATGCTGGAGACAGAGTTGAACGTAAAAGCACTTCTGGAAGCTGTCAGTTTCTTGGAAGTCATCTGATCTCATGGTACAGCAAGAAGCAACCTACCATTGCACTATCAACTACAGAGGCAGAATACATTGCTGCTGCTGGATGTTGTACTCAGATGCTCTGGATGAAGAGTCAATTAGAAGATTATCAAATCTATGAGAGTAACCTTTCTATCTTCTGTGATAATACTTCTGCTATATGTTTGTCAAAAAATCCAATCTTGCATTCTAAGGCAAAACATATAGAAATTAAACATCACTTCATCAGAGACTATGTTCAGAAGGGTGTAATTAATTTAGCTTTTGTTGATACAGATCATCAATGGGCTGACATTTTCATAAAACCCCTTGCTGAAGATAGATTTAAGTTTATTCTGAAAAATATTTGTATGGATTTATGTCCAGAGTAATATTTCTCAGAGGCAACCTCTCAGATGCAAAATGTTTAATAATCTGAAGTATTTCATCTGTCTATTTTATTCATTTATATTTATTTGATTATTTCGTTTTGGGTAAAACTCTGAACTAACAAGCTCAGAAGATCTGAAAGTTGGAAACGTTTCATTTCGTGAGAGAAATCAAATGAGCCAACAAAGCAAACACGTGGCATTCAATTTCTGAAAAGATTGAGTGCTTAACTGATTTGACGTTTGAGGTAATGCTTTGAAAATCTCATTTTTTCTTGTTTTCCCCCCAGCTGTCATAATTTAATGTGAAATGATTACTTTTCATTAAATGCTGTCCAAACGTGCGTAAGTGTCTTTTGTGTGCCCTATGCTTGATTTTTGGTTTTCTATATATATCACCTATCACACATCTATCACACTTTCCACATTCACTTCATTCATGCGTTTCTGCTTCCTGTTCAATCTCTTCCAAAACCCTAAACCGAAACCAAAGTATTCTTCTTCTTCAATGGCGTCAACTTCAAACACTGCTGCAAAACCTAACAAGACCATCATGTACAAAGAACCTGAACGAACCTTATTCACTCCAGTGGCTGATCTAGAGGTGCTCTGTGAAAGCTTCATTGACCTCGACTCTTTAAAGGAAAATGGGTTTGATCTCATTTCTGCCATCAAAGCTCAAGGGTGGGAAAAATATTTTGAAAGGCTAATGGGGCCTGTTTTCCCAACACTGGTTAAGGAATTTTGGATACATGCAAGCGCGGGTCCCAAGTTTATACATTCTTCGGTTCTTGGAGTGGAGATAGTCATCACTGAAAACCTGATCAGACAACTATTTAGCTATACTGAGTCTGATGGTGTTTCAAATCTTGCTTCTTCTCGCATCGATATGGCTAGGGTTTATGAAGAAGTTACTATTGCTGGTTTGCCGTCAAGTAAGGTTAAAGATTTAAAACCCATTTATAGGATCTGGGCGAAAATCTTTATGAGTACGTTTTTCCACAGAAAACCTTCAAACTCTCCAGATTATGTGAGTTCTGAACATTTGTATTTTATGTACTGCATTAGCAAAAATGTCAAAGTGGATCTACCATATCTCATCTTCAGTCATTTATTAACTCATGTCAAAGAAACCAGAGAGGAAGTAAGGGCGAAAGCTGGTAAAGTAAGGACATGGATACCCCTGGGAAGGTTGATTTCTGATATACTTGTTGAGAACAAGCTGGTTCAACATCTGACTGATGCGAAGATTACAGAAGATCTGACTCACATCATTGGATCTGAAATTAATGGACTCAATCTGAAGAGGATGAAAATCATCTCAGAATTGAAGGGACAACTCAGGAAGATCAACTCTGACGAGATTCAAGGTAGAAGAGTTCCTGTGGAAGATTTTCCACTGTTCAGTGCAGATGAACCTAAGGAATTTGTCTGGCTGTACATTACTGAATGCCTAAAGGAAGGAATCCCTTTACCTGCCAATCTCGTTCAGAAGCCTGGAGAAGAATTGCCTAATCAGATGAAGGAAAGGCGCAGTAAGAGGAAGGCTGACGAAGAATCCGTTCAGAAGAAGAGAAAAGCTCCTGAAGCATCAAGAAAGAAGAGGAAAGAAGGAAAGAAGGCCAGAAGCAGTCCAAGAGAAGCTACTCTGGAAGAAATCAGAGACACCATTCAACAGGTATTAGCCTCTGATCCTACTCCTACTGTTCATTCACCACTATCTTCACCACAACTCTCTCCAACCCTCATACCAAGAACTTCAAAATCTAGAAAGTCTGTCAATATCTCATCCGAACCACTATCCTCTGAACCAGTAAATTTACAATCATCTCCAGCACCAATCCCATCTAATCCACAACATCAAACTATTCAAACAGAAATTCCACCACCAGAACCAATTTTATCTGAAAACTCTCCAACAATAACTCCACCAGAACCAACTCAACCAGAAAATTCTCCAACAACACCTCCACAACCACAAATAATTATTTCAGAACAAAATCATCCAGAGACTGTTCAAACTGAACACTCTGAACAAGCAATTCCCTCAGAAGATCCAAATCTTTCTGACAATATTCTTGATATTCCACCCCTCAACCAAACAATTGAAATTTCGTCTACATCTGTTCACTCAGATGAATCCTCTGATTCATCTGATTCATCTGACTATGATTCAGAATCACTCAAACAAGCTCTCTCTGAGAGTGTTATGAAGAAACATCTTAACATTGCTTTGTTTCATACCCCACCAAACTCTCCATCTCAACAACCATCTGAAGCTCAACCCTCTGACACTCAAACAGCTGAAAACCAAACCATTCCACAACCATCTGAAACTAATCCATCTGAGAATCAAATTATTCCTCACTCAGCTGAACTCCCTCAATCTGTCATCCACACATCTCAACCACCCACACCTCAACCACAACCATCTGAACCTACTCCTGCTAACACCCTTAATCCTTTTTCCTCTGGTCAGAATGAACAGTCAGATTTAGGATCTTGTGTTAATGCTATGTTTGATATTTTCAAAAAGGAGTTAGATTCTGAATATGATCGTGTTAAGGCTGTATGTATGTCTAGTTTGGACCCAAATGTTTCGAATACTGCGTGGAAGCGCTTCATCTGGATGTTTAACAAAGCTGCCCTAAAAGTTAGAGCAAAATGCTCTAAGCTTGCTAAGACTAAATTTGCTGAGTTAATAAAGGTGACACTGATGAACATGCCTCCTCCTCCTCCTGTGTTGCTATTGGAAGCTGCTCCTCCAGTTGTTCCTGATTTTGAAATGGTTGAACAAGCTTCTGTTGAAAACCACTCTGAAGGGAACCCTGCTGCTGCTGCATCTGCTCCGTCTTCATCTGTGGTTTCAGAACTTGTGAATGATGTGAAGGATATCAAGGACTGGATGATCAAGCAAGAGAAAACAACCGATGAAATCAAGACCTGGATGTCTAAGCAAGAAGAGTCAGCTGCCAAGATGACAGAGCTTCTGACCCTCATTGCTTCTCGCCAGACCTAGTTTTATTTGTTGTTTTGCACATGAACTGAGTTTTTGATGATTGGTTATCGTTATTGTGTTATGTGTTTTTTGGCCTCTGCCTGTTTGTCTGTGAACTTTGGTTTATTTTGTTTTAATTGCATGCTAACATGTTTTGCTCCTATTTACTTCTTCTCTTTTATTTCCTTCCGTCCTTGAAAATCTTTTTGATTATGACAAAAAGGGGGAGAAAAAGAGAAACTGAGTGTTCAACCTATAAGCATTTACCAAAAACTAAAATTCAGACATTTTACTAACTTATTTGAATTTAAGTCTTTCAGATTATACTGTTATATCTGACATAATTCATTGAAGTTACCCTGAGACTGTGTCAACCAGAACCTGATTCTCTAAAGAAAATCTGAGTATTCAATCAACTCTGATATCTTACTCTGATACATTTATTCAATCATCTGGCATCAAGATTTGACTCTGAACTCATTCATCAGGCTCTGAATCTGAAATATACTCAATCAGAAAGGGAAGTATTCTATTCTATTGTAGTATTTATTTCAGGGGGAGATTGTTTATCTCAGGGGGAGTTTCTAATTCTTACTCCTTATTGAACAAAATTTTCTCATGTTTTGTCATCATCAAAAAGGGGGAGATTGTAAGAGCACAGATTGTGTCTTAGTTATATCTCTATGTTTTGATGATAACAATTATAAATTTTGTATTCAAGAATTATATACTCTAAACGTGTTCTAGACTGTTTGCTACAGGCACTAAAAGAAAAGTATCTTAAGAAAGCAAAATTGCATCTGAACATTGTTTGTATGAAAGACTTCATAAGTTCAAGAGCATCTTAAGTGAAGATCTGAACATTGCTCCCAGAAGAATCTGACTACTGTCTCTTGAAGATTCTGAAGAAGGAGCCTCTAAAGCATAGAAGACTCTGCTCTGAAGGATTTACACGCTCAAGCACACAAGCTGCACATACTCTGATTCAGCTCAATCTGAAGAACTTTCAAGACTCTGAAGATCCAGATGATCCGTGATCAGAAGACTCTGAAGATTCAGATTCTTATGTGGAAAGCTGAACTTACTTTGAAGAAGATTTAAATATGTACGTTGGTCTTTCTCAACAGCTCTTTCCTATTTTGTGCTAGACACAAGGACACAGACAAAAAAGTTTTATCTGTGCATTCCATTCTAAGGAAAGTATTCTGCAAGTGAAGACAAAAAGCATCAGGCCTGTTTCAGCACAGCCTCCAATGTGAAGACAAAAGGCTCTAGGCTTTTCTGCACAGCCTTCAACGTAACAAGACTTCTTGGATGTTAGTGCCTATATAAAGAAGTCCACTCCATCTTCTTCAGTATCGAATCTCTAGCAAAATCACTCCTCAAAGCAAATCTCAAAAAGCTCTTAATCATATTACTTTGCTTTATCTGTATTCTTAACTTAAGAGAAATATCACTGTTGTGATAACAGCTTAATAGAAGCATTCTTACTCTTGTAAAAGTTTTACTTTGTTTGTAAAAGGTTTTCCTTAAGAGGATCCAGTTGGGATCAGCTGCTCTTGAGAAGACTAAGAACGGTTGTTCTTAGGTGTTGCTATTTGTAATCTGTTTGATTAAAATAGTGGATTAAGTCCTTGACAGAGAAAGGCAAATCACTCTTGAGAGGGTGGACTGGACTAGTTGTTTTCAACGAACCAGGATAAAAATATCTGTGTTCTAATCTTTGATTTTTAGTCTTACTTATTCAACCCCCCCCCCCTTCTAAGTAATTTTCTCACCTTCACATACATCATGTCGTCACAGCTCATCATAATAATCATCATCATTCATCATGTCATCACAGCACATCATAATACTCATCATCACACATCATTTCGTCATATAATTCATCATAATAATTAATCTCACACATCATATCATCATATAATTCATCATAATAATCATCATCACACATCATGGAAATCGTCATATAATCACGTACAAATCACATATTATCTCATAGTCATCCTCATATTAGCCCATCATATTATCACATATCATCATATATTAATTCATAATACTACCCCATATTATCTCATATTAATTCATAATATTATCCCATATTATCTCATATTAATTCATCAAATTATACTCGCGGAAATCCTCATACAATCACGCATTAATCATATAAACCTCATTGTCATACTCATGTTAACTCATCACAAGAATCACAGGATCAAACATCACGACATTGTTGCACACGATCAACATTCACGAAACTCTGCTACATTCGCTGGCATGTTCGCTAGGCGAGTCTGGGCAGGTTTCTTCGCTAGGTGAGTCTGGGAAAACATGGTTCGCTAGGAGAATAGTGCGATGACAGCAAAAACTGCTACGCACCAGAACTGGTTTTCACTCAAATACTCATACGATTTACTTACCCAAAACCCCCAAGACATCCCTAAATCATCCCTAAGGTCATACAACGATAACGGCACAAAACCTATGGTTTATTAGGCCAATCCCGAAACATATTCATGTCATAAACCATAATTTTCCTACAATTACCCTAAAGGCATCATAATTTCTCATATCACATATCTCTATCCCTTCATGGTCAGACGCATAACATTGCAAGGCTTTGGCCACGAAGGCCTAAGGTTCCCTAATCCTCATATCAAATATTCAGTGATACTTACCATTAACCAAACCCTCAGGGTCTCACCATCGATTTCCCTATTTTCCCACAATCAACCCAAAATCCCTTAAATCTTAAAAATAACCATAAACACATCGAAAGGCATACAGGAAAATCATGAAAAGCTATACTCCCCATACCTTAGCCGATTCAAAGCTTTCACGATTATCTCCGGGATCTTCTGAAGCTTTTGCCTCAGATTCTCCCTCCTCAGAGCTCTGGCCTCCATTCTTTTCACGGTTAACAAATGAATCCTAAACCTTTGGAATTCTATTTTGTCAAACTCAGTCTTGGGCCACATAATTGGGTTTTTCCCTCATTACCCTTAATAACTCTTCCAAATGCCCAAATTACCCTTATTCCTCTTATATTTATTTTAATTCATAATAATATTAATAAATCCATATTACATACTATTATTCCAAAATAAATACTCCGAAAAGCATAATTTCTCAATAATTCACAAAGCCACCGAAAAACACCAGAATTGAATATTCTCAATTAAATCAATTAATTAAAATATTCCAATTAAAATTTGGGGGTGTTACAACTCTCCCCCACTTAAAAGAATTTTCGTCCTCAAAAATTCCCTCAAGAAAACAGAATCGGATACGACTCTCTCATCTGATCTTCACACTCCCAAATCCAACTTTCTCTAGTTGGTCCTCCCAAAATTACCTTTACTAAGGCAATTTCTTTACCTCAAAGTTGCTTCTCGGTCACTAATTCGAACTAGCAATGTCTTAACAGTTAAATTATCTCCCACTCGTACACCATCCATCCAAATCAATGTACTCTTTCAACTTAGGCACATGAAATACATCATGCAATTTCACAAACGACAGCGGTAAAACAGTCTAACATGGTACTTCTCCCACGCTTCTGCTGCGCTACTCTGATACAGACCAACAAAACATGGTGTGAGCTCCCGAGACTCCAAAGCTCGGCTAACACCCATTACCATCATAACTCTCAAAACATGTCTTTTCTTGGATCCTCTTGATCCTTTCAGTCGTCTCTTGCACAATCTCAAGTCCGAGTATCGCACTCTCGCCTGACTCGTACCAACACAAAGGAGTCCTACACCTCCTACCATACAAAGCCTCATACGATGCCATTCCGATACTAGAATGATAATAGTTATTGTAGGTAAACTCAATCAACGACAATTAACTATCCCCCGATCCACCTTGATCCAACACACAAGCTCTCAACAAATCCTCTAAGGACTAGATAGTTCTCTCTGTCTGTCGATCTGTCCGCGGATATTAGGCAGAACTCAATCTCAACATGGTACCCAAAGCGTCTGCAAAGTCTCCCAAAAATCTCGATGTAAATCCCCGATCTCTATCCGACACAACACTCGACGGTATCTCATACAACTTCGCAACTTCCTCAATGTACATCTCAGCTAGCTTCAACATAGAACGATTAATCCTCATTGGTGAGAAATGAGCTTATATAATCAATCCATCCACAATTACCCAAACCGAATCATGTTCATCTCACAATCTTTGGCAAACCTGACACAAAATCCATGGAAATACCATCCCATTTCCACTCTGGAATATTTAACGGTTGCATCAGACCCAACGATTTCTGATGTATAATCTTCGACTGTTGACAAGTCTAACCATCGTATAAAAACTCAACCACTTCTTTCTTCATCCCTGACCACCAAAACCTTTCCATCAAATCCTGGTACCTCTTCATAGCACTGGTATGGATACTCAATCCACTTAGGTGCCCATCCTCACGAATACTCTTATCCAACTCACATTGTCAGGAACACAAACTCTATCATAATATCTCATGATACCATTTCCCCTAATCCGAAAATCAGCTCATCGACTTTGATTCATCAAATTCAACCGATCTACCAACTCAAATCAGAATTTTGACCTCCTCGAATCTCATCAATAATACCAATAGTAAGCCTCAACATACAAAGCTTAACTCCATAAGAAGTCTCTTCACATACCAAACTCATATCCCGAAATTGCTCAATCAGTTCTAACTCTTTTACCATCATCATCGGTATAAACAAAGAGTTCCAAATTAATGCATCAGCCACCACGTTTGCTTTACCTGCATGGTAATTAAACCCAAAACCACAATCCTTCATAAGTCCCAATCATTCTCCCTTGCCACATATTCAACTCTTTCTGATCAAAGAAATACTTCAAACTCTTATGATCACTAAACATCTCTAATCTCGAACCAAATAAATAATACCTCCAAAGCTTCGACACAAACACAACAACAACCAACTCTAAATCATGTGTCAGATAATTCCTCTTATGTACCTTAAGTTTCCTTAAAGCATAAGCTAAACTCGCATATGTTGCACTAACATATCTTCCAATCCCATCAACAAAGCATCACAATATACAATAATTAGTTTTGCCGGATTCGGAAAAATTAAAACGTGAGTTGCTGGCAACCTCCCCAAAAGCTCTTGAAAACTTCTTTGCACTTTGCATCCAAAACAAAAGCTTGAACCTTTCTAGTCCACTGCGTCAAAGGCAAAGATAACTTGGAAAAATCCTTCAATGAGTTCCAATAACAATCTGCCAACCCAAGAAAACTTCTAATCTCAAATACATGTTATTGGGGTTTCCCATTGCGATACAGCTCCAACCTTCAACATATCAACTGCAATAACTCTACTCGAGATCACATGACTAAGGAACTCCCTTCCTTCAACCAAAACTCACACTTTGACAGTTTTGCATACAACTGCTTCTCTTTCAACACTGGTAACAAAATTTCCAGATGCTCAGTACGATCCTCTTTACGCTTCGAATATACCAAATATCATTGATTAACACAACCACCAACTCGCTCAAATAAGTATGGAAAATCCTGTTCACATACCCCACAGATACCCATGGCATCACAAAATACTCATCATGTTCATACCTCGTCCTAAAAGCAATCTTCTGAATATCTTTAGCCTTCACACGAATCTGATGATGCCTAGATCTCAAATCCATCTTACTAGACACATTTGCAACAACCAACTGATCCATCAAATCATCGATCCTTGAAAGTGAACACTTATCCTCAATAGTCACCTTGTTCACTTATCTATAATCCACCCAAAGCCTCACAAAACCTTCTTTCTTCTTAATCCACAAAACTGGTGCACCCCATAACGACACACTCGAACGAACAAATCTCTTCTCAAGCAAATCTTCGAGTTGACCTTTCAACTCTTTCAATCCCAATGCAGACACACAACATGGAACCATCAATACCGGACTAGTTCCATGAACTAAGTCAATCGCAACTCCACCTCACATTCCGGCAGTAAATCACTTATCTCATCAGGAAAAACCTCTAGACAATAACAATTAATTGGCAAACCACCAACTTCTCCACTTTCATCAACACTCACAGTTTCCATCAAAAATAAACATCTCGACACCATCCTGCACCGACTTATCAAAACCATCTGTAAGCACTTAGCTTAACTCAAAACAATTCACTACTCACGCCATCTAAGCTTGCAAGACACGTCTATCCTGTAACGCCCCGATTCTGATTTCCCAATTTTGTTGAGTATTTTGATTTATTTTGGTGTTTAATATTTTAATTGTGAAATTTATGTGTTAATATGTTATGTTTGCATATTATGCTATTTTACCGATTTTGAGAGTTTTCGGGGAAAATAGAGTGAAGGGTATTTTAGACATTAAGAATTTAATGATAAGTTGAGATAATTTGTGAGAAATGGATTAGTAGATGTTTGGAGAGAAATAAAATAGAATAGAAGAGATATAAGTGGAAAAGAGAAAAGAAAAGGATAGAAATAGAGAGAAAGGAAAAAGAAGAGAAAGAAAGAAGGAAGAAAAGAGAAGAGGAGAAAATAGAGGAAAAGCTTGGAATCATCAAGAACAACTTTTAGAGTTCGATTAATCAGGTAAGGGTGTGAAATCTTATTATCTTACCAATATATATGATTATGTATGTGTGTGTTTGGGTTGTTTGGATGTTTTCCATCTTCTTCCATTTTAGGTCGAAATGAGTTTAATCGATAGAAATCGATGGTTGAACGGTTAGAACTTGGATTAAATGGTGTATTTTAGTTGAGGAAGGTTAGGCTAAGACTACTGGAACTTGTAGGTTTTGAATCGGGCGATTTTATGAGTTTCTGATGATTTTGGGAATTGAGGGCTTTGAACAACGCAAACACTCGCTAGCACGTTCACTAGGCGAGCAAAGTGGTGAGTCATTCGCTAAGCGAGCTGGTAGTGAACTGCCAGCGAACGTCCCCAGACTTGGGCAGAATGGACATGACCCTTATTCGCTGTGGCGAGAAATATAGCGAGTTATTTGCTAGGCGAGGCTCTAGAAAACTAGTAGCAAACACTTCTAGTAGCTTCTGACTGTCTTCGCGAGCTTGTTCGCTAGGCGAACCAGTAGCGAGTGTTCTCCAAGGACTCGCTAGGTGAGTGGTGTAGCGAACGTGACATCATTCTTATTTCTGGTTGTGTTTCCATCCAATGTTGATTGTTTGGCTCGATTATGATCATTCTTTCTGAATGCATAGTTGTATGATGTGATATGTTATGTTGTGGGTAGCCGTATGGCGTGAATCCTAGATTGTGAAATGTGGCCTTTTGGCAAATATACATTGTTTTAATTGATTTAAAAGTGTATGAATGATTGTGATAGAGTTCGTTGCCGTTTGCACGATGTTGTGAATGCATATTAATTGTATGTGATTGTATTCATGAATGAATCTATTTGATTCTTGTATAGTACTTGATGAATGTAGTGATGATGTTGAAAGTATGAATACTTTGATGAAATATGTTGTGTGTGCAATCATGATATAATTCTTGTATAATGAATTATTTGATAATGCATGGAATTAAGATGTGAAAACGGTCTTAAGTGCATTTGTTGTTGATTGCATACGCATCATTTGTTGTCAAAAGGCAATGCTTGCTAGTTTCGTGGAGACTAGTGACTTGTCCCAAACCTAGAGGGGTGGGTTTGAGAGCTTAGAGGACGGGATTTTGTTTGTTATTGGTCTAGGGGATGTACCCGGTTTAAATGTAAAAACCGAAAAATAATAACAAGTGTTGGTACCACATGGCATGAGTTGCATTGAGTCACATGGCA
This sequence comes from Lathyrus sativus, assembly GCA_963859935.3. Taxonomy (NCBI): domain Eukaryota; kingdom Viridiplantae; phylum Streptophyta; class Magnoliopsida; order Fabales; family Fabaceae; genus Lathyrus; species Lathyrus sativus. The sequence goes on from OZ012741.1 coordinate 648,729,345, forward strand.
TGGATATAAATATTGTGTGAATGTATGCATATGTGTATGTTTATGTCGAATGAAGAGAATTATAGATGTGTGCATGATGAATATGCTTGATGATTATTCCATATTTGTTTATATATATATATATATATATATATATATATATATATATATATATATATATATATATATATATATATATATATATTTATATATTTATATATATATATATATATATATATATATATATATATATATATATATATATATATATATATATATATATATATATATATATATATATATATATATATATGATGAGTTATGATGAATTGTGGCGAGAATGCAGAATATGTATATTCTATGCTTGTGTGTGTGTGTCTATATATATATATATATATATATATATATATATATATATATATATATATATATATATATATATATATATATATATATATATATATATATATATATATATATATTGATTATTATAATAATATTTCTCACCCTTCTGCTGTTTTATTATGCTCTATGAGGCATTGCAGAGTAGGTATGCTGAAGGTCTTTTTGTGAAGCGTGTCTTCATTCTTTTGTCGGTCAGCTCTGATATGTAGCATCGGGTAGCTAGGATATATGATTCTTTTGTGATACATTGTACATGTATCTTGTTGTGGAATGTTTATGAAAACATGAATTATGTTGTGAATCAAACTGAATGATATATATGTATATATGTTTGATGATTATAAATGTTTAGATGTTTCCGCTTTTATTCTTAATATTGAAATGTGGGTGTAAGGACTAAGTTCCTCTATTGAATGTTACCCCACTGTTGCATATCTTTATTGAGCAGGTGTTGTATGTTTTAAATTCTAGTATGATGTGACACACCTCTTTTATACCGTATTTTAATTATACTCTGATGGATTTTTTTAATACATGCCTAAATGATTTATTTGATTAATTGGGGGTATAGAAAGGGGGTGTTACAGTAGTGGTATCAGAGCAGGTCGGTCAGTTAACCAAGTTGTTAATGTGTTTATTCCATATATATATATATATATATATATATATATATATCGGATTGTGTGTATGACACTATTGATATTGTTAGTCCTTATGAGTTTCATTGTTGGGATTCAGAATGATGGTCGCCGGTAGGAATGATGAAGCGATTGCCGAAGCTTTGGTGATGTTGGCTGGAGCGATTGGACAGAATCCACAAGCCAACGTGAATGCTGGAAACAACGCTGATGACAAGTTTCGTGCTTTGGGAAGGTTCCAAAGGAACAATCCACCAATTTTCAAGGGAACCCATGAACCTGACAAAGCATAGGTATGGCTGAAAGCGATCAAGAAGATCTTTCGAGTCATGAACTATTCAGATGCGCAGAGGGTGCAGTTTAGCACTCATATGTTTGAAGAGGAAGCTGAGGACTGGTGGAGTAACACTCACCAGAGGTTTGAAGAGGATGATATTGTGGTTACTTGGGATGTTTTTAGAGAGGCATTTCTGGAGAAGTATTTTCCAGAAGACGTGCGTGGTAAGAAGGAAATTGAATTCCTTGAGCTGAAGCAGGGTAACTCAACTGTGGCCGAGTATGCCGCAAGGTTTGAGGAATTGATTAAGTTTTGTCCTCATTGCAACACTGCTAATGCTGAGAGATCCAAGTGTTTTAAGTTTGTGAATGGTTTGAGGCCTGAATTTAAGCAAGTCGATGGTTATCAGGAAATTAGGTGATTTCTGAGTTGGTGAACAAGAGCAGAATTTATGATGAAGATAGTAGAGCTAGATCTGCCCACTATAAGAGTTTAAGTGACAAGAAAGGAAAAGGTCAATTCTGAGGGAAGCCGTATGTAACTCCTGCTGATAAGGGGAAACATAAAGCTGGTTACGGCAAGAAGTCAAGTGGAGGAGGAGTTTCCACTCTGGTGAGATGTTATAGATGCGGTAGAGAAGGACATCATGCTCCTGAGTGCACAAGTGTTGAGCAGAAATGTTTCAAGTGTGGCAAGTCAGGCCACAAAGCTATGGAGTGCATAAGCGGTGCGAGTGTGACTTGCTACAACTGTGGTGAGCAAGGGCACATTAGTACCAAGTGTGACAAGCCAAAGAAGACTCAATGGAATGGGAAAGTGTTTGCTCTATCAGGATCGGAGACTGCTAGTGAAGATCGGTTGATCCGTGGTACGTGCTTCATTAATGGTATGCCTTTGATCGCTATAATTGATACTGGAGCTACACATTCATTTATTTCTTTTGATTATGATAAGAGGTTGGACCTTGAGTTGTCAATTATGAGTAGTGGTATGGTTATTGATACTCCTGCTATGGGTTCAGTAACTACCCCTTTTGTATGTTTGAATTGTCCGTTGAATATTTTTGGTAAAGACTTTGGAGTTGATTTAGTGTGTCTTCACTTAGATCAACTTGATGTTATTCTTGGGATGAATTGGTTGGAATTCAATCGTATTTATATTAATTATTTTGACAAAACGGTTATTTTTCCTGAACCTGATGATGAAGTAGACTTGTTTATGACTGCTAAGCAAGTAAAGGAATCAGCGCAAGATGGTGTGAAGGTATTTATGTTGAGGACAACTTTGAATATTGGTGAAAATGGAGCAATGGATGCTTTACCAATTGTCCGTGATTTTCCGGAAGTTTTTCCTGATGAGATAAGAGATTTACTGCTGGAACGAGAGGTGGAGTTTACGATCGACTTAATTCCTGGAACTAGTCCGATATCGATGGCTCCATATCGTATGTCTGCATCGGAATTGAAAGAGTTGAAGAGTCAACTTGAATATCTACTTGAGAAGAAGTTTATTTGTCCGAGTGTGTCACTGTGGGGTGCACCAGTTTTGTTGGTTAAGAAGAAAGAAGGTTCTATGAGACTTTGTGTGGATTACAGACAATTGAACAAGATGACTATCAAGAATAAGTATCCACTTTTGAGGATTGATAATTTGATGGACCAGTTGGTTGGTGCGAGTGTCTTTAGTAAGATAGATCTGAGATCTGGGTATCACCAAATTCGTGTGAAGGTCGAAAATATTCAGAAGACTGCCTTTAGAACGAGGTATGGACATTATGAGTATTCTGTGATGCCATTTGGTGTGACTAATGCACCAGGTGTATTTATCGAGTACATGAATAGGATTTTCCATCCTTATTTGTACAACTTTATGTTCGTGTTCATTGATGATATTTTGATTTATTCAAAGAGTGGAGAAGAACATGTCGAGCATTTGAGGATTGTGTTATCTATGTTGAAAGAAAAGCAATTATATGCTAAACTTTCTAAGTGTGAATTTTGGTTGAAAGAAGTGAGTTTTCTTGGTCATGTGATTTCGAGTAGAGGTATTGCAGTTGATCCGTCAAAGGTGGAAGCGGTATCACATTGGGAGGCTCCGAAATCAGTTTTTGAGATTAGAAGTTTTCTTGGTTTGGCAGGTTATTGTCGGAAATTCATTGAAGGATTTGCCAAGTTATCATTGTCGTTGACGCAGTTGACTAGGAAAGGTCAAGCTTTTGTTTGGGATGCAAAGTGTGAAGAAAGTTTTCAAGAGCTTAAGAGGAGATTGATGACAGCTCGTGTTTTGATTTTGCCAAATCCGACGGAACCGTTTATTGTGTATTGTGATGCTTCTTTGATGGTTTTAGGAGGTGTATTGATGCAAAATAAACAAGTTGTAGCTTATGCTTCGAGGCAACTCAAAGTGCATGAGAGGAATTATCTGACGCATGACTTAGAGTTGGTCGCCGTTGTATTTGTGCTGAAGCTTTGGAGGCATTATTTGTTTGGTTCGAGATTTGAGGTATTTAGTGATCATAAGAATTTGAAGTATCTCTTTGATCAGAAAGAATTGAATGCAAGGCAGAGGAGATGGTTGGAACTTCTGAAGGATTATGATTTTGGTTTAAATTACCATCCGGGTAAAGCAAATGTAGTAGCAGATGTATTGAGTAGGAAATCGTTGCATATGTCGAAGGTGATGGTAAAAGAGTTGGAAATGATTGAGCAATTTCGTGATTTGAGCTTAGTGTGTGAGAAGACTTCTTACGGAGTTAAGCTTGGTATGTTAACGCTTACTAGTGGTATTCTTGACGAGATTCGAGAAGGACAGAAATTTGATTTGGGTTTAGTTGATCGGTTGACTATGATCAATCGAGGTCAAGGTGGTGATTTTCGGATTGATGAGAAGGGTATCATGAGATGTCGTGATAGAGTTTGTATTCCTGAGATTGTTGAGCTGAAGAAGAGTATTCTTGAAGAAGGGCATCATAGTGGACTGAGTATTCATCCGGGTGCTACTAAGATGTATCAAGATTTGAGGAAAGTATTTTGGTGGCCTCGTATGAAGAAGGATATTGCTAAGTTTGTGTATTCTTGTTTGACTTGTCAGAAGTCAAAGATTGAGCATCAGAGACTGTCGGGCTTGATGAAACCGCTGTTTATTCCTGAGTGGAAATGTGATAACATATCTATGGATTTTGTATCTGGTTTACCTAGAACACTGAGTAACTTGGAAGCTATTTGGGTTATTGTGGATAGATTGACCAAATCTGCTCACTTTATTCCTATGCGAATGGATTACCCATTGGAGAGATTGGCAAAACTGTACATTGATAGAATTGTCAGTTTGCATGGTATTTCGTCTAGCATTGTGTCAGATAGAGATCCGAGGTTTACTTCGAGATTTTGGGATAATTTGCAAAATGCTTTGGGTATGAAGTTACGTTTGAGTTCTGCTTATCATCCGCAGACCGATGGTCAGACTGAGAGGACGATTCAATCACTTAAGGATCTTTTGATAGCTTGTGTATTGGAAAAGGGAGGAGCTTGGGATAGCTACTTATCTTTGATTGAATTTACTTACAACAACAGTTTTCATTCGAGTATTGGTATGGCACCGTTTGAGGAATTGTATGGTAGACGGTGTAGGACGCCATTGTGTTGGTATGAGTCTGGAGAGAGTTTTATGGTTGGACCCGAGATAGTCCAGCAGACTACCAATAAGATTAAGATGATTCAAGAGAAGATGAAGATTTCTCAGAGTCGTCAAAAGAGTTATCATGATAAGAGGAAGAAAGAACTTGAGTTTCAAGAGGGAGATCACGTGTTTCTTCGAGTTACTCCAATGACTGGTGTTGGTAGAGCATTGAAGTCACGTAAGTTGACGCCGCATTTTATCGGTCCTTATCAGATTTTGTAGAGGATAGAAGAGGTAGCCTATCGGGTTGCTTTACCGCTGTCGCTTGCTAATCTCCATGATATGTTCAATGTTTCGCAACTTCGGAAGTATGTTCCGGATCCATCACATGTTATTCCTATGGACGAGGTTGAAGTGAGAGATAACCTTACGGTTGAAGCTTTACCGATTAGAATTCTGGACTGTGAATTTAAGAAGCTAAGAGACAAAGATATTGCGCTTGTGAAAGTAGCGTGGGGAGGCGCAGCGGAAGGCAATATGACTTCGGAATTAGAGAGTGGTATGCGAGAGTCGTATCCAGAGTTGTTTGCATCAGGTAATATTTTCGAGGACGAAAATTCCTAAAGTGGGGGAGAGTTGTAATGCCCCGATTCTAATTTCCCAATTTTGTTGAGTCTTTTGATTTATTTTTTTGTTTAATATTTTAATTGTGAAATTTATGTGTTAATATGTTATGTTTGCATATTATGCTATTTTACCGATTTTGAGAGTTTTCGGGGAAAATAGAGTGAAGGGTATTTTAGACATTAAGGATTTAATAATAAGTTGAGATATTTTGTGAGAAATGGATTAGTAGATGTTTGGAGAGAAATAGAATAGAATAGAAGAGATATAAGTGGAAAAGAGAAAAGAAAAGGATAGAAATAAAGAGAAAGGAAAAAAGAAGAGAAAGAAAGAAGGAAGAAGAGAGAAGAGGAGAAAATAGAGGAAAAGCTTAGAATCATCAAGAACAACTTTTAGAGTTCGATTAAACGGGTAAGGGTGTGGAATCTTATTTTCTTACCAAAGTATATGATTATGTACGTGTGTGTTTGGATTGTTTGGATGTTTTCCATCTTCTTCCATTTTAGGTCGAAATGAGTTTAATCGATAGAAATCGATGGTTGAACGGTTAGAAGTTGGATTAAATGGTGTAGTTTAGTCGAGAAAGATTAGGCTAAGACTACTGGAACTTGTAGGTTTTGAATCGGGCGATTTTATGAGTTTCTGATGATTTTGGGAATTGAGGGTTTTGAACAACACAGACACTCGCTAGCACGTTCGCTAGGCGAGCAGAGTGGCGAGTCGTTCGCTAAGCGAGCTGGTAGCGAGCTGCCAGCGAACGTCCCCAGACTTGGGCAGAATGGAAATGACCCTTATTCGTTGTGGCAAGAAATGTAGCGAGTTATTCGCTAGGCGAGGCTCTAGCGAACCAGTAGCGAACACTTCCAGTAGCTTCTGACTGTCTTCGCGAGCTTGTTCGCTAGGCGAACCAGTAGCGAGTGTTTGCCAAGGACTCGCTAGGCGAGTGGTGTAGCAAACGTGACAACATTCGTATTTCTGGCTGTGTTTCCATCCAATGTTGATTGTTTGGCTCGATTATGATCGATCTTTCTGAATGCATAGTTGTATGTTGTGATATGTTATGTTGTGGGTAGCTGTATGACGTGAATCCTAGATTGTGAAATGTGGCCTTTTGGCAAATATACATTGTTTAAATTGATTTAAAAGTGTATGAATGATTGTGATAGAGTTCATTGTCGTTGGCACGATGTTGTGAATGCATATTAATTGTATGCGATTGTATTCGTGAATGAATCTATTTGATTCTTGTATAGTAATTGATGAATGTAGTGATGATGTTGAAATTATGAATACTTTGATGAAATGTGTTGTGTGTGCAATCATGATATAATTCTTGTGTGATGAATTATTTGATACTGCATGGGATTAAGATGCGAGAACGGTCTTAAGTGCATTTGTTGTTGATTGCATATACATCATTTGTTGTTAAGAGGCAATGCTTGCTAGTTTCGTGGAGACTAGTGACTTGTCCCAAACCTAGAAGGGTGGGTTTGAAAGCTTAGAGGACGGGATTTTGTTTGTTATTGGTCTAGGGGATGGACCCGATTTAAATGTAAAAACTGAAAAATAATAAGAAGTGTTGGTACCACATGGCATGAGTTGTATTGAGTCACATGGTATGGATATAAATGTTGTGTGAATGTATGCATATGTGTATGTTTATGTGGAATAATGAGAATTATGGATGTGTGCATGATGAATATGCTTGGTGATTATTCCATATTTGTTTATACATATATATGGTGATATATATGATGAGTTATGATGAATTGTGGCGAGAATGAAGAATATGTATATTCTATGCTTGTGTGTGTGTGTGTGTGTGTGTGTGTATATATATATATATATAATTATATGCATTGATTATTATGATAATATTTCTCACCCTTCTGTTGTTTTATGATGCTCTATGAGGCATTGCATAGTAGGTATTCTGGAGGTCTTTTTGTGAAGTGTGTCTTCATTATTTTGTCGGTCAGCTCTGATATGTAGCACCGGGTAGCTAGGATATATGATTCTTTTGTGATACAGCGTACATGTATCTTGTTGTGGAATGTTTATGAAAACATGAATTATGTTGTGAATCGAACTGAATGATATATATGTATATATGTTTGATGATTATAAATGTTTAGATGTTTTCGCTTTTATTCTAAATATTGAAATGTGGGTGTAAGGACTAAGTTCCTCTATTGAATGTTACCCCACTGTTGCATATCTTTATTGAGCAGGTGTTGTATGTTTTAAATTCTAGTATGATGTGGCGCACCTCTTTTATACCGTATTTTAATTATACTCTGATGGATTTTTTTTAATACATGCCTAAATGATTTATTTGATTAATTGGGGGTATAGAAAGGAGGTGTTACAGTATTCCATCCAACATGACTCCGTCCACTATCAACAGGAGATTAAGGGTGATCAGTCCATTAAGTTGTCAATAGATAGCCGAAAATCATGATGGGGTATAAACCATCTTTACCAAACTATAAGAGCGTTCATCGATGCACTGAGCCACCACTCCGCACTTGCAGCATCCTGGAGAAGCACAAGCTTCTCCCCCACTTGATTCATTCCCACTTCTGCAGACAAAGGTTAGAACAAACGTGTACCGACAATGTTTTCACACACATGTTGCATACAAGGGAACAAACAACATTAGACAACTTGGCCGGACGGACTGACCTGCTCTGATACCACTAATGTAACACCCTTTTTCTACCCCAAAATTATCGTGGCAAAATAACACAATAATCAGAGTGAATAAATAAATCTCATTAAAAAGCCACTAAAAGGGCGTACATTTCTCAAAGTCATCAAAATAGGTACATACTCCGTAACTACGGGTTTTTCCCAAAATACATCAAAACATCATAAAATATCGGAACTCAAAGCATAAAGTCAAGGTTTCCTCAAAAGGGAAAAATAAGTAAAATAACCCACTGATATATAGTTCCACTCAAAGAACCCAACTCGATGTTACATATCAGAGCAAGAGCCTCTAAGCTAACCAAAAGGCTAAAACACTCAAAAAAATTCAAAATACTCCTCGACGACATCCACGGCTAAACTGGATCATCTGCACGTTACCCACGTGGAGGTAACATTCAAACATGCAGGGTGAGTAAAACAATTCATAATAATCAATGTATAACAATTAATGCATAAACGGTGTCATATTCATATTCAATACATTCATATCTTTCAATAGGCCTCGAAGGCCACAACGTCATAATTTATATAAAAAGGCTCATAAATGTAAATGCAACATAGACTCAATGCATGTGGTACCAATCATCACAGCGCGATAGACACTGAGCCATCAACCCTCCATAGATCCCCATCAATAGGGTCGATTCTACTTGAGAATCGGAGTACATCAAAACACTTCACATTCACACAGTGGGATTGAAGTGAAAGTAATCGAGGTCCTGAACCGAAGTCCGGATGTACATGAATGCATGATGTGCACGTCACAGATCATCCTTACAATAACATCATAGGTGCATCATCATTCATCATATTCATCATCATCAAACGTCATAGCTCATCATCATAATCATCATCATACATCATGTCATCACAGCTCATCATAATAATCATCATTATTCATCATGTCATCACATCACATCATAATACTCATCATCACACATCATTTCGTCATATAAGTCATCACAATAATTAATCTCACACATCATGTTGTCATATAATTCATCATAATAATCATCATCACACATCATGGAAATCATCATATAATCACGTACAAATCACATATTATCTCATAGTTATCCTCATATTAGCCCACCATATTATCACATATCATCACATATTAATTCATAATACTACCCCATATTATCTCATATTAATTCATAATATTATCTCATATTAATTCATCAAATTATACTCGCGGAAATCCTCATAATATCACCCATTAATCACATAAACCTCACTATCATACTCATGTTAACTCATCACAAAAATCACATAATCAAATATCACGACATCGCTGCACACGATCAACATTTACGAAACTCTGCTACATTCGCTGGCATGTTCGCTAGGCGAGTCTGGGCAAGTTTCTTCACTAGGTGAAGCTTTCTTCGCTAGGCGAGTCTGGGAAAACATGGTTCGCTAGGCTAAGCTTCCCTTCGCAAGGCAAACAGTGCGATGACAGCAAAAACTGCTACGCACCAAAACTGGTTTTCACTCAAATACTCATACGATTTACTTACCCAATGCCCCCAAGACATCCCTAAATCATCCCTAAAGTCATACGGCGATAACGACACAAAACCTATGATTTATTAGGCCAATCTCGGAACATATTCATGTCATAAACCACAATTTTCCTACAATTACCCTAAAGGCATCATAATTTCTCATATCACATATCTCTATCCCTTTAAGGTCAGACGCATCACATTGCAAGGCTTTGGCCATGAAGGCCTAAGGTTCCCTAATCGTCATATCAAATATTCAGTGATACTTACCATTAACCAAACCCTCAGGGTCTCACCATTGATTTCCCTATTTTCCTACAATCAACCCAAAATCCCTTAAATCTTAAAAATAACCATAAACACATCGAAAGGCATACATGGAAAATCATGAAAAGTTATACTCCCCATACCTTAGCCGATTTAAAGCTTTCACGATTATCTCCGGGATCTTTCGAAGCTTTTGCCTCCACTTCTCCCTCCTCAGAGCTCTTGCCTCCATTTTTTCCCAGTTAACAAAATGAATCCTAAACTTTCATAATTCTATTTTGTCAAACTTAGTCTTGGGCCACATAATTGGGTTTTCCCCTCATTACCCTTACTAACTCCTCCAAATGCCCAAATTACCCTTATTCCTCTTATATTTATTTTAATTCATAATAATATTAATAAATCCATATTACATACTATTATTCCAAAATAAATACTCCGAAAAGCATAATTCCTCAATAATTCACAAAGCCACCGAAAAACACCGAAATTGAATATTCTCAATTAAATCAATTAATTAAAATATTCTAATTAAAATTTGGGATGGTACAACATTTCCTTCACTAACTCCCATATAAGACCAAACTCCTTGAATTTACTCAATATGTCAACCATGGAATTTTAGTGTTTAGGAGAATACACATAAGGTGTTTGTGTTTTTGCTTGGGAAAGTTGAGAACCAATCTATGGTCAAAACTTGACGGTCTTCAGCCAGAGACAAAGATCGTAAACGAGCACCTGAAGAAGATTAACACGAAGGGCTTCCTTACCATTATTAGCCAACCATTAGATAACATTGAAAAGTCAGATTCTGAGGCATATTCCATAAAGCTTCTCCACTAACGGTCTAATGCCTAAAGCAGAAGCTGCTAGTGATATGAAAATCGATTGGGAAGTGGAGAGTCACCTCTCTGGGAAAAGGGTATTATGAATTTTCATTTTCTTGCTTGGAAGATATGCGACATGTTAGATCCATTGCTTCGTGGAATATGAGTTCAGGTAACTGAAAGCTTTTTAACTAGAGCAAGGTTTCCAACCCAACCCTTTTAAAGCAAACTTCTGTTCAGGTCTGGGTCCAAATTCATGGCTTGGGTCAAGAGTACTAGAGGCCACATATTGTTTTTACTATATCGAGTAGTGTGGGGACGCCTTTGTGCATAGATTCAGCATCCAATAGTTGTTTCTTTGAGCGACCTTTTGGGCATTTTGCCATAGTCCTAGTTAACATGAAGTTACCCGAGAAATTGAGGTATAAAGTCTTGGTAAAGAGGAAAGGTTATGCCTTTTTTTGGAGTTGAATTATGAAAATCTTCCAGAGTTCTGTATAAATTGTAATATAATAGGGCATAATCTTAGCAGTTGCAAAAGGAAATAAGAGAGTGTTAAGGTTGATGGAGTTTTCGGGCATCATAGAAAAATAGGAAGGAATGTGTATAAGAGGGTTAACAACAAGGAGCAAGAAAAGGATAATAATAATATCAAGGACAAAGTTCACAACGAGGAAACTTCTCACCAAGTGGAAGAAACAGAGCAAGTTGTGGCCGTCAAAGTTGATGATACTATATTGGTTGTTCAAACTAATTTAGTTGGAGACTCTATAATTGATTTAGTTCAAGTAATAGATGGTGTAATTATACCACAATAGAACTACATTGGGGCTGGAGATGCTGAGAGCTTAGGAGGGGACTCTAGTTTCATTGATGCTTCCCAATACATAACTAAAGAAGAAGTTCTTGAAACTAACTTTAAACAGGTGGATAATGATGTGGTTCTTGAATTATTATTGGGAAAATATGGTGTAAATTTAGAAAGGTAAGCAAGGAATAGGAGACATAAAAGATGATGGAATCAGTATGGATGTTGATGGTTTTTAGATGGTCAAAGTTAGAACAAGAAATAAGTCTAGAAAGAAGAAAACAACTCAGAGCAACTATGAAATAAAGTCTAGGTCTGATAGCGCTCAAAACTCTCCCTGAATTGCATTTATTAGAAATGTGAGAGGAATAGTCAACTCTCCAACAAAATTGGATTTAAAAAGGTTGATTCAATCTAATCATCCTCAGGTTGTTTTCATAGTTGAGTCTTGGATGGATGTAAGTTCTTTCCTTATCTCTTGGCTTAATATATTTAACCTTTTTTTTAATTGTAAAGGAGTCTTTCCTATAACTTGTGATGTTTATGTGATGAAAACATTGATCGTGACATTGTGTATGTTGGAGATCAACACATCTCTTTCATATTTAAGTCGAATGATCAAACTCTTGGCAATATGAAAGTGTATGCTTTTACTTGTTATTTTACTAGGAGAAACTTGTGGAGTGGGTTACAAACAGTTCTAAACCATGCTAGCTTACCTTGGTGTTTAATTGGTGATTTAAATACCATTATTAGAGCTCACGAATACAGCGGATCTTATTCACCTGCCAGAGGTCCCATGGAGGAGTTTAGTGACTAGACATATTTTAATCACTTAGTGCATATCCCAATGAGTGATGCTAAATTTACTTGGTATAATGGTAAATGTGGAGTAAGGCACACACAGAAGAGACTGGACATGGCTATATGTAACAAAAACTGACGGGATGCTTGCTTGAAAACTTCTTGTTTTCTTAATTTTGATAGTTAGGTGGCTAGATTTAGATCACAAATCAAATTTCTTGGAATGTTGGAATGTTAAAATCGTAGGTTTCCCTATGTATCTTATGTCTAAGAAACTAAAAATTCTCAAAGGAAATCTCAAAGCTTGGAACAAAAATGTTTTTGGGAATATGCAGGATCTGGTTAAGACAACTGAAAAGGATTTAGGTTGCATTCAGGAGGAAATTGAGAAACAGGGATACAATAATGAATTGGGTGTCAAGGAAAGGGGGGCTCAAGATAAACTAGATATGGCTCTTATTTATGAGGAGGACTTCTGCAAAGAAAAGAAAAGAGTTAAATGGCATGCTGAGGGGGATCAAAATACTAAATTCTTTCAAAGAGTTACAAAAATAAGAAATGCTACTAAGGTTATTCACTTCATGAAGTTTGATGGAGTTACTTACAACAACCAAGACAAAATTGCTGAGAATGTAGTGCAACATTTTAGGGTTTTATATGACAATGTTTCTGTTTCGCATGAAAGCAGTCTCGTTAAAAGTGTCATCCCTAAGTTTATGACTGACAAAACCAACAATCTACTCACCATATTGCAAACTGAACAAGAAACCCATAGTTCTATCTTCAACCTTAGAAGGGATAACGCTCATGAGTCGGGCGGGTTTAGACTTATTTTTTATCAACATTTCAAGAAGTTGATCAAGGAGGATGTTATGAAAGCAACCTTACAATTTTTTGAAGAAGGTTGAATATTTCCTTGCTATAATTCTAACACTCTTATTCTCATTCCTAAGGTCAAGGAGGCTGATAGTATAGAGCATCATAGGCCCATTGCTCCATAAATTTTCAAGCTTAAAATTATTACTAAGGTTCTCGCAGATAGACTTGCTAAGGTGTTACCTTAAATCATTTCTAAGGAGCAGAAGGGTTTAGTTGGTGGTAGAAGTATTAAGGATTGCATTAGCTTAACTTCTGAAGCGGAAAATTTATTATATACGAAATATCTATGTGGGAACATCATGCAGAAAGTGTTAGACGACGATAATGATCTAGAAGGGGGGTTGAATATATCACTTATTAAAAACAAAGTCGGCGCTTATTAAGATTTGGATTTTAAAAATTTTTAAGCGGAAGCGACTGAGGAACTATACTTGTCTAAACGAACCGTTACCAAAAAGATCAGATATACGCAAAGCCTATATGGAGTACCGATAAAGACAAGAATTAGAATCAATAGTTTGAACACAAATCAATCAAATTTTGTTCACTTAAAGTTGGACAGTTTCCAATGTGTGTGAAATATAAACCAATTGAAAAACAGCTCAAGTGTTTGTGTCACGCAATTAGTCGAACACTTGGTGTGCAAAGCACCTCAAGTAAATTTCAATAGGTGAATGAAGTGTTATGTTCGTCAATTGCAATCAAAAGATTGTAATGAGGTTTCTAAAAATGTTTCAACACTAACACACACTAGAATTTTAATCAACTAGTATGTTTGCACATAAACTTAAAATTTAGCAATGAAAATAGTAAAAAGGGAGAACACCAATTTGTTGAGGCAGTTCCCCCGTCGTCCTTGTTCGGGGTATGTCTACCCTCAATTCTAAAAATAGAATTGAGACCTGTATATATAACTAGTTGAAAATTGGTTTTTTACAAGAGAAACAATATAATTTGAATAATCAAACCCAAATGTTAATGTCGAGCATACTCCTTCCCTTCCCTGATTCGAGATGAATCAAGTCCTTCAAACGTGATAAGTAAACATCTAATCACGACACCACCTTTAAACAATCCTCTGGTCTTCAGATCTTGCTCGACTAATTTCAAACACCAATGATTTGAATCCAAACATTCCTACCACAATCCTCCGGTTAATGCTACTAAATTGACAAAACCTCCTGTTCTTCAATTACCTTCACTCGGCTGAATCTGTGAAGGAATTATTTATGCAAAACCCCCAAAATCCAAGATTCTTGGAGGACAAAACCCTCAAGGTTTTATTCAAGAAAAATCCACTGATTTCTCAACCCAAACCCGATACACCAATCCTAAGTTTTGATGTTATCACCTCGATGATGCAGAATACACAACAAAAATGATTATGTGTAGTTATTGAGAAAATGCAAGAAAGAGGATGAAGATGATGAGAACCAAATCAGTGTATATTTTCACTTTTCTTGTTTTTTTTTTTTTGTGTGAAGAATGAACTAACTCAATATATATGCAAAGTTGAAACCAAATAACCAACATAACAGTCACTTAGAATGTTAAGCATAACAGAAATTTTGTGACAAACGCGCGAGCGGTCGACCTAAAGCAAGTGGAGGGTCGACCTGGGCTCTCCCAAATTCAGGATTATGTAAGAAACAACTCTTTGCATCGACTGAAACAGGTCCATGCATCGACGCAAATCACCCCAATTTTGACAAGCACAAATGCACATAGTATGAATCGACCGGAGGGTCGACGCGAGCTCTCCTGAGAGCAAGACATGAAAGTTAACTTTGTATGAGTCGACCTAAGCATGCTATGAGTTGACTCAAAGACTCAGAACTTGCAAAAATGCAGATTTTCATATATTTAGCTACTTGTAAGAGAACCTAATGCATCTCTAACTTGACAAACATTATCAAACTCATATAGAACACACATAGTGCTTTTTCTATATGTACCTAGACATGTTTCGACAAATGTTTGACACAAGAAAGATAACATATGCATATGTGACTCGATTATGCCGTCCAAAGTACATTTTTCAAACTATATATGTTTTGACATCATTAAAACAAGTATAACTAAGTATGAGGGACTTAGCCTTCACAGAAAGTTGATTTTGCGAAAGCGTTTGATACTTTAAGTTGGAATTTTATTCTGAAGGTTCTTAATCAATTTGGCTTCTGTGATACTTTTTTGTTTATGGATTAAGTTCATTCTCTCCTCGGTGAATGTTTTTGTTTCTTTTAACAAGCAGCAACACGTTTCTTCAAGTGTCAACGGGGAGTTCGGCAAAGGGATCTGTTATACCATTTATTGTTTTGTATCACTGAAGATGTTATCAACAGGGGTCTCTCCAAGCTATCCTTTGAAAATAATTTGAAGCTCATGAATGCATCTAGGAACTTAAAAGTCCCTTCTCACACCTTATATGCTAACGACATTATTCTTTTTCTCGTGGCTGCACCTCCTTTTTTGATATTATAACAGAGTTGTTATGTCACTATGTTGAATGTGCTAGTCAGCTTTGTAATCCCATCAAGTCAATTATAAATGTTGGTTCGATGACTAAAGAGAGACATGTTATGCTGGCGAACAAAATTTGTTTCTTTCAGGGTCAACTTCTTTTTATCTACATGGGAGTCCCTATTTTTAAGGGCAGGCCCAAAGCGGTTTATTTTCATCCTTTTGCAGACAAAATCAAAAGTAGACTTCCTGCCTGGAAAGCAAGCTTACTACCTATTGCGGGCATAATGAAGATTGCGGTGTCAATAATTCATAGCATGGAAATTTATTCAATGATGGTGTACTTTTGGTCTGTTAGCATCATTCAAATGGTGGAAAGATGATGCATAAATTTTATTTGGAGCACAGACGTTCACAAGTGGAAATTGGTGACAGTTACGTGGAAGCATTGCTGCAAAAATGTGAAGGAGGGACGCCTTGGTATTAAGTCTTTTAGAGTTCTTAACAAAGCTTCTGATTTAAAGAAGTGTTGGAGTCTGCTTAATAGTCAGGAGGATTGGGCCAATCTTCTTAGAGCCAAAGTATTTAAGCGTGGCAAACATGTAAAGTACCATATTTTCTCTTCAATATGGACAAGAAGCAAAAAATATCAGGAGGTAATAAGGAATAATTCTTAGTGGTTATATGGTAATGGCGAACAAATTAGTCTTTTGAGAGATAACGGGTGCGGTCTTATGTTGGTTGATTTAATTCATGATTTAATGGATACTCTAATGATCTTAAAGCTACTTTGAAGCATTTTATTCATGATGGCAAAATTATTCTTCCAGCTGTGTTATTCAGTCGTTGTCCTCCTTTATCAAAATTGGTTGATCAAGTTTTTGTGAATTCTCAACAGGCTGACAAGATGATTTGGAAAGTTACGGATAATGGTCAACTCTCTCATAAGGATGCGTACAGTTGGTGCAGTAAAACTATTACTCGTGATTGGGGGCATAATGTTTGGCACAAAGCTATCCCTCCTTCAAAGTATTTACTATTTTGGAGTTTGGTGCATGGTAAGTTGCCAACAGATGATATGCTTCAGTTACACAGTCTAAATCTTTCATTCGTTGTCATCCTTTATTGGTAGCATTCTGAACCATTGTTTTATATCTTCTTTGGATGATCCTTTGCAAAGAAAACTAGGGACTAATTAGGCGACATGTTAGAATATGGGTTGGTTACTAGTTTGGTGGATGATCATCATTCTGCTCAGAGTCATGTGATGCATATTGTTATTGTTTTGATATTGCTTGTATTTGGGATGCTCAAAATCAAACTAGAATTCAAAGCAAGATTCTTCACTGGAAATATGTTTATGCTAAAATTCACTCCTCAACATCTCTATCGAGAAATATCTCTAGTTGCAGGGCCAACTCTTTCGTTGCGGATTTTCTTTTGTTAAAAAAGTTTAAGGTTGCGCTTCATCTGCCTCATCCTCTGAAAGTGATTGAGGTCCTGTGGACACCCCCCATCAAGGTTGGATCGAAGACAATGTTGACAGGTCTTTTTATGGCTTACCTTTGCAGGCTGCGTGTGACTAAATCTTCCGCGATGCCATTGGAGATCACCTTGGCAACTTTGAGGCCTGTGAATGTGATTCAGGCCGAGCTTATAGGGGCCATTTTAGCTACAGAAGTCGCCTTTGATAGGAATTGGTAGAATTTATGGTCGGAATCTGATTCTACATTAGTTGTCTCAACTTTTGCTAACTCCTCTGTTGTTCCTTGGGGTATTAGAAATAGATGGGATCTATGCTTTTTTAGGCTAGTCATTTTATTTTATTTTTTTGCTTCACACACATTTAGTGAAGGAAACCATTGTGCAAACATATAAGCTAACATTGGATTATCGGTTAACTCATTTACTTGGTGGAATGAGGTACAGCCAGAGGTTCTTGTAGATTTTAACAAAAACAAGTTAGGCTTACCATACTTTAGAACTAAGTAGGTTTGAGGTCAGGTTTTTTACTCCCCTCATTTTTATACCTATTTTCCATTTATATCATGGGCTTTTACCTTTTATTTTAAAACAAATCATGACCAATGACTAGTAATATACTAATTCTAGAAATAGTGCAGTACAAATTGAATTATGAAACACATAAGGATGAACTCATTCTGATTGTGATACTAATACCTAAAATCTATGATATATTCCTCTTTTTAAAGCGATATAAAAGAATACACAATTCATTAATACTAATAGAAGTAACATGCACCGAAATAGTTAGAGTGATGTTTTCTACACCTCATGTTTTCTATCACATCTCATGAGTTGTTATCTATCACATAACAATTCTCCCCATTTATTATTGTTTCCTTTGTAGAACTTGTAACTATTCCAAAAATCTTGGAAAGAGAAAAGCTTGTATAAACCATGGATTTCAACATAATAACTAAATCAGTAGTAATGACAAAAGTAGCATCAATGTTAACAAATCATTTTCCTTAATGTTTAAGGACAATTGGACACTTATTACCCCCTCACTCACACTTACAATGTTGATTTATGGAGGTGCTAAAATAGAGAGAGTTGTAACCACAGTAATTGTTCACACAACTGATGAAGTACTTTGTTGGTCGATGCCATCAATGTTATTCTTAAGAGTGTTGCAATAATCTTACGAAGAATGTGTAATCAGCAAACAAACGCATGTGGAATCATAAAATGCATGAGAGAATGAAATCACGAAACACGTGTGAATATCTCAAATGTGAAACCAGCTAACTAATGCTCAGAAGTTTTTTGATGAAATACAAAGTATTTAGGGATTTAGGGAGGTTTGTGTAGTTGAGTTGTAATTCAACATTGATCACTTTGATTATTGTTGTTGATCAATAGGGTTAGTGATTGAGAGAAAGTGAGAGGGGGTTCTCATATCTAGGGGGAGAATTAAATAGAAAGACTCTAAGGGTAAAATTAAAAAGAGGGGCATTAAACAAGGAGCTTGTTCATATAAGACACTTTGTACTAATTCTATTAAATAATGGATTTCCTTAACTATTAGAATTGCATTAGATTATAAGGGTTACAAACCTCCTTAAATATAGTAATCTTCTTCTTATTCATCTTGCTCTTCTTCTTCTCCTTCACCATGTTGCTCAAACCCATGTTCCTTCCTCTCCTCCATAGCCTTCCACGCATTCTCATATCACTATTATAAAAAAACATTTAACCTCATACACGATGTTATTTAACCTCGGTTACAGAGGCAAGGTAACAAAGGGCATCATGAAAAGCTTCCACTTTACCCATCGATTTTAGAATAATCAAGGGGATAGTTGAAATGGTCATTGGTTCGATCCTCAACAAAAGGTTTTTTTATATTTTCAAAACTAGCTCCACATACCTCACTATTTATGGCCAAAACAGAGGGAAAAGATATATATTTTTAAAGTACTTATTACATTGTATACACATAATATTAATAAATTAATTTTATTACAAACTGCATTGTTTACACAAAATATTAAAGTAAAAATATATAGAAGATTTTGAATTTGATTCATCGTCATCGCTGTCGGTGAAGAATAAATGTTGGATATCTTGGGGAATTATAAATGTCGGGGATCCTCGTTTCATTGATCTTAAGGAAGATCAAATGTTGGATGCAGAATATTCTACACGATTTTTGCATTCATTAGTTTCTGATATAAAAAAGGTTTGATAAATAAAATAAATATTCAGTTATATGATTATTTAAGAACACAAACCTTGAACCCAAATAATTTTATGTTTTTGCAATTCATCCTGCTAGAGAAATTTTCCCAAATAATTTTTTTTTAAAAGTTTCTAAGTTTTCATGTCAAATGTTTCATTGTCAATTTTTAATATTCATAATGCTTTTATAATGAGGGTTTTAGGTTTCACATGGATCACTAATGACATTGTTTTAAGCGTTGATACTCATTAAATGGGCGGCAAAGATTTTTTTAAGAACGATGAAGAAACTCGATAAATACGCTTATATTTCCCCTCGGTTATTACTCAAAATCGAGGTAAAATAAGTTTCTTTTTAAATTAAAAATATAATAAAATATGTTACATCTCAAGCACCACATACCTCTCGATTTCTGTAAAAAACTGAGGGGAAACAACTTTTTTTTTTTAAATTACAATGTTTACAAGAAATATTAAAATAAACTGTATGAACAAATCTAGATCTTGACAATGAATTCTTGGAGAACAATAAATATTTTTAAATTTCTGATAAGTTATTTGTTCATGCCAATTTTTTTTTCCTACACGTGCAATTCATCCTAGAAATATTTCATTATCTTATGCAAATGTTTTCCTGACAAATGTTTTCACATGAAAGATAACCCAATAATTGTGCTTGCAATTTACACAATGTTTAGGAATAAATTTCTCAATGTTGTCAACTGAGAAAAACAATAAATTAAAGAATGTTTTCTTTAATTGAAAACATATAAATGTTATTCCAAAAATGCAATAACAACATAAACACCAATATGTTGAAATGGATTGCAAGAGCAGAAAAATGTTTTGTTCAAGATAGAAAAACATTGAAAAAAATTTATATCTTGCAATCTATCCTAAAGTATGATACATACAAGTTTGGAGCAGCTACATATAAGTTAGATTTAAGGTAAAATACAATTAATGAGTGCTTTTATAGTAAAATCAGATAATTTAATCCATCAGTTATTAAATATAACCGAAAGAATATATCATTAATTTAAAAATAAAAAATAAAATAAAAAGAAAGACACCACTTTTATAGATATAAAAACATAAACTACTGTTACTGAGATTCAAAGCATGTCATGAATTTTATTTTCCTCAATTATATTTAGAAACCAAAGGAATATGTAGTATTTATTAAAAAAATAAAACATAGCATTATACCTCGGTTTTTTACTAAGTGAGGTGAAAGCTTTGTTATGAAATGTATTATTTAAAGTAATGTATTCAGTATAATTTTATCCTTTTTGATACCAAACTCGTCTAATCTGTAAAATGCTTCAACAACATCTTCATGCTTACGACTCTTCAAATACCTCTTCATTACCTTGGTCATTGTAACCAATGTCACATATATATACCCTTCAATTTGTGACATTTCCTTCACTAACTCCCACATGAAATCAAACTCCTTGAATTTACTCAATATGTCAACCATGAAATTATAGTGTTTAGGAGAATGTACATAAGGTGTTTGTGTTTTTGCTTGGGAAAGTTGATAACCAACCCTTAGTCCAAAGATCATAAACGGACACCTGAAGAAGATAAACACGAAGGGATTTCTTACCACTAATAGCCAACCATCAGGTAACAACGAAAATTTAGATTATGAGATATATTTCATAAAGAGTAGTATCAATTATGACCAATGACTAGTAATCTACTCATTCTAAAAATAATAGAGTACACATTAAATCATGAAACACATAAGGATGAAGTCATTCTAATTGTGATACTTTTGTCTCCTTTTCATACCTAAAATATATGGTATATTCCTCATTTGAAAGTGATATAAAAAGAATACATAATTCATTATACTAATAAAAGTAACGTGCACCGAAAAGGTTAGAGTGATATTTTCTATCATTTCTCATGAGTTGTTATCTAAATAAATACAGTATCATAGAACCATGACAAAGCAATTCTCCCAATTTATTATTGTTTCCTTTGTAGAACTTATGACTACTCCAAAAATCTTGAGAAGAGAAAAGCCTATATAAATCATGGATTTTGACATAATAACTAAATCAGTGATAATGACAAAAGTAGCATCAATGTTAACAAATCTTTTTCCTTAATGTTTAAGGACAACTGAACGCTTACTACTCCCGCACTGACACTTACAATTTTGATTTATGGAGGTGCTAAAATAGAGAGAGAAGTTGTAATCACAATAACTGTTCACACAACTGATGAAGTATTTTTTTGGGTGATGCCATCAATGTTAATCTTGAGTGCTGGAATAATTTTATGAAGAATGTGTAATCAGCAAACAAACGCATGTGAAATCACAAAATGCTCGAGAGAATGAAATCACTAAATGGGTGTGAATATCACAAATGGGAAACCAGATAACTAATGCTCGAAAGTTGTTTGATGAAATGCCTCAAAGAATTTAAGAATTTAGAAAAATTTGTAACTTCCACAATCTAACTAATCTTTTTTAGGTTGATTTTAAGTGACAGTTGTATTTCATGCCAACTTTCATTAGAGGAAGTATACAATAAAAACCAAAATTGTAGATCAAAACTTTAGAAATACTATTATTTGAAGGATTTTTTTATAAGAATTAAAATAGAATGATAGATTATTTATTGGGACGAAAAATATATTTATCCCAAAATATAAAAAATTAAAGGTGAAATCTTCGTTATATAATAAAAAAGATTTTTTCTAAAAAAACTATAAATTAAAATGCTCTTCAAACAATTGTTTGAATAAATAAATCAAAGTATTTATCTTGTTATCCTGAAATAATTTTAAAAGACCATAAACCAAATTTTATAAATTATAATAAAATAAAAACTTTAAAATATAATAGTTTAAATGACGTAGCATGTCATATCAACTTTCATTAAAAGAAGTAGATAATAAAGACCAAATTTATAGATCAAAATTTCAAAAATATCATTATCCGAAAGAATTTTTATTGAAATTAAAATAGAAAGATAGACTATTTATAGAGACGAAAAATATATTTAATTTATAATATAAAAAACTAAAGATAAAATCTTTGTATGACATAATAAAGATAAAATTTTCTCTAAAAAAAAGGGTAAAACTTAAAATGTTCTCCAAACAATTGTTTGAATAAATAAAATCAAAGTATTTTTATTCTTGAATAATTTTAAAAGAAATAAAACAAATTTAAAAATTAAAATAAAATAAGAAGTTTATGCCAACTTTGCAAAAGTATTTGTTGCTTAATTTAATTGTTTAAACTATACTTTTTTTTATTAATATTTAAAAAGAAAATTTAGAAAAAATGAAAAACTTAAACAAAACTACATCTCTTATCAAACCAATTAAATATTATTATTAGTTTGGGAGTTGGATTGTGTTGCTTTTAACAAAATATTTCTTTATTTCTTTAGTTTGAACCTTTGTGTTTAAGATATAACTAAAATAAATCTATTATTAGAGACAATATAATCAAATATAATCAATTGAGTACCTTTTAAAAATTTGACGAATATTTCTATATTATGAATAATATTGAGATTTGAAATTTTAAATCTTTAAAGAAGTTAATTAACAGTTTTGATTGTATCGTATGTTTTATCCACAAATCTATCTCATTTAAAAACTATTTTAAATATTACGTCAGTCACCTGAACGAAGAAATTCATAATGTGACACCGCCGCATTAATATTTTTATATGTTTCAAATATATTATCTAAGATGTTTTAGAATTTATAAATTTTTTAAAATTAAAGTTAAATATTAATAGTATCGTGATATTATTAAAGTTAGAACTAAAATTTATTTTAGTGAGACTTTTATTATTTAGTTGGAATTTTTAAGTATTACGCCTTTATTCTACTATTTATTATCTATTAGAAATATTATATATACATTTTTACTAAGAGATGAAAAATTATCATGAAATTACCTTATTTTATTAGTTAACTTTATTTATTTTTCTTAGTATTCTTTAGTTTAATTAGTGTTCATCTTTAACACCCTAACAGAGATACAAGAGTTTTGTGGTGTTTTAATATCTGACTTAGTGAAAAAACAATATATTTATTAATTATAATCTGATATCTTTACATGATGGAGATATTTTCATGTGTCCTATTTATGCGCATCATTCAAATTATATTGTCTTCACTCTATGGATATTAATTTTGCGGCGTTGTGTCATCTTTGATACACTATTTTTATTTTTATTTTTAAAGGTTTAAGCTTTTTCATAAAACTAATTTTATTAGATTTTACAAAAGATTTTTCAAGATTAATACAATAATTAAGAAAAAATCAGAGAAAATCTCTCATATTGAACTCCTATGTAAAAAATAAAAAAAAAACCTTTTCATTATGCAATTTTCATGAGATCTCCATCAAAAGTTATTTGAGAAAAGTTCAAATACATAAATTCTCTTGGTTGTATCTAAAATAATTAAATCTCTAATACTACCAACAATCTCAAACAAAAGTTTTGGTTCTCGATATTCGAGTGTCAACTCGATTATTTGAATCCAACATCATTTTTTTTATATATAGTTATTGGATTGAAATCTGAAGTCTGGTAAAAAAAATATGCACATAGATAAAAATGGACAATCTAACAAAAATGAATTGCAAAAATACAAAATACAAAGATTTGAGAAAGTGAAGATACTATCATGAATATGAATGAAATGAATATAAATAGAAATATACATCTACATACAAAAAAGTAAAATATTATTTTTGATCCTTTAATTATATTTTTGGGTTTAGATTGATCTTTTAATTATTTTTTGTGTCAGATTGGTTCCTTAACTCTTTAAAATATTGTGGTCCTTTTTGTTTAATTAGTGACGAATTTAACGATCGATTTTTAAATTTTTAAGACAGTAATTAAACGAAAATGACTAACATGACACGTTTTAAAGAGTTAAAAAATAAATCTGACACAAAAAAATAATTAAGAGACCAATTTAAATTCAAAAATATAGTTAAAGGACTCAAAATAATATTTTGTCTAAAATAATAATAATAAGAAGGATGTATTCAAACTCTTCAAAACAATTTTATCCAACTAGACAACACCACTTGTATGAAATGACATTCATCTCTTTTAATTTAATCGATGTATCAAGTTCAAATTTAAAATTGACTATGCAACAATATTAAAACTCTTAAAGAGAGTTTATTGCTCATTTTGAATTCCATAAAACTTGTAAGATTAGTCGTCTTCACAATTATACACAAATTTTAATAAATTTACATGAAAAAAGAGAGAGAAAACATTCATTTATAATTAGTTAGTTAATTTATCTAATTTTTTCATATAATATTGTATGTGAAATAACATTACATCTTGATACTTCATCTTCATGTAAACTATTAATATTTTTTATAAATGAATAATCTTTATACACAAGTAATATCACAATAACAAGCTATACAAATCTCAAAATATTTAATAATATAAATAATTAATATATTAATGAATTATTGTAATTGATATAAAAAAAGCAAATATAAAATAGTGTAAAAAGGTAATTTAACAAAAATCTTGCTTCAAAGTATAATAGAAATATAAAAATACATAAATACTAATTTTTGGTTAAAAATATGTAGAATCTTCTCTTTTATTATGTCAAAAATCAGTCAAGTTAATAAAAAGATATTCTTAAAAAAAAAGACTTTTTAATTAAAAGATTGTCACAAAATGTAAAAAGAAAACACAACTTCCAAAACAATCATAAAAATATGCATAAATTTAAAACTTTATTTAATAGAAAACTTGCATCTTAAATCTTTTTCACAAACATGTGTACTCATCTCATTAGATGGAAAAAGAAAGAAATGGGAAAGCGGGAAAAGAGGATATTACTAACTTGATGATATTCTAGAGGCAACAATAAGCACGAAGAAGAAAGTTGAGATAAACTCAGCAAGATAAGAGAAAAGTGCACTTCAAGAGTTCATGAAAACGTGAAATCACTCTAGAAGGTGTCATTATCTTAAGATGCGAGAGAGGTAGAGATAAATATATCCATTTGGAGATGTTTCTTTAAGGACACATGTTACTTGTTTTTTTTTATGAACACATTGTTACTTGTTGACTATAGGATAGAGTCAGTTACATCAGTTTTTTATGTTTATAAGTTAAATTTATTAATTTTTTTAATTTTTATTTATATAACACACACACACACACACACATATATATATATATATATATATATATATATATATATATATATATATATATATATATATATATATATATATATATATATATATATATATATATATATATATATATATATATATATATATATATATATATATATATATATATATATATATATATATATATATATATATATATATATATATATATATATATATATATATATATATATATATATATATATATATATATATATATATATATATATATATATATATATATATATATATATATATATATATATATATATATATATATATATATATATAAAGGTAAAATATATATTAATGTGTAACTTACAGAATAACTTTCATTAAAATCACTACTATGATCTTTCACCTAACTTCCTACTATTAACTTCCTACCTAACTTCCTACTATTAACAAATGTCACGTTCCATTCATCCAGTTAATGAAATCTTCTGATTAGGAAGGTTAATTCCTCATCATTAGACATTCCATGGGAAGTATCATTCATCAGACTTTAGGAAAGATTATTAGTTAGATAGCCTTTCATCATCTAATTTCGTTTATTTTCTTTGGAGATTTCAAGATAAACCTACAAGGCACAGTAAACTCAAGTTGTATGACTTCTTGAATAACTGTGACCTTAGGTTTGAATTCAAAACAATCTTCTCAGAATTTGCTTGTAAAGATTAGATAAAATGTAACTGGACAAGCTTCATAACTGATTCCCACAAATATGAGCACAAGGATTCAAAGATAGTCTGAGTATCAGACGTATCAATGATGTTGATATTCTCAGAATCTAGATAGAGCACCTACCAAAATGCATCTACCTCTGAATATATTTTAAATAAGCTTCTTCTGAGCTGGTGAGATAGACTTCAAACTTTGACCATCCATACACCATCAACTTCTATAGTAATAACTTTTTCAAGGGTATTCTACAAACCTTCATAAACCCTTTATCAAGTCCAATGAATTAAAAATATATTTAACTTTTCCATCATTTAAATTCAACAGAATCACCCTTTGAATATGATAGGAAAAGCAATGTAATATTTTTCATTTGGCACTTGATTGCTTCTTGAAGGAAAGTCTTTAACAAACAAACTTTTCTCCTTAGATCATTATCTACACCACT